>CM041783.1:64301002-64506562 GCA_023374045.1 Limonium bicolor
AAGGGTCAACTGAGATATCGTGCTCGGATGAATGACCAAGGAATGATACCTGATCTAGCCAGAACTCGCACTTAGAGAACTTCGCATAAAGCTGGTTCTCGCGCAGTGTCTCAAGTACTTTCCTCAAATGAATTTCATGCTCCTCTGCTGATTTTGAGTATACAAGGATGTCGTCGATGAAGACAACAACTGAAGTGTCTAACTGCTCACTGAAAAGTCGATTCATGAGATCCATGAATTTTGCTGGTGCATTTGACAAACCGAATGGCATGACGGTGAATTCGTAGTGGCCATATCTGGTACGGAATGCCGTTTTCTCAATATCTTGCTCTTTGATAGCAATCTGATGATACCCAGAATGGAGGTCGATCTTGGAGAAGACTGAGGCTCCTTTCAGCTGGTCGAATAGGTCGTCGATGCGTGGCAATGGGTATTTATTTTTGAATGTAACCGCATTCAGCTCGCGGTAGTCAATACAAAGTCGGAGGCTACCGTCCTTCTTCTTCACAAAGAGGACCGGTGCTCCCCAGGGTGATACGCTCGGGCGTATAAACCCTTTATCAAGTAGGTCTCGTAACTGTTCTTTCAGTTCTGTCATTGCAGTAGGTGCCATACGGTACGGTGCCCTAGCAATGGGACCGGTACCTGGCAAGAGGTCAATTTCAAACTCTACCGCTCTCTGAGGTGGCATGCCGGGTAGCTCCTTAGGGAATACATCGGGAAATTCGGATACTATTGGTACATCTTCACTGAACTCTGGATCTCTCTCCAGGTCATGTACATAACATAGATACACTTCATGGCCCTTTCTGAGCTCCCGGTACATAGCCATGGCGGTGATGACTGTGGTCGAAGGCTCTCTCGGTCTCTGGCGGTAAGATACGGTAACCCCAGAAGGACTCTTGAGCAGCAATCGATGCTCGGCGCAGAGGATTCTACCCTTGTGCCGCTCCAACCAATTCATCCCGATGATTAAGTCGAATCCCAATCCATTGAATTCGATGAAGGAAATGGGGAACGCTTCGTTTTTGATTTCGATGGTGGCTGATTGGTAGTATTTGGTGCACTTTACTCGCTCCTTCGATGGGAGAGTAACCATGAAGTTCGGTAGCTCATCCCCATCTAGCTTCAACCTCTTCACAAAAGATGGTGATACGAAAGTGTGAGAGGCGCCGGAGTCGAATAACACATTGGCATCAATGCCGTTCACTAGGAAGGTTCCCGTTAGAATGGTGCCGCTCTTGCCGGCTTGTGCTTCGGTAAGGATACTCAGGATACCTTCGGTACCGAGTCCACAACCTATTGAATTCACAAGTGGTTAAGTAATGATGGTGGACACAAGTGGAATTTAAATCAACACTGCTCTTTATTGATAAACCAACCATCATACATACCGTGTCTCTAATACACGTTACTAATACATTACATAATACCATGAATTTAATACTTCCTAAAGGTAAGGTTCAGGCATCCTGGTTTCATGTGTGTGGCATTGATTATTGCCGGTGGTGCCGTATTCAACTTGATCTTGTTGATCCCGTGATATAGCATCCTAGAGTTTTCACCCATGATTATGACATCTCCTGATCTCAATACCAATTTCTCTGCGAGGTCCACACGCTTCTGCTCGCTATACATAAATACGGCGTCATCACCAATGGACCAAGACACTACGGGCACTCCTTGTTCAAGAGATTCCGCTGTCTCGTCCTTGTCTTGGTGTAACCCAAGTCGTCCTTCTTTCTCATAGAAGTTGACGATACAGAGGTCCGCTTCAAGTGCGGGGATCGGATCATGTTCACATTGTTGTGCAAGTTCTACTGCTTGTGTGACAAGTGTCTGAAATTCTGGAGGTATTGTTGGTGGTGTTGATCCATCTTGTGTTCGTGTTTCTTGGTATGTCTTGGTATAAGGATTCCAATCCTTTCCCAAGCACATCATTTTCAGCTTCATCTTCGCTCCACAGGGGAATTCGGGTGTATAAAATCCTCCTTGACTCGTTCCTAGTTCGTTGCATCGTCGAATGATTGAAATTTGTGCTTCAGGTGTCAGGTATCCCCTTAATAAAATCATACCTGGGCGGATGACCTGACACTGTTCACTGGTGTAGTAGTGATTGGTGATGTCGGTCTTTTCTTGATTCAGGTTTACCGGTATCGGATAGCAGATACTAAAGCTTCCTATGGTTATAAATTTCATCTGGTGAGTACTAGTTTCAACTACTTCACTTCATGCTCATTACATATGCTAATTCATTCAATCATGCATTCACTCAAACAGTTACTCTACTACTTAGTCATGCTTCTTCAAGGATTAAAGGTTCGGATAATTACCTGGGCCGGACTTAGAACCGGACCCGTCACGGTCAATCACATGCAAGACCGGCTGCCTCTGAGGTGCACCCCTCTGAGGTCCCCGAGATCCCTGTCCCTGTGGTGCCTGCTGGGTCGGTGCATCGCCAGATGCAACCTCCTTGCCTTCCCTCTGCTTGTAGCTTTGTTAGTTCCCCTTTGGCTTGGCATTCTCTGGGCATTTATTAGCTGTATGTCCCGGCTTCTGGCAATTGTAGCACTTGATTTCTCTCCCATAGCAGTCCTTGCCGGGATGGTCTTGGTTGCACTTCCTGCACACATAGGTGCGGCCGTCGGAGAAGGTTTTGGGGAAACCGGAGCCAGAACCTGAGGTTTAGAGGGTTAGCACATGTGTGCGTGGATATACTAGATATGGTACTTGTACGAATACGATTTAGAAATAGAAGTTTACCCTTAGGTGGGTGTGATCTCAGTGGCTTCGCAGCCACCGGTGCAGATGAACCAAGCTGAAGCAACTCAACTGGTTTGCCCTGCTCAGCATGGGCACTGCTCTCACTTGGGAATTTCTTTTGGGATTGCTGAAAGAAATTTCCTTTCTTCTTTTTCCAGCTTTTACCCTGGTTCTGCTCCTCGCCATTGGTGTTCTTGTTGTTGGCTTTGCGCTTCAGCGTGGTTTCTTCATCCCTTAGTTGGCAAGTGATTTCAACGCGAGATGCCGCGTGATAACACTCCTGAAGTTTCAGGTATTAGCCGGGATTCTTATTTAAGGGAGATAAGGAAAAGATTCAAGGAATTTAAGGGATTGAAATGATACTAAGGGTTAACCGATATTTACCTGAAGGGAGGTAAATCGTGTGTAGCCCATACCGTACCGCAGGCGATGGCTCAGACCGCCATAGAAGCGATCGACCAACACCTGGCCGGTGTACCCTAGGTCGGGTAGAAGATGGAGGATGGAGGTGAAGGTTCTGTAATACTCGTCGACAGACATCTTCTCTGTCATCTTCAAGGCATCCAGCTCTAGCCTTTTCTTGGTTTTCACATGCTCCGGGTAGTATTTGGAACGGAGGAGAGAGGCAACGGACTCCCAATCAAAGGTGGGGTCGTTGACATGCTCATGCTTGACCAGCTTCCACCAATCCATGGCTGCATCTTTCAGATAGTAGGCAGCAACTCTAACTCGAACTCCAGCAGGAGCTTCGAGGGTTACAAACACCGTCTCCATCTCGGAGATATAGGCTTCGAGCTTAGCCGGATCACTCTCGCCCCTGAAGCAAGGAGGGCGGAGTTCCACTACAGCTTTTACCCAGTTGGCTTCTCTGGGTGGAGGGGGAGGGATTGGCCCCGCTTGTGTTTGCTGATGTTGCTGAGTTTGTTGCATGGCGGTAATTACTTGTGGTAGCATTTGTGCTACCGTGGCGGCGACGATCTCTACTATCGTCTGCGCGCCAGATCCATCAGATGTCTCTCCCCTAGGTCAGCCTCGACCTCGTCCTGACATCTGAACATTTAGCATTTACATTAGGCTTCATAACATGTGACCTATGGGTCTTGAAATTTAAGCAAAGTATCATTCCTAAGAACGTCAAGGGTATCCGTTGTTAACAATGGTAGTCCCTAGTTAGGTTTCTAAGTATCCGTCTTAAGACGGTTGAAATCCTAACCCGGTAATCCCTATGCTCGGTAACTAAGGACATCAGAGCGTAACTACGCTCTGATACCACTTTTTGTAACACCCCTACCGTTAATCCTATTCTTACCGTCTAATCGTCCTGTTAATCCTATCAGTTTGCAGCGGAATTCCTACACTACTACGGCGGGTGGTACAACGCCGCTAACCGCCCATACGGCTAGCTAGGCTTACCTTACTTACAGTCACGGTCTGATGATCGTAGTATACCGAGCTACTACATTTCTTACCAAATACCAAATGCCGAATACTTACATTAATGGATTACCGAGTGCCAAAGTATATTCAATTACATCATTCCCAAGTTTACCAAAAATTAATGAGTTTCTACAAGGTACTCATCTATACCCAATTCCAATACTTTCACTATCAAAAGAGTGTACCCCATGGTACACCGGCTAACAAAAATCTACAGCCGTGTACTACTTAGTACACCATTCACAATTCATTGTTCACAGACAAAAAGAAACAAGGCTACATCTCTTCACAATCTTCATCCTTCTCTTGTACCTGCGTGTAGTAAAAACATCGCCCCAAGGGGCTCAGTAAAAACTGCGCATGAACTCCGCATATACCGCGTGCTAGCTAGGGCACGCCGACAAATTAAGGTCAAATAGGCATGTGGTTCATTTTTAACATACATACTGCTTTGCATACAACATACATGCATATACAATACATTAGATCAAGGCAACATTACAATAAATACCCTTCACTTACCTTCACGGTGTTAGCCAAATTACGCATCCGGGTTAATCGGTATGCTTATTACTCTTTTACTCATGACATCTTATACTCTACTTTACTTACTTACTTTCAACTTACTTACTCATTCTTATTTACTACTCATACTCAATTAAGTCGGTATGACTCCGGCCCGGGGACTACACCGTCCCACTACCGGGAGTTACTCGACTCACCATCCGGATGCTACCACTTAAGGATTTGGCCGCGGACCAGTTTAAGAGTCAGACTTGGATCCAACCTCTTGTGTCTCCGCATCCTCTCGCGTGGCCGAAACTATATCGGACTTCTACTCATTCCAATTTAATTACCAATTTAAGTTAGATTAGTTTAGCTTGTTAGGAACAGTCAGAAGTCCAAAGTAAACCATTCGGTCACAGACAATATATATACATAACACATTCATATCATCCATACATTTTGAATTATACAAACTGAGATTTAAAGAAAATATTCAAACAACAAAACACATATTCAAAAGTAAGTATACTCCGATTCGTGCATTTATCTTACTTGGTGATCAATTAGCACACAACACACAAATCAGAGTAACCAAGATAGCATACGGGGCATGAGGAATTCATACCGTTCACCGTTGTACTTATGTCCCAACGTTCCTCCGGTGTTCACAAATCCAATCCTATGATATACATACATTCGAGTGATTAATCTAACTATCATTAACTTAAGTCGACTACTCTTACGTTTCCTAATTCATACTTACCTCATCTTTGCAATACTTATACTTACATATGGTTTACTTACTCTTTGTTACTTTTAAGATTTGTTTATACTCTTAATGACCTTTAAACATCCTTAATTAAGTCCTAATTATCTTATACTATCATTACCATTCACTTCCTTACTTTAAAAGCCATTTAATAAACTTATTTTCAAAAATTTGGGTTGGTCCGGGACTTTGTCCGGATCCTAGGTCCCGGACCACCCTGTGGCAAAAGTCTCGAACAGAATTCAATTATGGTCCGGGACATTATACACAAGGTAAGTCCCGGACCAGTAGTGACTGAAACTCTCGAATGGATTTTTGTTGTGGTCCGGGTCCTCTTACACGAGGTAAGTCCCGGACCTGGCATTTGCAAAACTCTCGGCCTTATTTCAAGGGGTGGTCCGGGTCCTTGTATGGGACCTAAGTCCCGGACCACCTCACTACTTCTACTCTCGGCTCGAAAATCAGCATGGTCCGGGTCCTTAAGCAGGGACCAAGTCCCGGACCTGCTGCTGTGTGTCACAGATTTTGCAATTTCATCATCTGTTACAATCCAAACCTTGCCCAATTTATTCCCCATTATTCCTACTCTTAATCCCACATGTTTTAGCACCTACTTAAGCTCCTAAACCTGTTTTAATCCATTGTTAACCTATTACTCCTTTTATGCTAATTCACTCACCTATTTTCTTAAGTTTTCATTTCAACACTCACATTGTTTCTTCCCTTATTACCTCTTGCTACAGATTTTGACACTTACACTCCCCTTCTATAACTCCCTCTCCTAATGTCATTCCTAACACTTCTAATGCCTTACAATACATTAACTATCTCTCCCAATTTACCCTCTAACTGTCTCCATCAAGATCTGTTACAAACACATATTAGTCACCTAGTTTCTAGTTCATTAAGTGTTCTAATCCTAGGTAAATTTTGACATAACCTCCCTTATATTTCTACATTCTCACCACATTGTTTTCACACATATTATCACTTATCTCACCTGTTTATGCACAACATCAATGCACCAAGTTCTTCTACACAAATACTACCCATTCAACACATTAATTTTCCCACACTCAACATCCCAATCCAATCTAGTTTGTGACAGTTTTTAATTGTTTTCAAAGCTTCGATACAATTCAATTCTTCTTCCACATTACATTATTGTTCATTACCATTTTACAATGCCAACTTTACTCTTTTAAAATCTGTTACACATATGTATACAAGGCTACACAAAGATGAGTGTAATTACCTTGTTTCTCTTCTAGTTTCTTTTCTTCTTCTTGCTTCTTCCTTCTTCCTTCTCTCTCTCTACCGGTTTAGCAACCCAAATTCTCTAACACTACATCCCATACATATACACACTTCAATACTAAAACTAACCCTAACCATTATTTAAGTTCTAATGTAGGTTTTAGGGTTTATAGATTTTATTACCTTGCAAGGGTATAAGTGAAGCTTGGAATGGCACAAGAACAAAGTTTCCCACTCTCCAACAATGCCAAAATCGGCTAGGATACAAAGAAGCAAGCAAGGATTTAGCTTCAAATTTCGTTTTGCCCATAAGGCTAGAAAAACAATGAGGTTTCAAGAAGATTTTTACCTCAAAATAACAAGGAGAAGAAGGTGGTTCTAGTGGTAGTCTTGAAGCTCCAAATGCTCCATACCCATGGAGATGAAAGTTGTCCTTTTCGGATTTTGGAAAGATAGAAGTGTTCCCCTTGATGAGAGGAAGACAATGGTGTAATTTTTACAATTTTTGGAGAAGGTTTGAGAGAGTAACAAGAGGAGAGAAGGGAGTATTTTGTGAGGGAGCTCATGAAATACCCCTAACATTTAAATAATTAAATATAAGTAAATAAATAATATTTGAAGAATTATAAATATTATTTGGGGGTTCATTAAACCCTAAGAAAGCATATAAACACTTGGGCGTTAAAAACGCACCCAAACTCCTTAAGGTCAGAAACGAGCGTTAAAAGCCCGACCTTAAGTTAAACAATTATATAAGCTATGGACATTATACGAATATAATCAAGGATCATTTTATGATCTTTAAAATACAAGTTCTCAGTTAGAACTGAGTAAAAATACAAAGTTTTCGGAAATACCCGATGTGGGCCCCATAAAGGCCCGGGAATGCCTAGGAGGAGTGCCAAGGTGGCACGAACCCCTATAAAAATTATTCTAGGAGTTCCTAAAATCATTATTAATTATTCTAAAGATATTTCCCAAGCTACTTCTTCAAAAATAAACAAAGAGCTCGGGGGAAATTTCTTAACGCTCCTTTTATCTCGGGAGTGCCCCTTTAGCCCGAAAATTGAGTTACAAGTTTATATAACCCCATATAATTTAATGTAACACCTTAATATATTATTATTGACTATAAATAATGTCAATAAACACTTGGAAGTCATAGCGACTAATTAATTCCCAGAAAAATTCTTAAAGCACAAAAACGCACCTTCGGGTGTCACAAAAATGCGTTTTACGCAATTGCCTTGTAGCTTTTGAGGAGCCACGAGTTGATAAACTTAAAAGTGGATAAAATGACCATCTAAATTAATTGATGGAAATACTAAACTCATAGTTTAAATAGGGGCGATTTTTAGGACAAAAATGTACCTAAAATCAGCATTTTTACCTTTAAACTTTCATCTTTTATCATAATAAAAATGTACCAATTAAATGCTGGAACCTATTACACATATTAGTATGGTCTTAGTACAATATATTGTAACAAAAATCAAATGGAAAATTAATCCCATTTGAGCCCTATGTTATGCGCCAATCTATGCCTATATTGGCTAGTTTAATTCACAAAATTATGCTTAAAGCTTGTATGACTCACATAAGTGCTGTATGATAGTTTAGCAACTTAATCAGACAATTTGGGAGCCTTCTCCATACGTACACCTGCAGGAGAATAACAAGAAGACAAGATAGACAAGATTAACAAAAAGTAATGACATATATATATACTAGCTAGAGTTACTTTGTACTATAGTAAGAAATAAGTAAATCAAGTGGGATTATTGGCATGTGCTGACCGATTAGACTTGTAGTGGGAGCTTGTTTGACCAATTAATTAAAGCTAATAGTACATGACCTAACATTCATCATTAACTAGTTATAATTAACAAAACAAAAACCTAGTCTATTAGCCTACCTTTACGTAAGACTTCATCAATTAATGTTGTTGGTTACTCCAGCATTTGTCGAGCTCCTCTTCCTGCAAAATAAGAGAATTAACAATTCAATCAGCTTAATACTCCACCTATGTATGCGATTCCACCTGCATGGAATGATCAGATTAGTGCTGTTTAAATAATGAAATGAAGACAATAACACCTAACTAGCTACCTTGTCATCCATTTAATCGTGAGCCAAGAGGAGTGGAACCTCCACTTCAAACTCCAGCCGATTGTACCCACCTGCAAAAGCAAAACCATTAGCCAATTAAACAATCTAATACAAAGCCTAAATTAAAGCCTAAACTATTATACAACATTAACAAAACCAAAGTGGATTCCTAACATGTCATTACCGTAAGATTTCAAACAATAGGAGCTGCTTATGCTCCATTCTAGCCGAGCACCTACAAGGAAAAGGTAAGATTACACTACTACAAGAAATATAGATAATGACATTTTTTTAACCCCACTTAATAAAGTGTAGTAAATTTTTTAATATAACCACTCTATTTAGTTACACTTATTTGTGTAGAACTATATAATAAGAGCTTATGCTAAATGTAGGTACAAGTATGTATATATAAAATACAAAGATCTCTAATATCTCTACATCTATTATGAAGACACTTATAAGTGAAGGAATTAATTTTCCACATTTTATTTGTGTATAAAATTTGAACTTAAAAGTGTGGGCATACTACAATTATGTAGTAGTGTTAGCACAATGATTAAACTTAGTAAATTCAAAAATTAAGTAAATACTCACAATGTCTAGTCATCTTCTCATTATCAATCAACAAAAGCTTCATTATGCTACCTCCATTACCGTAAACAATTGGGTATTAGAAGACAATAATGTTCAGATTTTTCCAAGTGTAATTAAACAAATCAAACACATGAAATAATGACAATAAACAATAGCAATCAGAATTTGATTGCTCTCCTACTAAAACATACGTTAGAAACCATTCTTTCCTTACACCATAACCGTAAGGTAAGATCCTCTCTTGCTCTCTCTTTACTTCATTTCCTAAATTAATTCCTAAGTGTTAATGGTGAATTAAATCCTAACACCATTGTAATGTAATTTCCTAGTTAGCTCTATCAAGTCTTGAAGCAAGAAATCATCCTAGGAATTCCTACAATTTTCGCCAAGCTCATATGCTCCAAGGAGATTCCTAAATTCAACAACAACACAAGGAACAACAAGATCAAGTTAAGGTATATTTTTATGTTGAAAAACCTAAATAAATTCCTTGTAGTATTTTCAAAATTTAGGAACTTCTAAACCAATATTTTCTTCATTATTTCATGAAGGAAACTTGAATCTACAATCATCTCAAGGTGTATCAAAAAAAAATACCTTGATAAATTCCTAATGTAAGCTCTTGTAAAAATTACTCCAAATATTATTATAAACTTTGTTAGAAATCTAACAAATAGATCTCCTACATATATACAAGGAGTTCGAAATATCTTCATCAAAATAGCTTTTGGAGAGCTTGGAGATTCAAGGAAAAATCAAGTACAAGAATTGTCTTGATTTAAGGGTAAGTTTATATAATTAAGGTTTATTAAGTTTAAGCTTAATTTGAGCTTCAAAATTTAGTATAAAAATTATGTTAAGGCCATGTTAATATTAAGGCCGAAAATTATTAAGTTAAAGTATCAAAGAAGATAATTTATAACATATAAGGTAAGATTATTACCTTAAGGTATAAATATGTGTCACAAAAATTAATTAGGATACACATATATTAAAAACTGAAATATCTAAGGATAATATGTTCTATTTTTAGTTTATAATCATTCTAAGTCATTAGCATAATTTTTAGAAGTGTTATATGGCTTATATACATTTAAAAGTATTTATTATAAGGTTTAAAGCAAGTTTTAAAACTATATAGTAAAATAAAATTGGAGCCGAGAATGATATGTATTATTTGAATGATTTTCGAAATATATAAGTATATTAATTTATATTATAATTTTTGGGAGTATTAAAAATAGCTACAAGTATTTAAATGTCAAGTTCATAAAGTTATATGGTTAAAATGTAATTTTTGAAAAGTTTGGGATACAAATACTAATTGCCGAGAATATAAGGGGTGATTTGGTATGTTATAGTATAATATAAGATAGGAATTAATATTATGAATTTTGGTGAATATAAATAAGTGTTTAAGTGTTAAGAATAACATTTACTAAAGTTTTGGGACTATTTTGTAATTATTGGGAAGTTTAGGATGTTACCAAAAATACATATGATTTTATTGGTATATTAAAGTATTAATTGTGAAATTAAGTCTTGGTCAAAGTGTTGACCAAAAACTTTGGGTTAAAATGATTTATGACATAAAATATTAAGTTTACAAAGGTTTTTGGGTTAAAAGTGTAAATATGGAAACTATATGATTTAGCCGAAGAGCTTATGGGCTAAATTGACAATTTATAAGATTTGTGGTATTAATTGTAATTACCGAAATAGTATGAGTATTTTGGTGATTTGTAAAAATAAGATGGTTAATTAATATTTACTAAGGTTAATGAGGGTACTTAGTGAATTATAAAAGTTATAAGGATATTTGGCAATTTATAGGAGTTAATATAATTGTCTTACAAATTTTCGAAATAGATAAGGGTATTTAACAAATTATAAAAGTATATGGATATTTGTTATGTTGTAAAAGTTAACGGGATCAATTATGATTACCGGAAGATTATATGTGGCTATTTAGTAATTTATTAAGTTGTTGGGTATATTACATAAATACCGAATTAATAAGGTTGGTTTTGTAATTTAATAAGAAAAGGAAGTGAAATTAGGTAATATAATGCATTGTGGTATATTAAGGAATATAATATAAAGTTTATAAAATAATTTTGGTTATAATAAAAATGACCAAGGGATATAATATAAATGATAAGTGGAAATAATTATAAGTATATAAGGTAATGAGGTACCGTATAAATGATAATTCATTATCACATGTGAGTTTCACATAAAATGATGAACTGCTAGGTTATCTAGAACCACTGTTAAAATAACAGGGGAAAAATAAATAACATACGGAGTTATTATACGACGAGTATAAACATTACAGTGACAGTATTGTAATATTTAGTGAATAGTTATATTAATACTACCCGGTATTGCATGTCTAAATAACAGCGTACGGGAAGGGACTACTAAACAGGAGTTTGTCAAGCTAGCAGTTTCTTGGTGAACGGTATGTTAATTGTGTGGTCTGAATGTCCTAAGGATTATCCTGAGGTCCAGGCATTGTGTGTTTAAATGTTTAAGAACGATATCTATGATTTTATGTGAATGATATTGTATGTGGGATTGCTCAAGCTGTTGCGTTGTATTTTGTACGCGAATGTCTTGTGACTAAAGTTTATACATCTAAACTGGAAAAAGAAGACTAACTGACCTTTAGGTATTAATGAACCTAACAAGGGTCAAATGTGATAGTCTTATTTCAAGTATTGGTTATTATGTCACTGACAAACGGGCTAACTTATAAAGAGAGGAATCCAGATCGTTTCGACTTTCTGGTTGCGCATTGTGATCACTATGAGAGACTCAAGAAGGGAGTCACTCCAAATCCATCAGCCACATTCGGGGATGGCGGAATGCACTGCCGTTGGTGCACAGTTTCGACCGGATCGGTCAACGTATATATTTATCCAGGGCCATAAGGTCAGCTGGTATCGGTTCCTTTGGAACCCAATGGGACACACTGTCCATTTTCACAGGTTAATAGGGGTTGTCTTGACAGGACGCCTAAGGTAAAATTAATTGGAAAGGTTAAGAGGTTAGGGTCATGTGACCTACTAACAAGAACAGTTGTTTATTATGTGCACCTTATTTGGGCTGTTGGTGTTGTTTGTTGTTTGTGTATTATTATGCACTAAATGTTTGCAGGTAAATTGTTATGTGATTACTCTGTGTCTACTATATTACTGTTGTTCTTGTAAACTGGATTATCTTGTAATGAATCTAATATCAAGATGGCTAAAACGACTTAAGGAATCTAGAAAGCTTAGGACTACATTTAGCATACCAGCATAGTTTGCTGAGCCCTTCATTGGGCCAAACATTTCAGGTCACTGAAGAATACACAAGCCGGAGTGCGGGGACAGGGTAGCTGCTGTGTTTTTATAAACACTTGTGGATTTGTTATGTATTATATTTTGGAGTTTGTTGTGTTTCAGTTAGTTGCTCATTTAGTTGGATTTGGTTTGTAATAAGTAGAGTGCTCAGTATCTGTTCATCACTGCGTTGGAAGTTGTAATGTTGGAAAGAGTAAGGATGCCTTGTTACTCACAAGGGTGAGTGACGGCGTGTAACACCAAGGTTAGATAGTTTTATTTTCAGCTGCGATTTGCTATTTATTATGCTACGAGTGATGACGTCATTACAGGTTTAAGTTTAGGGGTGTTACAAAAAGTGGTATAAGAGCGGAGTACCGCTCTGATGAAAGATACTGAGTCTAGGACAATGATCATAGGAATATTGGGTTACGGGAAACGTCTGTGAGGATTCGTGACCTAGAAAAGAAAGACCCTAGGGAGATTTTATTGCTAGAAGTTAGCTTACTTACATGTTTCTGATCGTGTATGTGATACGGTGTAGCAACCGAGTAGAAATAATAATATACTACTGTAGATGTCGACAAGAGAAGGACCACATGGAGACGGCAGGGAACGCAGTAACGAGACACCGGCAGATGTTCCAACAGTACAAGACCTAACAGCAGCCATGGCAACTTTCGCGCCGGAACTAGGAGTACCATTTACGGGAGCCATACCCCACCCGCCGCGGCCCAGAGAAACCAACTGGTTGAAGAGCGTTGCAAACGCGAAAGTACCAACTTATTCAGGGGAACCGGACCCCGCCGCACTGGAGAAGTTCATTGCAGAGCACCAGAAGGCGTTCAAGGCTGTCAGAGTTCCAGAAGACCGACAGGTCGACATCGCCGCATACAACCTGAAGGGCGCAGCTGACATTTGGTGGCGGACTATTGAGGGCCACCGCAGAGCTACACCGGAATTTGAATGGACAGAGTTCGTAGGAGTGTTGCGGGAGAAGTACTACCCCGAACACATAAAGCAGAGGAAAAGGCAGGAGATCGAGACCTTAATCCAAGGGAGACAAACAGTTGACCAATACTGCGCACGGTGCACCAGTTTGATGAACTATATACCGGGAGTCGACTACTCCGAAGCAGGAAGAAAGAAAAGGAAGAATACTGAAGGAGATGATGATGGAGCAACCTCTGGCAGTTACTGCAAGAAGAGGAAGAAATTCTTTGAAAAGAAGAAGAGGCGGAAGGATTTCCATGGTCAGAAGGCGAAGGAGCAGATCCCTCGTCTGACCGGCCCAACTATTGATGCTCAGCCACTAAGAACATCACCACCTAGAGGCAACAAGCCAACCCGACATCATTATTACTGTAAACGTCGTGGAAAAGATCACCCAGGCGTAGATTGCGCAGGAAGGAAGGTGGAGTGCCGTCATTGCAAAAAGGAAGGTCACAGGGATTATGAATGCTTTTCCAACCCAGGGAGTCGAGTATACAAAGGAGCTAGAGGTTCGCAGAGAGAACCAGCTAATAAAGCGGGCGGATCTAGAGGAGGACAGGCGCCGCAGAACAACACCTATACTGGAGGACCGGCAGGACAGCCATCCTCATCCGGAAGTCAAAAGGGAAAAGAGATAAGTCCATAAAGAAATACCCTGTACACAGTGGGAACTCCAGGCGCTGAGTCGAGCGCTCAGCGCGAAACCGGTAAGCCTAGAACTTAAACCTAATGCATGATGCATAAATGTGTGTTTATAATTATTAGTCGATGAGACTTATATGAGACTAGTAAGTATCAAATTTAGAGAGACCTAAATTAGGTAACCTCTCACATAATATGATACTTTGATACTTGTTTCCCCTTACCTAGGAGACAGTAATTACCTGAGCCTATGAGCGAAGGTCGGGAATACCCAGAGGCATAATGCCAAGTAATTTGACCCGGCATTATCAACTGTCCAAATTTACAGTAAGTACAAATTATGACCTGCCTAAATGACAAGCAGATGTCATGAACGGGAATACATTAATTAATATAAATACTTAAGACTACAGGAACTGTCAAAAGAGCTCACGTAAAGAGCAAACACTGAAATTTTATGGGATACCCAGGCACCGAGCTCACTGCTCAGTGCGATACTAGAAAAATCTTACAATCCCTTATTAACTATGAGGGAAGATAGTAGGAAACTTTGAAGTATGACAATAGAGAAACAGAATCTCAAAAAAAATATATCTTGCTAAACATCCATCATGGATCAGCATAAGTTTTAATACTTGAGCAAATACCAAGAGTCTCAGCTAGTAACAATAAGACGACAGTGCTGGACTCTTAAGTAATAAAAAGGAGAGAACAAACTTGAACTTATATTTTCTGAAGTCAGAAAAACTACCTAATTAGCACTACCAAATGCTACATCTATAAATATAATCTGGAGGTTATTAACCTAAAACCTAAGGAATATTGATATATTTCAGAAGGTTGAGTACCATTAAATATACCTACCCTATTTTGAGACACATGTCCATACTAACCTTATAAATCTATACGAACGTATGTCTACTATGACAGCTCAAATTATGAATGCGAATAAAGATCGCAGTAAATCAACTAAGGTTAAAACATATGTAATATAAACTCTAGTATAAACATGATAACAAACGACTTTCCTTGACACTTACAGTAAAGGTAGTGTCAGTTATACCAAAGGCTTAAACTAATACATACACTGAGAGAGAGTGTAAGTTATAAAAGAGTGTGAAATAATCGGTACACAAAAATGTGTGTAAATTAAATATAAAAGTAGGGAAACATACCCTAGGTTTGTAACCATTATTTTATACGTAAACCATCTTAACATTAAATACTAAACCCCGTGATTCTAAATCCTCCATTTGACATACCTAACCAACTTATTTTTGGAAACCATTGAGCTAGTGGATTAACCACGTTTCTAAGAGATAAAAACAAACATCCTTGATTGTCCTGTTACTAAACAGTAAGATTCAAACTAGAAATCCTTAGTTTGAGATGGTACTAATATTAAGAGGTACTTGACTAGGGTGAACATATAATTCACCAGATTTATGGATTTTAGATGGAATAAGGAAAAAGCTATGCCTTAAGGTGGAGGAATTGATACTTTGTGGAACTATAGTTGTGGACGGAGTCATGAAAACTTTTCTTGAAGTCTAAGTGTGACTGTCTTTGCTTCAACGGATGATAAGCAAGTATAGGCAATAATCGAGCCCTGATAAGAGAAATACTAGATAAGCCTTTTAAAAGTGAAGAGAGTATTCTAAAGTATGCAAGTCCATGACGGAATTTATTACTTACATGATGGATTTCAGAGTTAAATTGATTGATGGATATAGTTATTAGATAGTATGAGCCTAGATGCTTTAATAAGAATTTATCTTTAATGCCAAGAGGAAAAACTGGCTTCCCCGCTTGATGATTTGATCAAGGGAATATTGTTCTGGGGATTTTGGTAATACCCTAGATTCAATTATAGGTTATAACAGATATTGGATTAGTGATCAGGAGAAAATGTAGTACTCACCACGTCACAAAGTTTAAAAAGATAAAAATTGGAATTGACAATTATGTGATTGTTTGATATTTGACGTGGGAGGTCGAACTTGATCCTGGTCAGATCAAGGGAAAACCAAACACAAAATGGTGTGGAAGGATAGTTCAACACTGATGCTGACCCCATCAGGGTTGGATGATTCCTGAGACTCCTTACAAGTGGTCACAAATATTTATGTGATAAGTAGGTATTTATTCCTAAATTTAATAAAAAGATTTAATAAATGAAGTACATTAGAAGGTGTAAGTTAAGAGTTAAATTGTCTAGATTACCCCGAGGAAATTAAATAGCTAAAACAACTCCGCATATGACGAGAAAATAGTCAATTATGAAGGAGATATTAACTATTATTATCCCATGAACCGTGTTAATAAATCAAATACGAGATCAAGAGAAAATTTCCTATAATAACAGTATTTTCAAGCTACCTTCTAAATTATGGCCAAATTGCCATCTGAAAGGGAAGATCGACTTCCATGTCTTTCTTTGTGAATTAAAACCCAATATATTAAAAGGGAACCTAGCTACCTATAAACATGGTAGAATATAAAGAGTATAAACATTATACTAATACTCACTAAAGTTGTTTCACAACCGCAAGAACATGATCAATGGAGAGGAAACTACACCTTGTTAGAAACCTTAACAGGAACCCTACTGTGGTATACCTGATGAACAGACGATAATAATCGTGTATATACTACCAATAACAGATGAACCAATAACATAAAGCAATCTTTCGGTAATATACATAAGATGCACGGCTCAACCGTAGCTCATACTTTACAGTGACAATGAAAGCCGTATACGGCGACAATAAATTCAAATACCGGAATAACAAGATGGTAACCTAAAGAAAGGGATTTTGAGTATGCCCAATATTAATACAAGACCCGAGCGTCGATGACTACAACTAAGAGGCGGTGATGAAAGTGTGTTATACACAAATAATTTTAACAAGCCATAAAATAGTAATGGCAAATTACAAGATAGGAGATCACCTTCACCCATACATACGGGATTAAAAAAAAAGAGCATACTAATGCACTAGAGAACATATCAAAGAATACATATATTCTTGAGGGATAGACCTAGTAAACGGACAGAAGTCATATGCTGACGTCCATAGGAGAGATCTCGAGTTCGCAGTAGGCGATCGAGTCTTCCTTAAAGCTTCATCTACGAAAGGAATTTTAGATTTTGGCAGAAGGACAAACTTAAGAGAATTATAAAGGATCGTACCTTATTACGGAGCGAGTGGGCCCATTAGCCTACAGATTAGACTCATATGTTAAGCTAGGGAGAGTGCACAATGTGTTTCACATTTCTCAACTAAAGCAATGTGTGCCTCACCCATCACATAACTTAGAGCCGAGACACTCAAACTAAATCCTACACTTAAACATGGAGAGACCCCAGTTCTCATATTAAAATCCCAGACTAGGGAAACCCAAAACAAGACCATCAGAATGGTCAAGGTTTTATGGACAAAACACGACATTTACAAGGCGACATGGGAGTTAGAGGACTCCATGCGAGACAAGTATACGTCACCTTCTTATAGTTTTATGTATACTTGTGGGGTACGTGGGCGTAACCCTTTTTAAGGGGGGTAGAGCACCACATGCGACTTGCATATCTGCAGTCTATATTATTCTTATGTATGGTTATTTGTGTTTGATTGTTTGTTGCGCATGTGTGCAATTAATTAGATGGTTATGTCCTATTTGACATTAGGTTGGTTATTAGTATGTCCTATGTGACATTTGGTGATTTATGATATGTCCTATGTGACAATTGAATGATTATTTGTGAGTTCTATGTAACACTTGAATGTTTATGAGGCACTTAATTAATTTACAGTATATTCATATTTATTCCTACAATCACACAAGAGATTCACTGTCAAGGGTTTACGCCTCTGCACTCTGTAGGACTGAGGATTTGGTATTGCACTTGTGCGGTGATGACCGAGTGGGATAGCTAGGAAGTTGGAACATGTATGGTTTACAGTATTTATTAAGTTATTATGCAGTGATATATTATTATCACGAATAAAGAATATTTGTCTATAGGAATTATATACACTCAGAGTAGTGATGGAATATAGTAGTGTCAATACAGTATTGACACCCAAGAATGATAAGTAGACAGGAGTAGATAGGAGGAACTTGATTCCATAGGATAAACAAATATAAATTATGACTTCGGGACGAAGTCCTTTTAAGGGGGGTAGACTGAAATACCCCTAACATTTAAATAATTAAATATAAGTAAATAAATATTATTTGAAGAATTATAAATATTATTTGGGGGTTCATTAAACCCTAAGAAAGCATATAAACACTTGGGCGTTAAAAACGCACCCAAACTCCTTAAGGTCAGAAACGAGCGTTAAAAGCCCGACCTTAAGTTAAACAATTATATAAGCTATGGACATTATACGAATATAATCAAGGATCATTTTATGATCTTTAAAATACAAGTTCTCAGTTAGAACTGAGTAAAAATACAAAGTTTTCGGAAATACCCGATGTGGGCCCCATAAAGGCCCGGGAATGCCTAGGAGGAGTGCCAAGGTGGCACGAACCCCTATAAAAATTATTCTAGGAGTTCCTAAAATCATTATTAATTATTCTAAAGATATTTCCCAAGCTACTTCTTCAAAAATAAACAAAGAGCTCGGGGGAAATTTCTTAATGCTCCTTTTATCTCGGGAGTGCCCCTTTAGCCCGAAAATTGAGTTACAAGTTTATATAACCCCATATAATTTAATGTAACACCTTAATATTTAATTGACTATAAATAATGTCAATAAACACTTATAAGTCATAGCGACTAATTAATTCCCAGAAAAATTCTTAAAGCACAAAAACGCACCTTCGGGTGTCACAAAAATGCGTTTTACGCAATTGCCTTGTAGCTTTTGAGGAGCCACGAGTTGATAAACTTAAAAGTGGATAAAATGACCATCTAAATTAATTGATGGCAATACTAAACTCATAGTTTAAATAGGGACGATTTTTAGGACAAAAATGTACCTAAAATCAGCATTTTTACCTTTAAACTTTCATCTTTTATCATAATAAAAATGTACCAATTAAATGCTGGAACCTATTACACATATTAGTATGGTCTTAGTACAATATAGTGTAACAAAAATCAAATGGAAAATTAATCCCATTTGAGCCCTATGTTATGCGCCAATCTATGCCTATATTGGCTAGTTTAATTCACAAAACTATGCTTAAAGCTTGTATGACTCACATAAGTGCTGTATGATAGTTTAGCAACTTAATCAGTCAATTTGGGAGCATTCTCCATACGTACACCTGCAGGAGAATAACAAGAAGACGAGATAGACAAGATTAACAAAAAGTAATGACATATATATATACTAGCTAGAGTTACTTTGTACTATAGTAAGAAATAAGTAAATCAAGTGGGATTATTGGCATGTGCTGACCGATTAGACTTGTAGTGGGAGCTTGATTGACCAATTAATTAAAGCTAATAGTACATGACCTAACATTCATCATTAACTAGTTATAATTAACAAAACAAAAACCTAGTCTATTAGCCTACCTTTACGTAAGACTTCATCAATTAATGCTGTTGGTTACTCCAGCATTTGTCGAGCTCCTCTTCCTGCAAAATAAGAGAATTAACAATTCAATCAGCTTAATACTCCACCTATGTATGCGATTCCACCTGCATGGAATGATCAGATTAGTGCTGTTTAAATAATGAAATGAAGACAATAACACCTAACTAGCTACCTTGTCATCCATTTAATCGTGAGCCAAGAGGAGTGGAACCTCCACTTCAAACTCCAGCCGATTGTACCCACCTGCAAAAGCAAAACCATTAGCTAATTAAACAATCTAATACAAAGCCTAAATTAAAGCCTAAACTATTATACAACATTAACAAAACCAAAGTGGATTCCTAACATGTCATTACCGTAAGATTTCAAACAATAGGAGCTGCTTATGCTCCATTCTAGCCGAGCACCTACAAGGAAAAGGTAAGATTAGCACAATGATTAAACTTAGTAAATTCAAAAATTAAGTAAATACTCACAATGTCTAGTCATCTTCTCATTATCAATCAACAAAAGCCTCATTATGCTACCTCCATTACCGTAAACAATTGGGTATTAGAAGACAATAATGTTCAGATTTTTCCAAGTGTAATTAAACAAATCAAACACATGAAATAATGACAATAAACAATAGCAATCAGAATTTGATTGCTCTCCTACTAAAACATACGTTAGAAACCATTCTTTCCTTACACCATAACCGTAAGGTAAGATCCTCTCTTGCTCTCTCTTTACTTCATTTCCTAAATTAATTCCTAAGTGTTAATAAGCTCCATTAATGGTGAATTAAATCCTAACACCATTTTAATGTAATTTCCTAGTTAGCTCTATCAAGTCTTGAAGCAAAAAACATCCTAGGAATTCCTACAATTTTCGCCAAGCTTATATGCTCCAAGGAGATTCCTAAATTCAACAACAACATAAGGAACAACAAGATCAAGTTAAGGTATATTTTTATGTTGAAAAACCTAAATAAATTCCTTGTAGTATTTTCGAAATTTAGGAACTTCTAAACCAATATTTTCTTCATTATTTCATGAAGGAAACTTGAATCTACAATCATCTCAAGGTGTATAAAAAAATACCTTGATAAATTCCTAAGGTAAGCTCTTGTAAAAATTACTCCAAATATTATTTATAAACTTTGTTAGAAATCTAACAGATAGATCTCCTACATATATACAAGGAGTTCGAAATATCTTCATCAAAATAGCTTTTGGAGAGCTTGGAGATTCAAGGAAAAATCAAGTACAAGAATTGTCTTGATTTAAGGGTAAGTTTATATAATTAAGGTTTATTAAGTTTAAGCTTAATTTGAGCTTCAAAATTTAGTATAAAAATTATGTTAAGGCCATGTTAATATTAAGGCCGAAAATTATTAAGTTAAAGTATCAAAGATAATTTATAACATATAAGGTAAGATTATTACCTTAAGGTATAAATATGTGTCACAAAAATTAATTAGGATACACATGTATTAAAAACCGAAATATCTAAGGATAATATGTTCTATTTTTAGTTTATAATCATTCTAAGTCATTAGCATAATTTTTAGAAGTGTTATATGGCTTATATACATTTATAAGTATTTATTATAAGGTTTAAAGCAAGTTTTAAAACTATATAGTAAAATAAAATTGGAGCCGAGAATGATATGTATTATTTGAATGATTTTCGAAATATATAAGTATATTAATTTATATTATAATTTTTGGGAGTATTAAAAATAGCTACAAGTATTTAAATGACAAGTTCATAAAGTTATGTGGTTAAAATGTAATTTTTGAAAAGTTTGGGATACAAATACTAATTGCCGAGAATATAAGGGGTGATTTGGTATGTTATAGTATAATATAAGATAGGAATTAATATTATGAATTTTGGTGAATTTAAATAAGTGTTTAAGTGTTAAGAATAACATTTACTAAAGTTTTGGGACTATTTTGTAATTATTGGGAAGTTTAGGATGTTACCGAAAATACATATGATTTTATTGGTATATTAAAGTATTAATTGTGAAATTAAGTCTTGGTCAAAGTGTTGACCAAAAACTTTGGGTTAAAATGATTTATGACATAAAATATTAAGTTTACAAAGGTTTTTGGGTTAAAAGTGTAAATATGGAAACTATATGATTTAGCCGAAGAGCTTATGGGCTAAATTGACAATTTATAAGATTTGTGGTATTAATTGTAATTACCGAAATAGTATGAGTATTTTGGTGATTTGTAAAAATAAGATGGTTAATTAATATTTACTAAGGTTAATGAGGGTAGTTAGTGAATTATAAAAGTTATAAGGATATTTGGCAATTTATAGGAGTTAATATAATTGTCTTACAAATTTTCGAAATAGATAAGGGTATTTAATAAATTATAAAAGTATATGGATATTTGTTAAGTTGTAAAAGTTAACGGGATCAATTATGATTACCGGAAGATTATATGTGGCTATTTAGTAATTTATTAAGTTGTTGGGTATATTACATAAATACCGAATTAATAAGGTTGGTTTTGTAATTTAATAAGAAAAGGAAGTGAAATTAGGTAATATAATGCATTGTGGTATATTAAGGAATATAATATAAAGTTTATAAAATAATTTTGGTTATAATAAAAATGACCAAGGGATATAATATAAATGATAAGTGGAAATAATTATAAGTATATAAGGTAATGAGGTACCGTATAAATGATAATTCATTATCACATGTAAGTTTCACATAAAATGATGAACTGCTAGGTTATCTAGAACCACTGTTAAAATAACAGGGGAAAAATAAATAACATACGGAGTTATTATACGACGAGTATAAACATTACAGTGACAGTACTGTAATATTTAGTGAATAGTTATATTAATACTACTCGGTAGTGCATGTCTAAATAACAGCGTACGGGAAGGGACTACTAAACAGGAGTTTGTCAAGCTAGCAGTTTCTTGGTGAACGGTATGTTAATTGTGTGGTCTGAATGTCCTAAGGATTATCCTAAGGTCCAGACATTATGTGTTAATTGTTTAAGAGCGATATCTATGATCTTATGTGAATGATATTGTGTACTGTATTGCTCAACTTTGTTGCGTTGTATTTTATACGCGAAAGTTCTATGACTGGAAGTCTATACATTTGAACTGGAACAAGACTAACTGACCTAAAGGTATTATTGAACCTAACTGATGGTCAACTGTTAAAGTCTTAAATCAAATATTGGTTGTTATGTCACTGACAAAAAGGGGCTAACTTATAAAGAGAGGAATCCAGATCGTTTCGACCTTCTGGTTGCGCATTGTGATCACTATGAGAGACTCAAGAAGGGAGTCACTCTAAATCCATCAGCCACATTCGGGGATGGCGGAATGCACTGCCGTTGGTGCGCAGTTTCGACCGGATCGGTCAACGTATATTTATCCAGGGCCATAAGGTCAGCTGGTATCGGTTCCTTTGGAACCCAATGGGACACACTGTCCATTTTCACAGGTTAATAGGTGTTGTCTTGACAGGACGCCTAAGGTAAAATTAATTGGAAAGGTTAAGAGGTTAGGGTCATGTGACCTACTAACAAGAACAGTTGTTTATTATGTGCACCTTATTTGGGTTGTTGGTGTTGTTTGTTGTTTGATGTGTATTATTATGCACTAAATGTTTGCAGGTAAATTGTTATGTGATTACTCTGTGTCTACTATATTACTGTTATTCTTGTAAACTGGATTATCTTGTAATGAATCTAATATCAAGATGGCTAAAACGACTTAAGGAATCTAGAAGGCTTAGGACTACATTTAGCATACCAGCATAGTTTGATGAGCCCTTCATTGGGCCAAACATTTCAGGTCACTGAAGAATACACAAGCCGGAGTGCGGGGAACAGGGTAGCTGCTGTGTTTTTATAAACACTTGTGGATTTGTTACGTATTATATTTTGAAGTTTGTTGTGTTTCAGTTAGTTGCTCTTTCAGTTCGATTTGGTTTGTAATAAGTAGAGTGCTCAGTATCTGTTCATCACAGCGTTGGAAGTTGTAATGTTGGAAAGAGTAAGGATGCCTTGTTACTCACAAGGGTGAGTGACGGCGTGTAACACCAAGGTTAGATAGTTTTATTTTCCACTGCGATTTGCTATTTATTATGCTACGAGTTAAGACGTCATTACAGGTTTAAGTTTAGGGGTGTTACATTGTTAGCTTCATTGGCCCACCCGGGTTAATCGGGTGGAGATTACTCTTTTACTCGTTACTTCATACATACACATACATACTCATACTCATACCCATACATACTTACTTACTCTTACTCTTACTCATGTTAAGTCGTTGGGACCTCGGGCCCTGGGGACTACTCCGTCCCACCTCCGGGATTTACTTGACTCACCAATCCGGGATGCTACCCACTTAAGGGATTTGGGCCGCGGACCAGTTTAAGAGTCAGGAATTGCAGCCAAACTCTTGTGACTCCGCATCCTCACGCATGGCCGAAGCTATATCGGACTTCTACTCATTCCAATTTACTCACTTAAGTTAGGAGTTAGGTAGTTAGGAATTAGTAGAAGTCAACATCCAACCACATACACAAATACATTATTCATATACACATCCATACCAATACAATACAATATACAAGTACACTACAAGGTACAATTACACATCATCATCATTCATATATTTCATGAATTATACAAACTATTGTTCAAGACAAATATCGAGAACAATGTAAACAAGCACAAGTAAGTGCAGTATAATCCGATTCATGCATTTATCTTATTAGGTGGTCAAATAAGCACACAAATCGGGGTAACCAGATTGGGATACAGGGCATGAAGAAATCATACCTTTCACCGTTGTACTTGTATCCCAACGTTCCTCCGGTGTTCACAAATTCAAATCCTATGATATACATACAACCGAATAATTAATCTAACTATCATTAATTTAATTCGATTACCCTTACGCTTCCTAACTCATACTTACTAAGTCTTCACATTCTTATACTTACATTTTATTTACTTACTTTTCATTGCTTAACAATGGTATACTTGTATATATATGCACATATGTATAGGTGGGTATACATATACATATATTTATATACTAACCATAGTCTTATAGTTTTTTTTTTGTAAGTTTTGACTCGACCGACCCACCCTGGGTCGGACCCATGGGTCGGTCGGGTGCAGAGACTTTGATTACAGAAAATTCCGGCCCGACCGACCCAGCCAGGGTCGGTCCATTGGGTCGGTCCGTTACAGAAGCAATCCAACTAACAATTTCCACTCGACCGACCCAAGCAGGGTCGGTCAGATGCAGAAGCATTTCCGACTAAAAGTTTCTACTCGACCGACCCAGTCAGGGTCGGTCCCCTGGGTTGGTCGGATGCCGAAGCTTCCGCACCCCATCCAACATTAACACACTTACAATAAACTGCAGCGGAAAAACAACCTCATCACATTACTTAACTCGTTGGTGTTACACGCCGTTAGTCACCCACGTGGCTAACAAGGCTAATCTATATACATTGCACCGGTCTGATGGGCTAAATTCCCGAGCAACTACACATTATTATCCCTTTCCATTAACAACTACAGCAACATACACCTTTCAACTATACCGAGTATTTATAAACTGATGCCGACAACAATTTCGGTCTTACTACACCTACTGTTTATATACACTTAAATGATTACCCATGCACAATGTCTACCCCGTCCTACTCTCGAACGGCTTCCAGCTCTCTGTACCTGAAATAGGAAAAGAAGAGAAAGGGTGGCCCCCAAGGGGCTCAGCACCTTTGCTGGTATGGTAATCCCGCAGCCCACATGCTACCGGGCCACGCACAACTAATTGTCGTCTTTGATGGAGAAATATGTGACTACTTCTACCACATAGGCAGTGTACCTATCGTTTTGCGGGTATAGTGATTAAATGGGGTTGTCGATCTCAGGGACCTCGTATAATTAATTGACAAATATTTGATTAACTGGGAAATTAAGTTAAACTAAAGAAAACAGGAAATATCACTTTTTCGGTTTTGATTATTAATTAAAAAGAAACTAAACTACAAGGAAATAAACAACTTAAATAAACACAGAGGGATTTAAAGAGTGGTGAATGTGATAAATAGAAAAGCGCACCCCGGGTTGTTTGCTTACCTATTCCTTTTATATCTGTTAGTAAATTCTTCCTTTAATTTTACTGCAATAACTCAGAAACTTTAATTAATTCATTAACGACTAAGTATAATGAATCCTAACCAATTGTTAGACCTAGCAGCAGGCTAATGCTCTAGACCGGACACAATTAATCGCATAAAGAGCAGTTTCTATTGGAGTCTAATTAACCTATAGGCCGGATCAGGCTTCTAGCTGTTAATTAGGTTCAACTTCCTTCGTCTAGTTATTTATCTCAGCTCTCGCATTTTAATAAAATAACTACAAGGGTTGTTTAACTACCGGCCAAATAATTAAAACACTTGAAGGACAGGAATTGAACTGTTGCAGTTAACTAAATTTATTTAAAGAAATACATAACAGAATTTAGGAAATAGGTTCGCTTCCCAACCCGGGAAGCTAAAATACTTACTCGCTCATCGTTACAGAAACAACGATAACAGAAAAGGAATGCATTAAATAAATTAAAGTAAGGGTAAGAGATAACTCCAGTTTAGAAGTTCACTCCGGTTCCTCGCTTCAACTTCGTCTTGCGTGCCCCGTCTGCTAATTTATTTCTGTAGAGCTGGTGCGTAATAGTGGAAATAAAATGGAAAGTGGGGTGTATGTATTACGTGGGAATTTAATGGAGTGGATGGGTGATTATTTTTGATGAAGTGAATGGAGTGGATCGTGGGAGACTGCGTGGGTGAACGGATTAATTCGTGGACTGATAAGGATGGATGCTGGATGGATGGATGTATTTTAGCTTCCAGTAGTGTGGGTTTATATAGGCGGAGGACATGGGAAACAGACAAAGGAGAAGTGACAGGGTGAATCAAGATAGTCGGAGGAGTTGGTGCAGATCCGTGAAGATTGAGATTTCATCGGGCAGTGCAATTGATTTCAGACAGATTTAATTGATGATCTGCAGCAGCCATTGATTGAAGAGCCGGCGTCACGCTCGCGCAAATTAAGGTGGGCGATCGCAATTAATGAAGTAGTTCGACTGCGGCGCCTGAACAAGGAAGAAGAAAACTCTGTTCGGAATTCTGTTCCGTGCGCTGAAATGCTCTTGTCCGCCTCGCGCCTAGCTCAGTCCGCCTCGCGGTCGTCTCTACCTTGTCCGCGCGTGTTGGTCCCGTCCGCCTCGCGGTCATCTGTGTGCTGTCCGCCTGATAAGAGGCGGAGCCTGTCCTGTCCGCCAGGCGGACGTCTGTTCCTTGTCCGCGACCAAACCAGGCGGACTCCTCTCCCTTGACCGCGAGATAAGAGGCGGACGCCTCTGTTGTGTCTGCGCCTCTCCTGTCCGCCAGTTATGCTATATATATATATATATATATACACGATTGTAGTCCAATCTTGAATCGGCTCCAGATTATTCGTTATAAGTCCGTTTGACTCGCCGTTTGTTGCGTTGGAAAGCTTGTGAAGTAAACTACTTGATTCCAACACTTTTTCCTACATTTAACACATAAAATATATCAATTCATATCAAAACATAAACCTAGGAAAATCGTCAGATAAGTGAGAAATATTACTTAAAATACTGCAAATTATAAGGTAATTAAACCCTTAAAAGTCTATATATTTCGCACTTATCAAACTTCCTCACACTTATCTTTTGCTTGTCCTCAAGCAAATAAAGAACAAACTTTCTCTAAGGTTACAGTATCAAACTCCGGGATTCAACAATCGTGGAAGGAAATCAAGCTAAATGGCAATCAAAAGAATAATCCTGCTCTTAGATGTAGGTTTTTGTAAACAGTGAAACAGAAAATTTTTAATAAGAGCATGGATAAGTCAGATTGTAAAAATTGAACATAGATTAGCTTGGAACCTTCCACCAATTTCTTTTCTCTAACCTTTGGATGACAAGGGGTGTGAAGTAACACCTTATTCCGTGATACCTTTCAACACCACATACTCATGATCGAAATATGAAAAATGACATTATTCAGCATTAAGAGTTTTGCATGTTCATTTTTTTTCTTTTTCTCTTTTGTTTTTTTTTCATTGTTTGCACAATTGTTTTCATCCCCCAGACTTTTCTCTTCACCCATGTAGCGGTTTTGGGCCTTCTATCCCAGATCACAAGACCTTAGGTAGATGGGTGATAAGGCACCCCAAGGACTTAATAACCGAATGAACGAGGCCTGTTTTGGTTCAGAAAACTTCATTATATGATCAGAGGAGTACCTTGCCTTATCCTTTCCATACCAAACTTCACTTAGTCCCATGATTGCCAAGCTAAGGTAACTCAATTTCCACAATCAGCTTATCCACCAGATTTCAGTGAAAATAGATTAATTTTGAAGAAAGAAATTGATACATACAAACAACGTCAAGCAGAACGATTCTTGAGGTTGTCATCAGGCTCGATTTCAAAAACTTCCACAAAAATTTTAGCCCGAAAATTCAACATGTATTGGCCTTTAGAGAAGCTTACTATCATAATAAAAATCAAGTGTGGCATTAGGTACTACTGGCATATTTTCAGGGAAAGGTCTAAACTTCCTCACACTTAAGAGGAGCAATGTCCTCATTGTTCATAAAATAATCAAGAAAAGACCTTTCAAAATATGCCAGACTCATGAATCAACAGTTAAAGCTCGAGTGGCTGAACATAAATATTAAAAATAAAGGAACTGAGACTCCCCTGATATCGTGAGATTGAGGAAGGTGCCCTTCCTCACACTTAAAGCATTGGCGGTGGGGTCGATGTTCCTCACACTTGAGTCTAAGCAAGGGTTCAGCTTGGAGTGATTGCAACAAACGGTTTACCTACACACACTGTCAAATACCAAAATAACGCTAGGAAGCGTTGCGTTAATAGCACAGGTATAATTATCTCCTTCCTCTTCTTTCTTCCTCGCCCTTTTTTTTTTATATATATATATATCACAAATATTAGAGAGAAATAGATGCGTAGCTTATAAAACATGAATTTGAAAATTACCCCTGGGTTGCCTCCCAGTCAGCTGCCCTCTTTATAGTCATTGGCTGGACTTTGTGAAGTAGCTAACCTGCAGTTGGATCTTTAAGAGATATTCATATGTAGCAGCTTGATCCAGTGAGTACCCAGAAATTTCTTGACTCTTGACCCATTGACTTTAAATGTTTCCCCCTTTGCATTGGCGAGTTCAATCGCACCGAATGGGGAAATGCTAATAATGGGTAAGGTCCTGACCAGTAGATTTCAGCTTACCTGGGAAGAATCTGAGCCTGGAGTTGAAAAGTAAAACTTGGTCCCCCACCTTGAGTTCCCGATTGGCAATCATCTTGTCATGCCAGCGCTTGGTACGTTCCTTATATATTACAGCATTCTCATAAGATTCGTTCCTGAGTTCCTCCAACTCTGTCAGCTGGAACTTACGTTTATCACCGGCTTGCTGTAGGTCAAAATTAAGAGCTTTCAGGGCCCAATATGACTTGTATTCTAATTCCACAGGCAAGTGGCATGCCTTCCCAAAAACCAACTTGTAGGGAGACATGCCAATTGGTGTCTTGAAAGCAGTGCGGTAGGCCCAGAGTGCTTCATCTAATCGAAGTGACCAATCCTTTCGAGAAGAGTTCACCGTCTTTTGCAAGATCCACTTGAGCTCTCGGTTCGTCACTTCGGCCTGCCCATTTGTTTGAGGATGGTAGGGTAAGGAAACCTTATGTCGAACCCCATATTTCTTTAATAGTGCTTCAAACTGGCGGTTACAGAAATGGGAGCCACCGTCACTGATTATGGCTCGAGGAACGCCGAATCGAGTGAAAATATTTTTCTTCAGGAACTTCACAACAATTTTAGCATCATTAGTAGAACAGGCAAGGGCTTCCGCCCATTTTGAAACATAATCAACAGCTACTAAGATGTAAAGATTACCGAAAGAGTTTGGGAAGGGACCCATAAAATCAATACCCCAGACGTCAAATAGCTCAACTTCTAACATGTTATTCAGTGGTAGCTCATTTCGACGAGATAGATTACCTTGCCTTTGACACCGATCACATGTCGAAACAAACATGACAATCCTTGTGAAGGGTGTTCCAGAAAAAACCTGATTCTAGTATTTTTGCAGCGGTTCGAGTGGCACCATGAAGTCCACCGGCTTCTCTGGAATGGCAATGGAGGAGAATGTTTCTGACCTCTGACTTCTGGACACATCTCCTAATGATACCATCTGCACAGACTTTAAACAGATAAGGGTCATCCCAAAAATAATGTTTGACAATGGAAAAGAACCTCTTTCTCTGCTGATAAGTCATATCAGCTGGAACAATCTTCCTAACAAGGTAGTTAGCGATATCAGCAAACCATGGATCCTCAACATCTTCAGCTGCAAATGCTGACTCATCGGGGAAGGACTCGTTGATGGGAGTCCCATCATCAGATGCCTCCATTCTGGACAGATGATCAGCTACCACATTTTGTGTTCCCTTTTTGTCCCTGATCTCAATATCAAATTCTTGCAATAGGAGAATCCACCTAATTAACCTGGGTTTTGACTCTGCCTTAGCAAACAAATACTTAAGAGCAGAGTGGTCAGTATGCACAATAATTTTACCACCCAGTAAATAAGATCGAAACTTATCTAGAGCAAAAACTACAGCTAGTAATTCTTTTTCTGTGGTCGCATAATTTTTCTGGGCATCATTTAAAGTTCGACTTGCATAATATACTACCCGAAGAATTTTATCAACCTTCTGACATAAACGGCTCCCACAGCGTAATCACTAGCGTCACACATTATCTCAAAAGGGAGTGACCAATCAGGAGACACAACGACAGGTGCAGAAATTAGCTTTTCTTTTAATAATTAAAAGCTTCAGACATTCTTCAGAAAAATGGAACTTAACATCCTTCGCCAGTAGATCACACAGAGGTTTAGAGATTTTGGAAAAATCTTTGATGAATCTTCTATAAAAACCTGCGTGTCCAAGAAAACTACGAATATCTCTAACAGAAGATGGTGGTGGGAGCTTTTCAATTACCTCGACTTTAGCCCGGTCTACCTCAATACCTTTTGAAGAAATTTTGTGGCCCAGGACGATTCCTTCTCGAACCATGAAGTGGCATTTTTCCCAATTTAACACCAGATTGGTTTCTTCACACCTGGACAGCACAAGATCAAGGTTTTCTAGACAGGATTCAAATGTTAGACCATAAACAGAAAAATCGTCCATAAAAACCTCAATGCATTTCTCAATATATTCAGCAAAGATGGCCATCATACAACGTTGAAACGTGGCAGGAGCATTACATAATCCAAATGGCATTCTTTTATAACTATAGGTTCCATACGGACAGGTTTATTGTTTATCTGATTTCTTGGGATTTCCTATGATAGTAGGGATTTGAAAATACCTGAAAAGCCATCCAGAAAGCAGTAGTAGTCATGTCCAGCTAGTCTTTCCAACATTTGATCAATGAAAGGTAATGGAAAATGGTCCTTACGAGTGGCATCATTTAATTTTCTATAATCAATACAAACCCGCCATCCTGTAGTGGGACGCTGGGTAATCAGCTCACCCTTTTCATTAGGAACCACAGTTATTCCTCCTTTCTTTGGTACTACCTGAACTGGACTTACCCATTTACTGTCGAAATAGGGTAAATAATGCCTGCATCGAGTAGTTTGATTACCTCTTTCTTAACTACCTCTTTTAGGACTGGGTTAAGACGTCGCTGAGGCTGAGCCAATGGTCGGTAGTTATCTTCCATATAGATTCGGTGAGAACACAACTGAGGGCTGATTCCCTTAATATCTGCTATAGACCAACCAATAGCTGATGTGTGATTGCGCAACACCTCCAGTAGTTGCTTCTCTTGAGTTCCTGTCAAGTCAGAAGAGATTATAACAGGTAATTCCGATGGTTCATTAAGAAAAGAATATTTCAAATGAGAGGGAAGAGGTTTCATCTCCACTGTAGGAGGTTTTTCAATAGATGGTCTTGGCCGGTCAGCACTTCGCTCGACTTTCTCAAATTGCTGCTGGTACTTGTGGAAGTGTGGCCGCCTTTTGTTTAACTCCTCAGCCATGAGGGCCATATCTGGATCCTCATCATCAGCTTCGCAAGATGCCATAAGACATCTTTCCAGGATTTCCTCTTCTTCTTTGCTTAAAATAGTTTCCTGCACTAAAGAGTCAATAACATCTATTGCAAAGCAGGATTGAACAGCGGCAGGACGCTTCATGTTGCGTGTCATGTCGAAAACAACCTGCTCATCATGAAATCTTAGAATAATCTTCCCTCCTTCCACATCAATGAGAGTGCGGGCAGTTCTCATAAACGGTCTGCCCAAAATTAGTGGTACATCTGTATCTTCCTCCATATCATGATGATAAAATCAGCAGGGAAAATAAATTTACAATAGAAACTACCAGTCCTCAACTTTTCCTTTAGGATAAATTATGGAACGGTCTGCTAGTTGTAACTGAACAGATGTGGGAGCACATTGACCTACACCTAATTTCTTGAAAATAGATAAAGGCATCAAATTAATACTTGCTCCTAAATCACATAAACCGTTACCGCAATCAACCTTCTCGATAGCGCATGGAATGATGGGAAGACCCGGATCTCCTAACTTGGGTGGCAGCTTCTTCAGGAGAACTGCAGATACTCTTTCTGTCAATTGACCGTGTCAGACTCTAGCAAAGAACGCCTGTTAGACAAAATATCCTTCATAAATTTAGCATACATAGGCATTTGAGACAAAGCATCAGAAAAAGGGATGTTAATAGTTAATTTCTTAAAGATATTAAGAAATTTCCCATATTGCTCGTCCATGTTCTTTTTCTTTAGTCTGTTAGGGAATGGAATAGGAGGATTATAAGAGAGTTGAGAAGGTTTAATAGTGAGAGATTCAGGAGACTCCTTCTCCTTGGGATTTGTTTCCTCCACTTCAGGTTGAGATTCAGCTGGCTTATTAAAATCTTCTTCAACTTCTGGAACATCAGAAACTAGTTCCTTGCCGCTTCTCAGAGTTACTGCTTTTGCATGCTCCCTTGGGTTAGGGTCAGGCTGACTGGGAAGTGACCCCGTCGGTCGCTGTGCCAGCTGTTGTGAAATTTGACTCATTTGCCTCTCTAGGCTCAGGTTGATAGAAGCTTGATCAGCGTTTTGCGGCTTGTTCAGAAAGTTTAGCTTCTATTTCGGCAATCCTGGAGTTTGTAGTTTGGCCTTGTTTAAGGATTTCTGCCAGCATATTCTCAATTTTACCACTGCCTCCTTGAGAATTTTGGGATTGCTCCTGTTCTAAAGTAAGGTGGTCTATTTGATTGAACCCAAAATTACCTATAGACTGATCATTACCCCTCCATGGAGGTTGTTGATTGTTCCTCCAATTATTCTGATTGAAATTGTTAGGATAGGGTTACCTGGTCTGTTGTTGATCGATTTTAGCTCTTCGGGTTACCTGCAAGCTAGACCTTCACAGTTGAACGTTTCGTGGGCTCCTCCACAATTCTCACAGCAAGGATTCAGGAAAGGCGAAGAAGTAGCTGCCTTCGCGGTTTGCTGTTGTCTGGTTTACAGCTAACTTTTCCACAACTTTAGTAAGAGCTGTTAGTTGAGCGGATAAATGATCCTGTGGGGGAATATTATACATACCTGCTTTTGGCTCACCTCTCCCCTTGTTCTTGCACCACTGTCTGGTACTAGCGGTCATGGTGTCCAAAAGCTCCATCGCTTCATCCCCAGTTCTTGCCATAAAGTTTCCTCCAGATGAGGAACTTAGTATTTTGTTTGAATCATTCAATCCCTTAAAGAACGACAGTACTAGTTCTTCGCTACTCATACCATGGTGTGGGCATTGAATTGCAGCTCCTTGAATCTATCCCAAGAATCATACAGGGACTCACCTGGTTCTTGACAAAAGTTTGTGATTTCAGCGATCTTTTCCCTTGTCTTGACGGTGGATAGTACTTCGCCAGGAACTTGTTTGCCAAGTCAGCCCAAGTGTGGATGCTACCCGGTTGCAGACTCCTTAGCCACCTGGACGCTCCGTCTTTCAGAGAATAGGGGAACAGCTGTAGACGAATGCGCTCGTTCAGGTTCCCCGTCTTGTTGAATGTATTGCAGAAGTCCAGGAATGCAGAGATGTGGTGTGGGGCATCATCTGAGTCAAGTCCGCTGAATTGTCCCTGGTGGTACAACGTGGTGATGAAGCTCGTCTTGAATTGCCAGGCGTCGAGCTCAGTTTGTGTCACTTGAGGGAGGACGATAGCAGAGGATCGTCCTTCTACTGATGGTTGCTGGTACTCCCCCAGAGTTTGTCTGGTCGTCATGGCAAACTGTAGTTGTCGCCTGCTGTGGAGAACTCTTTCGATCTCTGGCTGAAATTCAGCTATAGGTTCTCCTGCAGATCGAGTCCGACGCATAAGAGACGAGTTGGTATGAATATGGAAAAACTAGATTAACTATATACGTGGCAAAAATAAAGAGAAAATATCAAACAGAAAATAAAAATAAAAGAATGAAAAATTTAACTTATCCCAATTAAATAATAATTGTCAATTAACCGTGCCGGAGGTCCCCGGCAACGGCGCCAAAAACTTGATGGAGAAATATGTGACTACTTCTACCACATAGGCAGTGTACCTATCGTTTTGCGGGTATAGTGATTAAATGGGGTTGTCGATCTCAGGGACCTCGTATAATTAATTGACAAATATTTGATTAACTGGAAATTAGTTAAACTAAAGAAAACAGGAAATATCACTTTTTTTGATTGATTGATTAAAAAGAAACTAAACTACAAGGAAAATAAAACAACTTAAATAAACACAGAGGGATTTAAAGAGTGATGAATGTGATAAATAGAAAACGCACCCGGGTTGTTTGCTTACCTATTCCTTTTATATCTGTTACTAAATCTTCCTTTAATTTTACTGCAATAACTCAGAAACTTTAATTAATTCATTAACGACTAAGTATAATGAATCCTAACCAATTGTTAGACCTAGCAGCAGGCTAATGCTCTAGACCGGACACAATTAATCGCATAAAGAGCAGTTTCTATTGGAGTCTAATTAACCTATAGGCCGGATCAGGCTTCTAGCTGTTAATTAGGTTCAACTTCCTTCGTCTAGTTATTTATCTCAGCTCTCGCATTTTAATAAAATAACTACAAGGGTTGTTTTAACTACCGGCCAAATAATTAAAACACTTGAAGGACAGGAATTGAACTGTTGCAGTTAACAAATTTATTTGAAGAAATACATAACAGAATTTAGAAATAGGTTCGCTTCCCAACCCGGGAAGCTAAAATACTTACTCGCTCATCGTTACAGAAACAACGATAATAAAAGGAATGCATTAAATAAATTAAAGTAAGGGTAAGAGATAACACCAGTTTAGAAGTTCACTCCGGATCCTTGCTTCAACTTCGTCTTGCGCTGTCCCGTCTGCTAATTTATTTCTGTAGAGCTGGTGCGTAATAGTGGAAATAAAATAAAGAGCGGGATGTATGTGTTACGTGGGAATTTAATGGAGTGGATGATGATGATTTTTGATGAAGTGAATGGAGTGCGATCGTGGGAGAATGCGTGGGTGAACGGATTAATTCGTGGACTGATAAATGAATGGATTGATAAATGGGTGCGTGGATGACTGGATGATTTTTTAGCAAGCAGAGTGTGGGTTTATATAGGCGGAGGATTTCAGAAACAGACAACGGAGAAGTGACAGGGACTGTGAGCTAGTGAGTAGATGGCGGTGGAGTTGGTGCAGATCCGTGAAGATTGCAGTCAGAGATTTCATCGGGCAGAGCAATTGATTGCAGAGACAGTCACGCATGCACAAATTAAGGTGGGCGACCGTCTGCAATTAATGAAGGTAGTTCGACTGCGGCGCCGACTGAAGAACGAAGAAGAAAACTCTGTTTCGGCGTCGAATTCAGTGTTGTCCGCGCCTTAGTAGGCGGTTGCCTCTTGTCTCGCGCTTGTGTGCTGTCCGCCCGATAAGAGGCGGTCGTCTCTATGCGCCTCTGTCTCGTGTCCGCATGTTATGAGGCGGACGCCTCTGCGCCCTCCTGTCCGCCTGTTTTGCCGATGTACAAGTATATTATATATGTATATATATATACGAGTGTTGTCTAATCTTGAATCGGCTCCAGATTCTTCGTTATAAGTCCGTTTGACTCGCCGTTTGTTGCGTTGGAAAGCTTATGAAATAAACTATTTGATTCCAACACTTTTTCCTACATTTAACACATAAAATATATCAATTCATATTAAAACATAAATCAGGAAAATCATAAGATAAGTGAGAAATATTACTTAAAATACTACAAATTGTAAGGTAATTAAACCCTTAAAAGTCTATATATTTCACACTTATCAACTCTCCAAACTTGGATTTCCTCCTCTAATGGCGATTTGCCTTGGCTCCAAAATGAGGCTCTTGAAGTTTTGAAAAGATAGAAAGAAGGAGCTTGAGCTAACTAAGAGGAATATGTAATTTGTTTTGGTTTTGGAGCTAAAATGAGCAAGATGTGTGCAAGGGAAGTTGAAGCTAGCATGGGGCTGCTCTTCACGTCAATGGAGAAGGGAGAGAGCAAGAGAAACCGTGGGAACAAGAGAGAATGAAGAGATGAGGAGAGAGGTATACAAAGGTAAGATATTTATCTTATAAAGTAAATAGTAGTTTTGCTTTATAGTTATTTATTTACTTAATGACTAATAAAGGTGGTGACTCACCTTGTAAAAACCGGTCCCCATTAAGTAACAAGGGGTACTTAAGTCTTTGTTGACCAATATCTCACTTATATTGACTTATGTTATAAACTAGCTAAATTAAATTACTATTCACAAAACAAGGCACATTGTTGTGAAATTTTTGATTTCCCATTGATTTAGACCTCCTAATGTGATACTAATTAGTAAACATGTTAATTAAAGAGTAATGATGGACATTTAGCCACTCAAAACCCATTTACAAGACAATTTTTCAAAAATGTGCTTTAAGACTCCTTAAAGCACATTTTGTGTTTTAACTTGTTTTCAAGCTTGGTTTTCTTTGGTAATTGATTTAAAATGACCATTAGGATATTACTAAGGTCTTAGAACAATATTTGGGTACTCACCCAAGTCTCTCCAAGCTTAGAGCTCGTTTTTGCTTAAACTGCTCTTTTGGTGTTTCCTTATGTTTTCTTTGACTAGAAATGTTTCTTAATGTTTCTAAGGCATTATTTAGCCTCCTTATAACTTAGTTTATCATTTAAACACCATATCTAAGTTTGGGGTATTTCAATCTACCCCCCTTAAAAGAACTTTGTCCCCAAAGTTCACATATATGCTTAACCATTCACGGTAAATTCCCTTAATCTTAACACCACATCTTATATTCACATTCACACATCTCAAGACTCAAAGGTCAATCTCAAATACAATACATAAGTATTATACATAACTCAAACTTAACACCAAAGTGTAGCAACTTACACAAATTCACATCTTAAACAACCAAACAAACGACAATAAGTTTGTTTCCTAACACAAAAGCGAGGAAGCTCTACCCCCTTAAAAAGGGGTACGCCCCGTACCCTATACAGACGATCTAGTCAGTAAACAAAGAAGGGTACTTCGCCCTCATCTTATCCTCTAATTCCCACGTGGCCTCTTCGACATCCTGGTTAGACCAGAGAATCTTCACCAGTCGCACTGACTTATGGCGAGTGTCCCTAGTCTTACTGTCCAAGATTCTCTGAGGAGTCTCCACGGATCTCATATTTGGTTCTAAAGTCAACCTCTCAGGTTCTAACACATGGGAGGGGTGGTGCATGTATTTCTTTAGCTGTGAAACATGAAAAACATCATGCACTTTACCCAGCTCAGCAGGTAAATTCAACCTGTAAGCAACCGGGCCCACCCGCTCCGTAATCTCATAAGGACCAACAAACTTCGGGCTTAATTTGCCCTTCTGCCCAAACCTGAATACACCCTTCATCGGTGAAACTCGTAGAAATACCTGGTCGCCCACTGCGAACTCCAGGTCCCGTCGTCAACATCAGCATACGACTTCTGCCTATCTTGAGCAGCTTTCATGTTCTCCCAGATTTGCTGAACTTCAGCCTTAACTTGCTCTAAGTACTCTGGTCCTATAATGACCGTCTCACTCGACTCATCCCAGCAGAGCGGTGTACGACATGGTCTACCGTACAACGCTTGAAAAGGTGCCATCTTGATCGAAGCGTGATAGCTGTTATTGTATGAAAACTCGATCAGATGCAATTTATCTCCAACTGCCCTGGAAGTCTAAGGCACATGCCCTCAGCATGTCCTCGAGTGTCTGAATAGTACGCTCAGTCTGACCATCTGTCTGAGGATGGAACGCAGTACTCAGCTTGAGTTCTGTACCCAACGCTTATCTGGTAGCTCTCAAGTACCTCGAAAGGAATCTGGTATCTCTATCTGACACTATGGTCTTCGGTATTTCATGATGTCTCATGATTTCTTTCTCAAATAACTCAGCTAATTTGGTCACCTTCCAAGTATCCTTCATCGGTATGAATCGGGCTACTTTGGTAAGGCGATCCACCACCACCCATATCATGTTGAGACCTCCCCTAGCAGGTGGAAGTCCAACTACGAAGTCCATGGAGATATCATGGAACTTCCACTCCAGAACTGGCATCGACTGTGCCATTCCGCCCGGTCATCGGTGCTCAAATTTCACCTTCTGGCATGTGAGACACCTCAAGACGAACTCGGTAACATCTGTCTTCATCCCCGACCACCAGAAGTATCTCTTCATGTCTTTATACATTTTAGAGGCTCCCGGATGGATGGAAACTGAAGAACAGTGTGATTCCCTAAGTATACGGTCTTTCAGATCCGTGTTGCCCCGTGGTATGCATAACCGGCCTTTAAGTCTGATCAGATCATCATTATGAAGTCTGAAGTCGTATTTCTGACTCTCAAAGGTACCATATGTCAGCTTCTGTCTGACCTCTCTCATGTACCCATCTATCCTCTGAGCCTCTCGCACCTCATCAACCAAGCTGGAGAAAGAAACTAGCGAATTTGAGTGAGTGTGCTCGACGGCTCAGGGCGTCTGCTACAACATTGGCCTTTCCCTCTTTGTATTGGAGGTCAATGTCATAGTCTTTCAGAAACTCTAACCATCTCCTCTGTCGAAGATTCAACTCCTTCTGGGTGAATATGTATCTCAAACTCTTATGATCGGTGTAGATCGTCACACTAACCCCGTATAAGTAGTGGCGCCATATCTTCAAAGCGAAGACTACAGCTCCCAGCTCTAAATCATGTGTGGGGTAGTTCTCTTCATGTTTCTTCAACTGGCGTGAGGCATATGCCACCACCTTGCCATGTTGCATGAGTACGCAACCCAGCCCTCTGCCGGATGCATCACAATAAACCTCAAAGCCCTCTGTACCGTCTGGAATGGTCAGAACCGATGCAGTGGTCAATGAGTCCTTCAAGCTCTGAAATGATTTCTCACAGTCACCCGTCCACAAGAACGGTGCATCTTTCTTCATCAGACTGGTCATCGGTTTATCGACCTTGCTGAAATCCCTAACAAACCTCCTGTAGTAACCTGCCAGACCGAGAAAGCTCCGGATGTCGGTAACAGTCTTCGGTCTTGGCCAAGTACGTACGGCATCAATCTTTGCTGGATCCACTGAGATCCCAGCATCTGAGATGACATGACCTAGGAAAGAGACCTGGTCAAGCCAAAACTCACATTTGGAGAACTTAGCATATAGCTGGTTCTCCTTAATATTTCCAATACTCTCCTCAGATGTTCCTCATGTTCAACCTTAGATTTCGAATATATCAAAATGTCATCAATAAACACCACAACCGACTTGTCCAGCTGCTCCCGGAACAAGCGGTTCATCAGATCCATAAACTTCGTCGGTGCGTTCGACAAACCGAACGGCATCACTGTAAACTTATAGTGGCCATATCATGTCCGGAATGCCGTCTTCTCAATGTCTCCCTCCTTAATGGCTGTCTGATGATACCCCGATCTGAGATCAATCTTGGAGAACACAGATGCTCCCTTCAACTAATCGAACAGATCGTCAATGCGGGGTAGTCGGTACTTATTCTTCACTGTCACTACATTCAGCTCTCTGTAGTCGATGCAGAGGCGGAGACTACCATCCTTCTTCTTCACGAAGAGGACTGGCGCTCCCCATGGTAACACACTCGGTCTTATAAATCCTTTATCCAACAAGTCCTTCAGTTGTTCCTTTAACTCAGTCATTTCTGCCGGAGCCATGCGGTATGGTGCCTTGGCTATAGGTCCGGTACCAGGTAGCAGCTCAATGGTGAACTCTACCTCCCGAGTGGGTGGCATGCCAGGCAGTTCCCGTGGAAATAAGTCGGGGAACTCCGACACTACCGGTAAGTCGGGGTCGAACTCGGGGTCTCTCTCTATGTCCTGTACATAGTAGAGGTACACTTCTTCTTTTCTCCTCAATTCCTTATACATTGCCATGGCGGTGATGATCTTAGGCAAAGGCTCTCTGGGCCTCTAGCGGTATGATATTGTTACCCCAGACGGACTCCTGAGCAGCAATCTATGCTCGGCGCAGAGGATACGACCCTTGTGCCGCTCCAACCAGTTCATCCCGAAGATAACATCAAATCCTAGCTCACTGAACTCAATAAAACTGACTGGAAAGTCTTCTCCCTTAATTCTGACAATGGCTCCTCGGTAGTGACGAGTGCAACGAACCTTCTCCTTAGACGGGAGCGTAACCGTGAAGTCGGGTAGCTCATCAGCGTCTAGCCCCAACCTGCTCGCGAATGATGCCGGGACAAAGGTATGCGAGGCCCCTGAGTCGAAGAGAACTGATGCCTCAATCCCATTAATCGGAAAGGTGCCGGTGAGGATAGTACCACTGGCGTCGGCTTGTGCCTCTGTAAGTATGCTTAGCGCACCGTCCGTACCGAGTCCATGACCTAATTATGTTCACAAGCTTCATGAGTATTGATGGTATAACAAGAGTCGTAACAATATATGTGAACAACACTGTTATTTTATTCATAACCATTCTGTTTACAACATGCGCTTAAATCTTACATCTCATTCCTTATCCCACACTAAAGCATTACATGACTAATATTGTCTAAAGGTTAGGTTAAATCTTCCGGGTCTCATGTGTGTCGCATTGATTACTACTGATGGTGCTGTATTCAGCTTGATTCTCTTAATCCAATGGTATATCATCCTTGATTCTCCTCCCATAACTAATACATCTCCAGACTTAAGTACCAACTTATTCGCACGGTCCGCACGCTTCTGCTCGCCGTATAAAACTCTGCATCATCCCCAATGGACCAAGACACTACGGGAATCCCTTTTTCGAGAGACTCCGTTGTCTCGTCCTTATCCTGGTGTAGTCCAAGTCGCCCATCCTTCTCGTAGAAGTTCACAATACAAACGTCTGCTTGAATGTCTGGAATCGGTTCAGCTTCCAATTGCTGAGTGATTTCCACGACTTGTGTAATAATTGGGTGGAACTCTTCGGGTATTCCCGGTGGTGAGACTCCATCTTGTATCCTCGTGGTTTGGTAGTTCTTGGCATACGGATTCCAATCCTTGCCTAAGCTCATCATTTTTAATTTCATCCTTGCTCCCCTTAGGTACTCCGGTGTGTAAAAACCTCCCGGTCCCACTCCTAGTTGATTGCATCTTCTGATGATGGCTATTTGTGCTTCGGTTGCAGGTATCCCCTTAATAAAATCATACCTGGGCGGATAACCTGACATTGTTCGGTTGGAAAGTCTATGGTTTCGGTGTCGGTGTACTCCGGGTTAGGTGTAGATGGTATTGGGTAGCAGATGTTGAAGCTTCCTAAAGTGGTAGTAGGTTATATTTTACTTAAGTTCTAATCTCATCTCTTTCTTACTCAACTATTCACCAAACATGCATGATAATGCAGTAAGCAGGCAATTATATTACTAAGTGGTTATAGCGGTACCTGGCCTCGATGAGGGTTCAGGCTCATCGTCCCGGTCCACCAGGTGTAGTGGGTCCCGCCTTCTGGGTCACCCGTGGGTTCTTGTCTGCAGCTTGCTGCCCCCTCCTCTGACCGTCGGATCCAGATCCCTGATCGGTCTTGGCCTTAATCTTAAAACTGGGTCTGTAATTCTTACTCTCCGGGTTCCCGTAGCACTCATATGCCCGGTGCCCGAGTACTCCACAAAAGTTACACTCCACCTTATTCCCCCTGCAGTCAACTCCGGGGTGGTCCCCCTTGCACCTCTGGAAATAGTAGTGTCGTTGGTAGCCACCTCCGGTTTCCTTTTCAGTCTCAGTACCTGATTAAGCATTGCATCAGTGATTGTGTCTCAATGTTGTCAACCATTCTTATTTACTCAAGATATACTTTCTTACTCTTTGGCGCCCTGGAGCGCAGGGGCTTAGCAGCATAAGCATAAGTCAGTTTCAGTGGCTCATCAGTAGCCTTCTCCTTTTCCTCCTTTCCCTTTTGGTTCGGGTTCTTTTGAGCTTGAGGCTGGTACTTCTGTTTCTTGTACCCTCCTTGCCCTTGGTGTTCTGCACTCTTCCCAACACTCTTTCTTTTGGCATTGTCCTCGTCCCTCAGCTGGACGGTTATCTCAAACTTAGCAGCGGCATGATAGCACTCCTGCTTCCAAAGGTATTAGTTCCTCTTATTTCTCACAAACTAAATCTTATTCACTTAACCATATCTTACTCATTTACTTACTCAAATCTCAATCATTCTTATTACCTGCAAGGTAGTATAACTCGTCGGCCCCATGCCGTAGCGGAGTCGGTGGCTAAGCCCGCCATAGAAGCGGTCCACCAGTATCTGGTCTGAATACCCAAGACCTAGTAGAAGACGGAGCAAGGCGGTGAACTCTGTGTAATACTCGTCCACCGTCATCTTGTCGGTGTGCTTAAGCGCATCCAACTGCAAGCGCTTCTTCGTCTGGACATGGGCGGGGTAGTACTTTGCTCGTAGCAAGGCGGTGTACTGCTCCTAGCCGAACTCTGGATTGGCCACATGCTCAGCCCTCACCAGCTTCCACCAATCGCCTGCCGCCCCCTTCAGATAGAAAGCAGCCAGACGCACCTTGATCCCAGCAGGGACATCTAGGGTCTCAAAGGCGGTCTCCAGCTTGGAGATGTACGCCTCAAGCTTGGCGGGATCTGTCTCCCCCTTAAAGTGTGCGGGTCGAAGGTCTGCAAGACTCTTCACCCAATTTGGTTCCCTGGGTTGTGGCGGTGGAGGTGGTGCACCCACACCAGGCTGGTAGCCCATGTACCCTAATGCGGCAGCCACGATCTCGGCGATCGTCTGCCCTCCCGGTATCCCTGAAGCATCATCGCCCTGGCCACGACCTCGGCCTCCTCTAGGACGTCCTGCCATCTGAACAAGCATAACTCACATTAGATTCGTATCCACCACTGTTTCGGTTAACGAATTTATAACATCCGTAGACGGTTAAGATGATCCACACTTATTAATGGTCATCTGACTCTACTCACACTAACAGCTCACACCCTTAACCCATCACTTATTTCTTAACTTATATCCTAACACGGTGGTTTCTTATGTCCGGTATTTCTTGATCAGAGCGTAACTACGCTCTGATACCACTTTTTGTAACACCCCATCCTAAGCCAGTCGTGGTTATCACTTCTTAACAATTAATACTTAAACGTCGCAGCGGGAATAACTATCACCAGGACCTTGCTACGGTCTAACCAACAAGAAATACCATTACTTAAATATTTACAAACACATATCCACAATGCATACACCAACCGAGTTTAAAGTATTCTCCAAAACCATATAGTATTTCACAAGCTCAGGTTCAACTACTAACTGACGGGTGCACAGGCGCTACCCTTACTCAAAATAAAGTCCCACCTAGGGCTACCCGCTCCTACTCTCGTGGTGTGACTTCATCGGCCGCTTACCTGCAAGTTTTAAAACAGCCCCCAAAGGGGGTCAGCACGAATGCTGGTACGACCCTCCCATGGCCCCCAAGCTAACGGGGCTACGACGACTAATTGTCGATAGCATGGAAGTTGATTAGCATAATAAGCATAATATGAAACGCAATAAACCAACAACCACAATGAACATAAAGAGCTCATTAGCAAATGAACGACTCAGGCGTTCCCTTAATAAGTGAGTTAGTTCTTAACTCCTTAGATCCACAATCTCCTTAACCTTATAATTGCCAACCGCTTCACTATTAGATTGGTTAGCCCTTAATTGGTTGCTTATCTTTGTAGGGCTTGGTTAACCCTAGCCGGTAGCAGTGCACTATCCGACGATAAGTTACCTTTCTTAATTTGTTGGGGATGTAGGCTTGATCCCCCCACGCCATCCTTAATGTGCCTCCCACCTCAAACAGTAGCCCAGGTGGTCGGGTCGGTTTGTTGACCCTAGGCGACGAGTCTAATGACAAGTCTTATTTGCAAGTCGGATCTGATTCAGATACCGACCTCCCCCAATACACATGTGCCGGTACCATTCCGGATTCCTCACTCCCACCCCAAGTTATGGTTAGTGAAAGCCTTAATTACCAAGTGTTAGTTAAACCCTGACGGGTAAAAACCAACAATCACCAATACTTAGTTCTTATCCTTAACTCAGTGAGTACTAAACTTTAATTAGCAACATTCTCAAGTCTCGTGGGTTAGTGTAAAATAAACACATTCACAATGAGAATAAGTATAACCGGTTGCATGCTTTATCTTGTCTTAGTCATAGCAAATAAACAGATAGCACACAAGCCGATGGACACCTCGTTAGCAAGCAGGTCACAAGAAAGACTGTACCGTTCACCGTCGACGATTGTTTGGTTTATCTCCTTCCAAGTCCCAATTCACAAGTCCTAAAACATTCATTCAGTTTTAGGTTATTATTCAATCCAACTCAATAGAATTACTTAACCTCCCTAGACATCAACTTTTACCCATTGTTTTTCACCAAGCCTTATGGTTTTTAACTTAATTCCTAAGTGCATCATTTCCTCATTATCTATTACACTTACTCACCCACTTAATGACCATTACACCCACCAAACATGTCCTTAATAACCTTATAACATCAATACCTAATCATCCCCATCCTTTCCTAACCTTAAACAAAGTTTTTGGCCAAAATAGCACCGCGTCCGAACTTGTGTCCGAGCTTCCCAAGTTCGGACATAGGTCGAGACTCAAACGGGTGCAACCAGACGTGTGTCCGAACATGCGTCCGAACTTCCCTAAGTTTGGACATAGGTCGAGGAGAAATCGAAAGAAAAATTTCAAGTGTCCGAACTTCTAAGGTCGGACTGAAGTCCGGACACTGGCCGAGACTCAGAGAATTAAATCGAAACAGGGCATGTCCGAGCTTCCAAATTCGGACGGAAGTTCGGACAGGCCAAAATACCCATCTTTTACATCCTTAAACACTTATCTCATTTCTTAGCATGCTCTAACCTCATTTGGGCATTTAAAACACACCTTAAGCCCTCCACTAAACTCCTTAAATCACTCATCAATATCCATCTTAGTCATTATTTGTTTCCTTGCAATAATGTCAACACTTGTAATGTTTCTCTTTAGGTTTCTAAGTGGTGGTTCACACCTATTATAACCACTATGCCAAAATGCTTCCTCACCACTATAACATCATCTCCCAAGCATCTTTCTCCACCTAAAATTCCTTTATGCAACTACTTAAAGTTCCTACACAAATTTATGCCTCCTTCTTCCAACACATTATCTCATTTCTACTAGTTTACCCATATTTGCCTAAGTCCTAAATACACAAGCTCATTCATTTGATTCCTAAATCCCCCATGATAATGCTTAAGTCATTCTAACTCACAAGAACACCTTGAACTTACTCTTTTTCATCAAAACAACCCCTAAAGTTCCCTAGTACTACCTTAGTCATGAAATTTCCTTAGAACATCTTAAACACTAAGTTTCTTCATCAAATTTTTGACATGGGTTCTCTAGCATATTGTTACACCTAGACACTTGGTTTTTCACCATCAAACAACCAAGATCACTCAAGTTCTCATTACTTCATCTTAACACACAATTACACTAAAACTACACCACATCATCATATAGTGCATAAACTTAAAAATGCTTGGCACTTAGGCCCTTAAATGACAATAATCTTAACCACTGAATTTCCACATATATTTGCCTTTAACCTGCGAATACACACAACAAGGCTCCCATTGAAATAAAATGCATCTTGTAACTCACCTTGATATTCTTAAACTATCTCTTTTTCCCATTTGCTCCTTAGTCAAAAGTTCACAAGTATTGTCATTGTTCTCCTAGGTTATATATAGCCCTTTTCTAATGTAAACTCCACACTAAGCTCATCACATATCTAAATCCCATTCCCTTAAACAATAAAACACCTTAAGGTAAGTAATTTACCTTGTTCTTTCCCAAGCTTTACAAACTTTCTTCCTTAGGTTTTTCTTGAACAATCTCGATCACCAATCAAACTCTCCTTGCCAATGTTCTAACCAATAATCAATGACTCTAATGAGTGCTAGATAATACATTAACCTTAAGGAACAAACCCTAGGTTAAAAATGTGTTTTAAAGTATTAGATTGATTATTTTACCTTGGTTTCTCAAGACAAGCTTGGATATGAATCAAGAAGGACCTACTCTTGCCCTTGGAGAATAGAAAAAAGCTAGAACAAAGCATCAACATGGAGTCCCGTGAGTACAAATTTTCGGACAAGGGAAGAAAATGATGGAAACCTAGATTTTCTTACATATTCCTTACCTTAAGAGAATGGAGAAGCCAATGAACTCTCCAAACTTGGATTTCCTCCTCTAATGGCGATTTGCCTTGGCTCCAAAATGAGGCTCTTGAAGTTTTGAAAAGATAGAAAGAAGGAGCTTGAGCTAACTAAGAGGAATATGTAATTTTTTTGGTTTTGGAGCTAAAATGAGCAAGATGTGTGCAAGGGAAATTGAAGCTAGCATGGGGCTGCTCATCACGTCAATGGAGAAGGGAGAGAGCAAGAGAAACCGTGGGAACAAGAGAGAATGAAGAGATGAGGAGAGAGGTATACAAAGGTAAGATATTTATCTTATAAAGTAAATAGTAGTTTTGCTTTATAGTTATTTATTTACTAAATGACTAATAAAGGTGCTGACTCACCTTGTAAAAACCGGCCCCCATTAAGTAACAAGGGGTACTTAAGTCTTTGTTGACCAATATCTCACTTATATTGACTTATGTTATAAACTAGCTTAATTAAATTACTATTCACATAACAAGGCACATTGTTGTGAAATTTTTGATTTCCCATTGATTTAGACCTCCTAATGTGATACTAATTAGTACACATGTTAATTAAAGAGTAATGATGGACATTTAGCCACTCAAAACCCATTTACAAGACAATTTTTAAAAAATGTGCTTTAAGACTCCTTGAAGCACATTTTGTGTTTTAACTTGTTTTCAAGCTTGGTTTTTTTGGTAATTGATTTAAAATGACCATTAGGATATTACTAAGGTCTTAGAACAATATTTGGGTACTCACCCAAGTCTCTCCAAGCTTAGAGCACGTTTTTGCTTAAACTGCTATTTTCGTGTTTCCTTATGTTTTCTTTGATTAGAAATGTTTCTTAACGTTTCTAAGGCATTATTTAGCCTCCTTATAACTTAGTTTATCATTTAAACACCATATCTAAGTTTGGGGTATTTCAGGCTTGTTGGCCGATGCTTATTTTCAAGGCATGAAAGCCTGCGGCTCGTTGACCGGTGCTTACTTTTGCTCTTTTTCAAAAATAATACCTCTTTATTGAAGAATCATAAATCTTACACATAGAATTTTTTTCAGACATTCCCCATGCCGAGAATGCGGCAATTCGTACCCTTCACCGTTTTTTAGGCGGTATGAAGCTCGTCCCGTCCTTTGGTGTATGATGTACGGTCCTTCCCATTGAGGCTCTAGCTTCTTAGGCTGCTTAACTTATTGGAGAACCAACTCTCCTGGAGCAAAACTTCGCTCCTTTATCCTTTGGTTGAAATATCGCTCCACCTTGGATTTATCTTTCGCCATCCTTATTGCGGCGGCCACCCTAGTTTCCTCGAGAAGATCTAGATGGTCTTGTATTCCCTGACTGTTGACATCTTCGTCATATGCCTCCCACCTTATTGATGGTACCACAATTTCCGCTGGAATGACAACCTCTAGACCATACGTTAGTCTGTAGGGTGTTTCTCCCTGTCGGACCCTTTCTGTTGTTCTGTATGACCAGAGGACCTGGGTAACAGCTCTGCCCACTTTCCCTTTCTTTCATCGAGTTTTCTCTTTATAGCCTTTACTATCTGACCATTCACATTCTCGACTTGCACATTTGCCTAAGGGTGCACCACTGATGCGAACCTTAAGTCGATCTTCCATTCTTCACAGAATTCCCGGAAGCTCTCGCAATTGAATTGCATTCCGTTATCAGTTATTATTACCTTTGGTATGCCGAACCTGCATACCACATATTTCCAGATGAATTCCTGTGATTTTCTAGCTGTGATGGAGATAGTGGGCAGTGCCTCGACCCACTTCGTGAAATAGTCGATGGCGACATATATGAACTTGAACCTCCCTGGTGAAGCTTCTGGGAATGGTCCCACAATATCCAATCCCCACATAGCAAAGGGAATTGGGCAGAGGATTGATTTTCATTCCGCCGGAGGATTGTGTATTTTGTTTCCGTGTTCCTGACACTTGAGACACTTTTGTACATATTCTTTGCAATGTTCCATCATTTTTGGCCAAAAGTATCCGAGCCTCAATGTTCCACAGAGCCCATCATGTACCTCTTTTATTAGTTCTGTCCCTTCAGCTATGCTAACACACTTCAGTGCCGGTCTTGCGAAAGATCTCTTATACAACTGGTTATTCTCAATGAAAAATGATGCGGCCCGCCTTTTTATTATCCTGGCCTCCTTTTCCTCTTCCGGCAACTTTCCTTGTCGTATGTAATCTATGATTGGAGTCATCCAAGATTCTGCCTCATCATTTGATTCTACTGTAAACACTTGAGCCTCATCTATGCTTGACGTAGTTTTGACTTCTAGCCATATTTCATTGGGTACTCTTTCGACCATACCTGCCAATTTTGCCAAGGCATCAGCCTCGACATTCTTCGCACGAGGAAGGTGTTGTAGTTCGCATCTTTGGAAATTTGCTTTTAGCTCCTGGACTTTGAGCAAGTACCTCCACAGCTTTTTCTCTTTGACTTCATAGATGTTGTCGTTTTGTCTTGCTACCAACATAGAGTCTGAGTATACCTCTAATTTTGTGAAAAGTTAAATTTTATAAGCTTTATTTCCAACAGGATCTTATAGGAAGGAAAGAATAGAGAGGGTATCTTCCTGTGGAACCTGTTGCCCCTAGGGCAGTAGCCACCTCCAAACCCTAGATAAGGGCTTCGTATTCAGCTTCATTGTTGGTAACGTCAAAATCTAGCCGGATGGCGTAGTTCAAGCTTTGTCCGTCCGGCGCTTGCACTACTATTCCAGCTCCTGCCCCACTTTTGCATCGGGCTCCGTCAACCAAGATGACGTATGGATTCTGGAGCTGTTTCTCTTCTTTTGCAAAGTTTGTCTCTGTTATGAAGTCTGCCAAGGCTTGGGCTTTAATCGCTGTTATGGGCAAGAAGTGAATTTCGTATTGTGTTAGCTCTACTGTCCAGCTCACCATCCGGCCGGAAGCATTTGGATCGTTCGCTATTTTCTTGAGTGGCCAATTGGTCCTGACAAAGATCCAATGTGACTGAAAGTAGGGCCGTAATTTCCTTGATGCCACTACCAATGCGAACAGGATTTTCTCTATATTAGTATACCGTCCTTCAGTTGGGCTTAAAATTGTGCCGGTGTAGTAAACTGGTTCCTCCCTTTTCTCTTCCATGATCAAGACAGCAGCAACTGCCCAATCTGTTGCGGACAAATAAAGATAGAGGTCTTGGCCAGGGGCCGGCACGCCCAGTTTAGGCAGATCCCGAAGCATTTCCTTGATTTTTTCGAACGCATCTATACATTCCTGTCCCCACCGGAATTTGCTGTTCTTCCTTAGAATATTGAAGAACGGGATCGACTTTTCCTGAAGCTTGGAACAAAACCTGCTTAACGCTGTGAGTCTCCCATTCAGGGCTTGGACATCCTTGATATTTTTTGGAGGAGAAAGGTTGAGAATTGCTTGACATTTTTCCGGATCGACTTCGATACCTCTCTGCCCAACAATGAAGCCAAGAAACCTTCCTTTAGTCACACCAAATACACACTTCTCCGGATTTCGTTTGATTTGGTACTTGTCCAGCGTGTCGAATGTTTCCTCTAAATCTTTCATGTGTTGCTCTTTTGATGGGCTTTTTACGACTATATCGTCAACATAAGCTTCCACATTTCGGGCAAGTTGTTAACAAAATACTTTGTCAATCATTCACTGAAAGGTGGCCCCTACATTCTTCAGACCAAAAGGCATCACTTTGTAACAGAATATTCCGGCTGAAGTGATAAAGGATGTTTTTTTCGAATCTTCTTCTTTCATCTTTATCTGATTATAGCCAGAAAATGCATCTAGAAAACTTAACACAGAGCTCTGAGCAGTTGAAACCACCAGTCTATCTATTGACGGTAGGGGATAGAAATCTTTAGGACACGCCTTATTTAAATCCGTGAAATCCACACACATTCTCCACTTTCCATTTGCTTTTTTTACCATGACAACGTTAGCCAGCCATCGCGGGTATGCTACCTCCCTGATGAATCCGGCCTTGAGGAGTTTCTGGACCTCGGTTCGTGCCGCCAAATCTCTTTCTTCCCCTATTACCCTTTTCCTTTGCCTAACCGCCGGATGCTTTGGGTCTACCCTGAGCTCATGCCGGATAACTCTTGGGTCTATTCCAGGCATTTCGTCCGTGCTCCAGGCAAATGTTGTCCTTCTTTTTTCCAGGAACCTCATTAAGTGAGTTTGTTCTCCACTGTCAAATGCAGTTCTTATTTTAAAAAATTTAGAAGGGTCAGATTTTAAATGTACCTCTCTAGGGGGGTCTTGAGTTGTTTGACGTCCTTCCTTTTCTTGACTTGGCTCCGGGGAAGAAGGCAACTTTCCCTTGAATTCCTTTTGTGATCCTACAGTTTTGACCATCTCTTCGCTAGGAAGACCGTTCATGATGCGGACTTCACACATTCGTGCCATCTTTTGGCTTCCCCTTATTGTAACCACTTTTTCGTTTGTGGTTAAATATTTCAATTTCAAGTGATAAGTGTTGTGTATGGCCTTGAAAGCATTGATCCCTGCCCTTCCGAGATACATATTATATCCAGACAGACCTGGCACAATAAAAGCTGTGAGTTTCTCCGTTCTCCTTTCATCCCCTTGACCCAGGGTCATTGTAAAATCTATACTGCCGGAGGACATGGTAGAGACTCCTCCTACAAATCCTCCTACAACCGCCGAATATGGCTTAATCTGGTCCTCAGGCATTTCCAACCTTCTAACCGCTTCGGCTGATATGACATTCGCTCCAGCTCCACTATCAATCAGGATCCCTTCCATCATCCGATCGTTTACCTGTGCACGAATGACAAGTGGATCGTTGTGTGGGTATAGCATTCCATCTTCATCTTCGTCAGAGAAGAAAATTGGAGGAAAACTTTCTTTTTTGGTGATCTTCCTCTCCGGGAGTTCCTGATGCACTTGATGAATGTGCCTTTTTCTTTCATTAGGGGTTAGTGGTCCTACCTCCAAAAAAAGTCTTGTGAGTTTTCTTAGAGAAATTTTGTTAGCCTTCTTTTTTGGGAGAAGAGGGGGTTTGCTGTAAACAAAATGCAAAAAATGAAAATTCTATTCCTCTTTTTTCGTAACGCGATACTTGACAATTTACTCCTACATGCTCAATTTTTGGGAAGACATGTGATATAAGATTTTCAGCTTAAAGTAGATTACAAAAGGTTATACTAAACTTATCAAGAGAATGAATCTACTTGGAGTAATACAAAAGCAAATTGTCTAGACTTGTAATTCCGAGTGCTAACAGAAATAAGATCCAAAAAACTATGTTATCCGAATGAAAAGAAAAAGAACTTTTACTTTCCTTCCTTACAGACCTGTTATCATACCCACCGACTTGCCAGGGTCAAGCCTGGGGTGAACCTCCTCCTCTTGCCGTCCACGTGGTGCATTCTGGGCGCCGCCCTGCTGACCGCCGTATTGCCTTTGTGTTCCGGCTGATTGCTTTCCCTTCTTCTTATTTTCCTCAATGATTCGATGATCTTTGGCCAGGGTAGCACAGTTTATAGTCCGGTGGCTGCGGTTTCCATGGTATTCGTAGAATGCAACTGGAATTTCTCCCTACGGCATCTTTCTCGGCTGAGGGAGGTATCCTTCTCTTACTGCATCAGCATATTTCCCTGGGTCAATGTAGACAATGGTCCTTACCCCCTGATGTTGCAGCCCCTGAGAGGAAGACCCGACGATCAACTTGTAATAATATGGTTTGTATCTTGTCCCTCCTCTTTCGGCATTTCCTCCATGCCCCCCTTTCTTTTCTGGCGCTGCTGCATTTTTGAAGCTATCTGCTAGCTCCTTAGCCTTGTTTTATGCTATCTCAGATTTCAAAAAATCATGGATCATTTCAGCTAATTCCCCATGAGTTTTCAGTGCTTTTGTTGCGATCTTTCCAGCAAGCCGAGGCTGAGCCAAACCGTTACCAAAGGCTTTAATCAAGATTTTCTCATCGATATCATCAATTTATGTGACCTTCTTATGGAAGCGTTCACTGTACTCCTTCACAGTTTCCCCCTTTCGCTGCTTGACGTCCATCAACTCTATTGTCTCTTTTCTAACCCTCTTGCTCGCAGCGAAGTATTGTTGAAATTCCTCGGTCAGTTGTTTGAAGCTGGTGATGGACTGCGGCGGCCTTGTGGAGATCCATCCCAATGCTCTCTTCGAAAGCGTTCCTGAGAATAAATTGCAAAGAGCGAGGGAGCTGATACCTTAAGTGTTCATGGCAAACATGAATTTCTTAATATGTTGGGCGGGGTCTCCTGTCCCATCATATTTCTCAATCGCCGGAGCAACGAAATGCGGCGGGAGTTTTGCTTTTCTTATCCTCTCCGAGAAGGGGTACAAGCTCATGTCTATCTGGTCGTCCTCTTCCATTTCTTCCTCACTAATGACTGAATTGTGCTTCCGATCTTTACTTTCTTTGCCATTACTGCCTCTGGAATCCTTGTTTCTCAACTGCTCTATAGCCTCAGTCATTTCGTCCCACTTCTTCTGATATTCCTCATCTCTTTGCATTAATTCCTGTTGCAGAGTCTCGTTTTCCTCCACAATTTTCTCGTCAATCGATCTGACTAGTCCCTTCAGCATGTCCTTGAGATCTTTCTTGGAGATGGCTTCTGGCATCTCCGAACTCATTTCTTCTTCAACGCGATTGTTATCCTCGGTAGTGTTCTTCGATGTTTTCTTAGATCTTGGAGCCATTTCTCGTATTCAGATCCTGCAAAAAATATCATTAGTCATTTCAGGATTTCCTCTACGAATCGTCATAGATCACTTCTCTGTCTCTATGTGGTCTCGTGGTTGCTTCTTGCTGTTCTTTCCCATAGACGGCGCCAAATGAAACAGTGTACTGCATCTTAATACAATCCGATCTGATTTACTATCCTACGTTACCTGGTCTGGATTACAGAATCTCGTAAGAAGGGAGAGAGAGAGAGAGAGAGAGAGCCTTTTGTTAGAATCAAGTGTAAGTTTGATTGACAAATGTTACATGTCTTATTTTATAGGGGTACACTCCTATTTATAGAGTCTTTGTGTAACACCCCTACTCTATTCGGCTCCTAATCATCTTATTTAACAATATAATCGCAGCGGTAATCTCAACAATTGACTACTGGTCACCGTTCTTGCTCGCCCATACGAGTAATAACGTGCTTCCTGATAAGCTCTTAAATACGAAACATTTTCTCGCAGTGACAACAAGAGATAGATCTAAACTCCCAAAACCAATATAAAATACATTCACAGTGAGCTTTCTACGTATCCAAGACCTATACATGTTTCTAGGTTCATATTAAAATACAACAGTGCATGTTTAAATAACTGTAATCAAACTACCCAGCGCGTCACTCTCTTTGCCGACACCGGAAGTTGCATACCTGCAAAAATGGTAGTTTGTGGTATGGAATCAGCCCCTGCTGAGTATGTTATTACCTGACTGTCATGCACCCTCGGACCATTCAGTTATTTGGTCGAGAGTATGCAATTCGTTTCCATACAAATAGTTCAATGTTGAAACTGTAAAGCAACAATATTATTGCAGTAATCTCAAATAACAAACAAGCCCCCGGCTTCACACATCGCATCGTAATAAACCACTGAAAGCGTTTACAGCGCTTATATGAGTACAGAGACTCCATTCCAACAAACACTTAATAATTCATAATTGAGTTCAGCGACTCACTCGACCAGACACCCAACCACAATCCACACATGAGTACGGTGACTCGACACAACCAGTTCACAACACACAGTATGAGCACAATGGCTCGTTCAAAAAAATCCACCAACATACCACACATAACCACAAAGCACAACCAATGAACAACAAGGCGAAGTAACGAGAATTATAAATGAGTATGAACTCTCGTCTTTGGCATGCAAGCCCAAATAATGTTCGCCTAATGTACGAGTTAATATAGTCGTTCGTAATTGTTCAGTCATGTCTAATGACAACGTCTCGTTAGAACGACGTGTCTCTAAGTTACCCATCTCTTATGGCGGGTCACCCACGGCAATAGCCACTCCAGCGGTAGAGTCTCCGTCCTACGAACAATCTGTAGTTCGTTGGAAATTTATCCAGATACTTACGGCTACCACACGGTGTCCTAGTATCGTTAATGGATCACAGTTCACAACAAGAGCCACATCCTTGATATACTTATCTATACCATCGCATCGCTTTACTATTTTTTTCCAACACAGCAGACCAAGGTCGTAGTCCAATCCTGAGTATGTCGACTCAGGATCCAGTGCTAGATACGAGAGCGGCGTTAAAGAGGCCAATGCTCCGTATATAAGTCTCAGATATCTATATATCTTATTACCCTAATGCTACAACGTTTTACTTACGTCCCTTATATTACACATATAAGATAGCATCATTGCCGCTAGTTCGTTTTATAATATGTTCATATATACGAACGGTACTGTTATCACACAACAGTAATAATAAAGCAGCATTAATACACAACTCAAGCATATTAATTCACACAAGCAGACATTCAATCTTATCACAGATTTTCACACAATGTCTGAACTGAGGAAATCCTCAGAGACAATCAAGCCACATAAATAACATACCGTTCACACTGCTGAGTATTACGGTGGAGTATGAATCAGCAAGATCCTACGCTCCGTGCGTCGTCTCTAACAGTCTATACAATACATAATGCTACCGATTAGCATACTGTATAACAACACAAAATCCTACGGTATCCCGTACCGTCACTAATACCTCCCGGTTAACCCCCGTTATTAACTGTCAATGTTTGTCGGGTTTTAGGTTTAACTCGAGATTGGAAAAGTGTTATATTACAAGCGTAGTCTTGTCTCGTATATTAATATATTTATAGTTGAGCTTTTGTTATCGCATGTAACCGAATGTATGTTTGTGCATCATATAGTTTGTTTCTATATTGCATGTATGATTCTTGTCATAAACCATACATTTCACCTTAGTATTTATTTTTCTAAGGTTTGTTTCTTTTTTTTTCCCAAATTCAATGTGGTAAACAATACTTTGCATTATCAATCCTTATTATCACGTGTACTGTCCTAACATTCCATATCCAATGTTTGTAATTCTTTTCCCTTTATCCTATGTCATTTTAATTATGAAAATATATGGTCGTTAAACCATATTATATTTTCCACCACAACACATATTTATTTATGTGTATGTATTTATGGAACTATTTCTTATATGGTAATTCTTATAATATACATTCATTCTTTTTAATGAATACCTCTTATATTATAAATGTTATAATTCTTATAACATTAAAACCATATTATAAATTCCATTTAAAAATGTTAATATTTCCGAACAGCACCTATGTTCTTAAATATTTACAAAATCCACCACATAATTTATACCATGTTATATTATAGTTATATAACATATATTTTGACAACCATGTCATTAAAACAATTATAACCTATAGTTATATATTGTTAATAAATGCCAAACAGCCCTTAACACTCTCGGTATTAATTAATTCCCACCAAACTTCCATAATTTACAACACAACCCAAATCATATTTCCTTGTTACACTTATAGTATATACCTTATATATAATCCTTATTCTTTAATATATTATAACCCATGGTTATATTTCCTCAAAATAACCGAACAGACCCCATGGTCGATTTAAATTATTTTCCCACCACTTAACTTTCTATATTCACCAATTTCCCCTCTTTATAACATATAGTTTTCTAATTCCATTAAAACCATATATTTACATATGTCCTTATAAAACCTCATATATAATTCCAAAAATCACCAAACTATACCAAAAGGTTATAAACATTATTCCTAACCTTATATTTTCTCTAAATCTCGATTTTTACCACATATGTTACCCATTTGTAACAATATTATGAAATACCATATATTATTCTTATATAATTCATATAACTCCAAATTTAACCAAATAAACTTCTAAAAATTCCTAATAACCTAAGGTTTGTACTAAACTCCTTTTAGTACCCCAAGTTTTCGGAAATCACAATACCACCCCAAGTCTTATAAACCTTTTACAATTTAATAAGTATCTTATTATAAGGTAGTATTTTTATTTTCTTAAATTTTCCAAACTTGGTCAAGGTCTCCTATATAGTCAACTTTGACTCCTAATATCAAATGGGAACCAATTTTTCGGTAATTACTAATAATAACCTATAATTTTCTATTTTTACAGTTTTGACCCAAAACTTTATAAAATGTTATAATTTTTATTAAATTCATTTAAAAATCCTAAATTGCTCTAAATTAAGCCCACGGCTTTCTATTTTCTTAGTAATTACGAATTGGCCCCAATTTTAATTATAAGCATAAATAAAACTAAATAAGCTTATAAACTTAAATTAAAATGGCCTAATGACATGGCCTTATTACAACCTTGAACTTGCAAAATAAATTACACAATAAATGTCTCAAAATATAGCATATATATTCGGCCTCACTTAGATTTAATTATTTTTCCACATAATGTCATAATTTGACCATTATGTTAATTAAATCTCTTAAATGACTAGCTTAATTTATCTTAGCCATTTTTTTCCATTTTTAGGTCAATATGACCTATTAATGATTTCACTCTCGGCCATATATATATTATACTTGGAAATTACAAAAATCATAAGTTTAAGGTGTTTATACCTTGATTATTCCTTGTATGGGCTCGGTCACTTGTAGGAAAATTCACCACTTGATTTAGACATGTTTAATACACAAAAACAAGATATGGTTACACTCCAAGCTTGAGCTTAACCATAAGGAATAATTAATGTAAGATTTAAGGCAAAAATCACCTTAAAAATGCAAGGGAAGTTCTAGGTATTTTCGACCTGAACCAAACACACCACAAGGTGTTAGATCCACCATATTGACATAGGAAATAGTTAGATCTCGAAATACTACCTTGTTATTAGGTTTTACCTTGGAAAAATACCTTAAAAGAGAGTATTTCTCTTGGATCTCGGTCACCCTTGCTCCAAATGGCTAACCAACAGATTCCACATGAAAAGGAGAAGAAGATGAGGCTATGACCAAAGTTTCACAGCCAACTCGAAGGGAATCAAAAGTTATGAGCTTAAAGCACATTTTTACCTTAAAATGTAGATTTGAACAACCTTGGTCCCTCTACTGGTCTCAACCGAGTTTAGCTCTTGTTCTAACCTTAGAACACTGAGAATAAGCCATAGGAATTGATGAGCCACGAAATTTAGGTGTTGGTAGTGAAGAGATGAAGAAAAGGGGCTAAAAATGACTTAAAACACTTACCTTAGGAGCTTAGGAGTTAGATCTGCCTTCCATGCTCAAGAACCAGACTTGAGAGCTTCTTAGGAAGGGAGGAACTCGTTTGGGCAGGCTGAATCGGACAAGAGCAAGAGGAGAGAGTGGAAAGGCTTGAATAATTGAAAAAGGTAGGTTTTACTATTGCAAATTGAATATTAGGTAGCAATTTGTCTTCTAATGATTGTGTGCTGTCTCCTCCCTCCTTGCCTGCCGATCTCCATGGTCCAAGTGGGTCAATTAATTGGCCATTGACCATACTTGGTCAATATTGACTCATGTGGGCCCCACTTTAGGGTTTTATTAATATTTTAATATTAAATTTGTAAAAATTTGTAAATTTCTGGAATTAAATTCCTAATATGATATAATATGATGAAATATCATATTTAAGGGTAATTATAATTTTTAAGCCCATTAAAAATCAATTTAAAAGGCAATCTCACAAAAACGTGCTTTAAGGTGTTTTAGCGCACATTTTTGTGTCACAGGGTGTTCCTGGGCTTAGTTCTCCTTGAGAACGGTTTTGTTGTGTTCCTTTCTTCATTATAATACTTAGGAATCCACTTTGGATCCTATTTGAGGTCATACAATCTTTATGGTGCCTTAAAGCACATTTTTGGCTTTACCGATCTTAAGGCGTGTTTTGCCTTGTTGAGATCTTTTAGATTGTTCCCCAATAATATTTAGATGCTTAATAATAATATTAGATCATTAATAGATCATTTAATTATACTTTAAAGATTAGGGGTATTTCACTTTGGGCCTGGTCTCATGCTGTCAGCCTGTATTATACATGTATAAGTACGGTTTTGCCCTCCCTAACATCTTTGACCGACCACAGACGGCCGGCCACACTATATTTTGCCTTGCCTAAGTCCTACTTTCGTCCGGCTGGAGACGGCCGGATGCCTTATGTATTTATTTCCATCCGGCTAGAAGCGGCCGGATGCTCCATATGTCTAGTTTGGCTTGGTACCATTTCTTCCCTTCTCAGTAACCAGTGCCTCATGGTAATGATTATTTACAAGGTGTTATACCCAAAATTTTGACCCCCTGGGTTAGGGTCTACGGGGTGCTGGTGTTGTGAGAGGCATTTTAATCAAGTAGTGAGGGATTCCGGCTCGATCGGCGCGTTCCATGGCATGGGGAGCAGCTTTGTCATTTTCAGGGGCGTTTTGGTAATCTTTAAAGGCTCTTGAGACCTCCTATAAGCTTTCTCTCTCCTCCAAAGGATGCCCAAATCAGCTTGAAATGCTTTGATATTTTAACCCATGATAGAGGATGACATTCTAAGCATAATGGCGTTGGAATTTTGATTTTTCGAGTTTCCAATAATTTTCTAGCAATTTCTGACTGAATCTGACAAGAAATTCAATTTAAAAATATTCCAACATTTAAAAAATTCGGTTCCACCTCAGAAAAATCATAATATCCATCCTTGACATATGGTTAAAATTTCACAGCAAAATTCCTTTGGGAAGTCTTTTAATTAAAATACCAAAAAATCTTACTTTTACTAGATTTTCTTTATCTTTAAGAAAGTCTATATAAGGGGATAGGTTTTTTGGATAAAATCAGAACCTCATATGCTCAAGAACCCTAGAGAGTCAGAAAACACAGCATCCTCACTCTCTCTCTCACACGTTTTCCAACACCCGGCCACCCAAATCATACCAAAAATCCCCCGAAATCACCATCTAAACACGTTTTCCAATCCCCAAAGCACCAATAATCATCAAAACCCCACAAAAACACCACCAAAACGTGAAGAACAGCAAGAACAACCAACAACCAGAAGCTTGGTTCGAAAACCTTTCGGGTCTGCCATCAACGGAGCACTCGACGAATCCCGGTGTGAAGAATCGTTGTGAATCCGAAGGTAAAACAGGTAGACACTCCACTTCCCTAATTCTCTACGGTATTATCTGTCTTGCCTCAAAATTTGGGCTTAAACTAACCCTTCTACGCTTCTGTATTGCTGTTTGTTTAAGCTTCTGTCCAATAACTTGTTTACTAAGTTTCGTGCTTAATTCGAATTCAAATTGAAAACTTTCAATCACTAATGTCTTGTACATCTTTCAGGCTACACACCCATAAAATTTGAGCGAAAAACACCTTCGGGAACGGCCTCAACGCCGCCGTCTGAGGGCGGTCCGCACCCACGGACGTCATGTCCAGGGTCCCGGGCTCCCTGTCCGTATGCCCGGACGCCCACGGACGGCGGCGGGATTTTTAAAAATTCAAAATTTAGGTTTTCTAATAATGTCCAGGCCCACGGACAGCCTGTCCGTGGCCCCGGACTTCGCAATTTTCTGTTTTCTTTTAATTTCAACTCTTCTGTATAATTGGGTGAACTGGGGTCCGTGGTCTCGGACATGGGGTCCGTGGCTACGGACGTAAGCAAATTCGACCTAATTCTGCCTCCGAAACCCTAGTTTAGATAGCTTTTAATTCACTTTAATTTTCTGTCAAAAATGCTAAAAACACAAAAAAACAGAAGCTCGCGCACTTAGGTTAAAACGACTCGTAATAAGCCGTAATTAAACTAAGTAGAGGAAAAACGACTTCTAGGGGTAATGAAAGTAATTTGAACCCTAAATAAGTCGAATATCAAGCCCCCGAACCCGAATTCTCCTTTCCTAATTTAATCTAGGTCAAAATTAGTGGCGACTCATAATAGGTTCCAGTGAGCTAGCTTAGGTTTTAATAATTATTGTTATATGACATAGTTATTAATCTTAGGTTATAAGTGGACCTAAAACCTGTTTAGATCATAATCAACTTTAATCAACATAGGATAGGGTTTAAAATCGAGGCTCACAGATTGGCGACTCTGCTGATCAGGGTTGGGCCTTCCCACAGGCCAGAGTCTTTTCTCAGAGACCAGTCCGGCCCAGGCAGAGGCAGCAGGCACCGGAGCCCGAGGACATCCCGCACCACGAGGACCCGTCAGGAGGATACACCTACCAGGGTGAGGGGTCGAGCTACATGGGCACCGAGTACCCTACACCACTCTCCTCCTACTACGCCCTACCGCCTCCACCCCACAGCCGATACGCTTGAGAGCTTACAGAGGGATATCAGATCTCTTCACATTACTCAGGGGCGTATGGAGCGTAGGCAGATACGCATGGAGGGCCGTATGGACGATTTCATGACTCATATGTACTCGGCCTTTCCACGTCCACCTCCTCCACAGCCGTAGTTTTAGGAATTCATATTTTCTCTATGTATTTTATGATTAGGATGCTGTCTTTTCTTTTAGCTGTACTGCCTGACATGAGCTCTCTTTCGATGTTTTTGTGCTTTGACATTTGTTGCATGTTTCGTTTAGTGTTTTCGAAAAATCTCTGCATGTAGAAAATCATTGTCCGTTATTACAAGTTAGGTATGCATCTTTGTCATCAAAACGAGGTAAAAAAAAACAAGTCATTTCACCCGTGTGTTCTATCGCTTTACCTCTCCACCACTTCACCAAGGTCTAAACTGGAAGATGTTTCGAAACAGGAAAAATAAATCACCCCATCACCACTCACCACCATTGTTCACCACCACACATGCAATCACCCTCCACAAATAACTTGGGCATTCTAAGGTTTGTCAAGAAAACCCCACAACAATACTGGGGGCAATCTGAGTTAAGGAATGATAACGTTTGTTTATTTTGTGCAAGTAAGTCTCTGAGTGAACGTTTCGCAAGAGTGCCTTGAGCGGTAAAACCAAGAGCGAAAGAGCGTGTCATTTTTACATGACTCCAGAGAGATCACATTCAAAGGTAAGGTAAACGGCATGACTCCAACCGAAGGAGATATTTTGTAAATTTACACTTAAACCTATGAAAAGTAACAAAGAACGGATACACAACTATTAGGGATGACGAAGCACCTAGGCACAGCACCACACAACCAAAAGCTTATGAACCCTGACACTACACCCTAGGCACCCCCGTTGAGCTTTTCATACATGACCTCTTTTACAACACTACGAGCTCCACAAACAAGCCCGCCAATGATGAATAACCGGCCCGGTGACCAAAGGAAGCAAGGAGCCCGACTTCTGAACAACAACTTCACAAGTCCAAAGAAGCAAAACCGCTACCAGCATGACGAAGCGATCCGCAAATGGTCCCAAAGTGACACAGGATCCAAACGAGCTAACATCAAAAACAGCTCTCAAAGTTCAAAACCGGGAAACACAAGAACCCCGAAGGAAAGGAGATTCAAGGAAGGCAAACTTGAAAAGCCTCAAAGAAACCCCGAATCGGAAAAAAGAAAGAAGATGCAAGGAACAATCAAAAGTTCCAAGTCCCAAGTTCATAAGCGAAGTCACCATGAAGTAGCCAAATGACTTCAAGGCAAAGAAGATAAGTCCGAGAGACGGTGCAAGTTGCAGCTTTGGTCATCCTTAAAGCTCCACATATCCTAAACATTCCTCCATTATCCTATTGTCATTCATCACACCCCATGGCCACGTTATAAGCTCAAAAGACTTCCGACTTAATAGTTGTGTATCCAATCGAGTGAAAGTAACAGGTTGAACGCGTAAATCTAACAAATGTCAAATTCAATGGTTGAGAAGTTGTGCTCGTAAGTGAGAAACGAGTGCAAACACCAAACACATCGAGTGTAGGAAGCACCACATCAAAACATAAGCCTTGACCCTGTGAGGACGAGACTTGTTCGCACAAGAAAATACTGGGGGCAATCGATCGTTCCGATCAATCGCCATGAACTCTAACTCAGGTTGCCTTAAGAAAGAATACTGGGGGCAATTGTTGGTTCCAGCAATTGCAACAACAATACCGATTGAGGCCCAAAAATCCAAACCCAAAGGTTCAAACCATTCTCACATCCCACAGGCCCGTCCTAAGCCCTATCTCCACCTCCAAACATTCACAGGCCCGTCCTAAGCCCTTCCTCCACATCAAATTCCCACAGGCCCGTCTTAAGCCCTACCTTCACACCCAAACATCCGTAGGCCCATCTTGAGCCCTACTATCTCCAGATTTGACATAAACCCTAATCCTTCTACATCCATTTAGACCCATCATACATATTACTCACTTTCACTTCGAACCATCCTTAGGCTCGTCATAAGACCTAGTTGCATTCCCTTAGGCTCGTCATAAGACCTGGAACCATCCTTTAGGCTCGTCATAAGACCTAGTTGTATTCCCTTAGGCTCGTAGTAAGACCTAGTCACATCCCTTTAGGCTCGTCATAAGACCTAGAACCATCCTTTAGGCTCGTCATAAGACCTAGTTGCATTCCCTTAGGCTCGTAGTAAGACCTAGCGTTACCCTTTAGCTTACCCACTCTTATCAAACACCCCGCATTCATCTCATTCATATAGGCTCGTCATAAGACCTAGTTGCATTTTCCAGGCGCGTCACAAGACCTGGCGATAGAAAAGTTGGCGAGGTGATGGCAATAAATCCTCCTTTTGCGATGTCAACTTATTTTCGGGATCAACGAATGGTGGGCGAAGGCAATAAGTCCCCAGGGTTTTTACCAGGAGTTATTCCTGCACACCGGCTTGGGGGGCGATGGCAATAAGTCCACATTGGGTCCAGCTAGGAGCATTAGTACGGGTTTCGGTCCCCAGAAGAATCCGAGCATCATCAGCATCAGCATCAGCATCATTAGTATCGTTGGCATTTCAGCATTCTCGCATTTGCATAACACCCAGTTCTCACATCATAGGTAGTCAACACCTTAGAATCGCTTGGCATTGCATCATTTCATGTATTATAGGTAGTCGACGCCTCAGAACCGCTTGACATTATTTCGTTTTTGTCACCCAGGTAGTCAGCGCCTTAGAATAGCTTGACACATTTTCACTTATAGGTAGTCAGCACCTTAGAATAGCTCGACAGCGTTTTGTTGCTTAGGTAGTCAGCGCCTCCGAATAGCTGGACGCAGTCAACGCGGTTTCGCACAACATGGAGAATTTCGTGAAGTCCAAAATTTTGGGGCATCACTCAAGCATCAACCAGACTTTTCACATCCACTAAAAAGTCTAGTTGACGGGGGGCAATCTATTATACCCAAAATTTTGACCCCCTGGGTTAGGGTCTACGGGGTGCTGGTGTTGTGAGAGGCATTTTAATCAAGTAGTGAGGGATTCCGGCTCGATCGGCGCGTTCCATGACATGGGGAGCAGCTTCGTCATTTTCAAGGGCGTTTTGGTAATCTTTAAAGGCTCCTAAGACCTCCTATAAGCTTTCTCTCTCCTTCAAAGGATGCCCAAATCAGCTTGAAATGCTTTGATATTTTAACCCATGATAGAGGATGACATTCTAAGCATAATGGCGTTGGAATTTTGATTTTTCGAGTTTCCAATAATTTTCTAGCAATTTCTGACTGAATCTGACAAGAAATCCAATTTAAAAATATTCCAACATTTAAAAAATTCGGTTCCACCTCAGAAAATTCATAATATCCATCCTTGACATATGGTTAAAATTTCACAGCAAAATTCATTTGGGAAGTCTTTTAATTAAAATACCAAAAAATCTTACTTTTACTAGATTTTCTTTATCTTTAAGAAAGTCTATATAAGGGGATAGGTTTTTTGGATAAAATCAGAACCTCATATGCTCAAGAACCCTAGAGGGTCAGAAAACACAGCCTCCTCTCTCTCTCTCACGTTTTCCAACACCCGGCCACCCAAATCATACCGAAAATCCCCCGAAATCACCATCTAAACACGTTTTCCAATCCCCAAAGCACCAATAATCATCAAAACCCCGTAAAAACACCACCAAAACGTGAAGAACAGCAAGAACAACCAACAACCAGAAGCTTGGTTCGAAAACCTTTCGGGTCTGCCATCAACGGAGCACTCGACGAATCCCGGTGTGAAGAATCGTTGTGAATCCGAAGGTAAAACAGGTAGACACTCCACTTCCCTAATTCTCTACGGTATTATCTGTCTTGCCTCAAAATTTTGGCTTAAACTAACCCTTCTACGCTTCTGTATTGCTGTTTGTTTAGGCTTCTGTCCAATAACTTGTTTACTAAGTTTCGTGCTTAATTCAAATTCAAATTGAAAACTTTCAATCACTAACGTCTTGTACATCTTTCAGGCTACACACCCATAAAATTTGAGCGGAAAACACCTTCGGGAACGGCCTCAACGCCGCCGTCCGAGGGCGGTCCACACCCACGGACGTTATGTCCGGGTCCCGGACTCCCTGTCCGTCAGCCCGGACGCCCACGACGGCGGCAGGATTTTTAAAAATTCATAATTTAGGTTTTCTAATAATGTCCGGGCCCACGGACAGCCTGTCCGTGGCCCCGGACTTCGCAATTTTCTGTTTTCTTTTAATTTCGACTCTTCTGTATAATTGGGTGAACTGGGGTCCGTGGTCTCGGACATGGGGTCCGTGGCTACGGACGTAAGCAAAATTCGACCTAATTCTGCCTCTGAAACCCTAGTTTAGATAGCTTTTAATTTCACTTTAATTTTCTGTCAAAAAATGCTAAAAAACACAAAAAAACAGAAGCTCGCGCACTTAGGTTAAAACGACTCGTAATAAGCCTTAATTAAAATAAGTAGAGGAAAAACGACTTCTAGGGGTAATGAAAGTAATTTGAACCCTAAATAAGTCGAATATCAAGCCCCCGAACCCGAATTCTCCTTTCCTAATTTAATCTAGGTCAAAATTAGGTGGCGACTCATAATAGGTTCCAGTGAGCTAGCTTAGGTTTTAATAATTATTGTTATATGACATAGTTATTAATCTTAGGTTATAAGTGGACCTAAAACCCGTTTAGATCATAATCAACTTTAATCAACATAGGATAGGGTTTAAAGTCGAGGCTCACACATGGTTTGAGAGTTCTTTTTACGATCCCTATACCAATGTGTTTTTCTCAGGGAACTGCAATTATTGTCTAAGAAAATTCGTTATGTCAGAGAATAAAGAGAAACGTGCGAGGGAGCAGGGAATTTATTGAATTCCGTAATATTATACTTTAGTGTGTAAAATTGTGTCATGCTTCCTTAAGCATTATAGATTGTACCAATTTTACGGTGTAATTTCTTCTCGACCTATATCCTCTCATTTCATGGTTCTATGAGGGGTTACTAAAATTAACCACTCAAGTGTACGAATTGAAGAATTTATCTCAATCCCATCCTTGGCTCAATTGATTGCTTATTTAAGCTTTAGCTTTATTTATTTTAATTTTAGGGTATTTCGGTCCTCTTTGCTTGTGAGGTAGGGTCCTATCGACTGCTAAGCATGTCGACCCAAGTTGCCGCAAAAATTGGTCCTTATATAGTTATGGTTCTCTTGGCAGCGTCTTTAAGCTCTACGCTTCAGTCAGATCTACGAGGCTCGGGCTATGGTATAGTGTAGTTTTTTTCTTCTTCTCGGGTTGATGGTATGATATTAAGTAGTTGCTAGATCGGGTTTCCCCGAGTAAGGGGAGGCTTTCTACCTCTCTGGCGTTCCTTCCTACACATTGAAAATGCTATTTGGGACGTAGAGGCTGGAAGTAGATGTCTGTTAGGTATACAGTAATCATTGGGGAAGATCCCTAACTAACGCGCCTCACATACTACCCATAACCCTTAACCCACTGTTGGAATTCATAATCTCGGTATTTCCCTGTTCCAGTCATCAGAGCGTAACTACACTCTGATACCACTTTCTGTAACACCCCCGAATAAACATCCAAAAGTGTGAACAAGGCTCCTAGCCATATTACAGGATAACTATGCAGCGGATTCTCAACCTCATCCGGGCTACAGATGCCAACCACCCACGTGGTTGACAGACCACATTACCAACACTAAGTTACGGTCTGCATGACTGGAAACAACCCTCAACCAAAACTCATGTACAATATAAGATACAACTCCCAAGTATCTAGTGTATACAACATAGCTACTAGATTTAAACAACACAACTGAAACATTACATCCTGAGTTTAGTTCTACAGGGTACAATTCATAAATTAGACAGAACAGCTTATAAGTCTTGCCCAGATGGACTACCCCATGATAGTCCTTCACCTACACTCCGTCACGTTCCAGATGATCACCTGTAAAAATAAAGGACTCAGCAAAACTATGCTGAGTATGAATATGTGTAGCCCGTATGTTGCCGGGCTACATGACTACTTGGTCGAATATTCTTAAGTCCAATTACATGCTATAATAAAGCAGTAAAGCACACCACAACACATCATGGTATCACACACACTTAAAGGTAGCAAGGCATTAGCAACAAACAACCAAGCATAACATGCTAGTATCATAACAACATCAAACATGCAACTAAGCACAACAAGCTGCTAGTATAGCAACAACAATCATGTAGTAATAACACGTGTGCATAGGTATATTATACCAATGATCCTCCCTATGGGATCATTCGAGCGTTGTGTGTTTTCATTTCTTTTCTCTTGTTCCCATAATGTGTATTTTGTTTCTCTCCTCTTGCACCAAGTCTGGGTATATAGTTAGATCCCGTGGCCATATCATGTAGGTGCCAATCCTTCCTTGATTCTTTAAGGTTTATTTGTGAATTCACTTATCACCTCAAATCGAAGGACGTGTTCTCCATAGCTAATCCTCCGTTCCCAGCGTCATGCGTCGAGAGAGCGGGGTCACCCCTAGACCCCAGGATGTGTTCCACCAAATGGTATTTTACTATTCATTATCGTTATAAGTTCGAAACCATAGTGGGTGTCATTAGGAGTCCTCTATAGTTTAAGAGGAGTGTTCCCTTTATATAGTTCCTTGTTTGGTTTACGTAATTCATTGAGTTTCATCTCAAGGTTTCATCAACGATAAGGGACTACACTACTGTGTGCACGCAAGTAATTTGCAACAATAATAGCATAGGCATATAAGCATGGTAAAACAAGCAAGTCAATTTCATGCTTTAGTCTTATGGTCATTGTCAAACAAGGCACACATCACACAAGCCGTGTAACACGGCAACAAATGGACCACACATATCCATACCTGGCTCAGAAGCTAGAGTTGTCTCACACACACGGGGTCCCGGTTGGCATTCGTTACGGCCCTATCGTTATTAAAACCACTTGTTAGTTTTATAATCTCATGCAACGACAGTTGTAACTCTTTCCTAGTTTATATCATTTTATCGGGTGTTGTCCCCTAGGTGAACTTTTGAATGTTTAGTTCATATTAACCTTTAGAACTTCCCGAGTACCAACCTTAGACTTAATTTAACTCCTAGGACATTTACCACATCGGTTTACACGTTAACTTAGTCATTTCCTCTAGCTATTTCTTTAGAGTATTATGAGTATCAACATGTAACAAGCTTAACTCGGGTGGGTTTTAATCCCCTGAAGATGTCTTCCTTCCTTAACTAAATAGGTATGTTTTAATTTCATTAACAACACCATAAAACTCCTCAAATGCTTCTGGGACTCACTTATACCAAAGCTCAAAAGTTTCTAATCCTGAAATGAGATTCTAGTATATAACTTCATCTAATCTCATTTTTAATGTGACTACTGATCTTTAATCCTCCCAAAAAGTCTTACCAACCTATCCGCATGTGTTAGTTAGGTTTTGGTTCATTATCACCAACATCACACTCTCACCACCCCTGGAAAACGGCCATACCGAAACACACACCTCACAGAAAACTGAAACACTCAAACTGTGCATCCCTTAATCCCCACTCCTTCCCTGATGTATCTCTTTGGCTTAAACCTTCCCAAAAGTGTTTACAACCTCACTTAGTAGTATTAGGGATGTCTTAAACTAAGGACCAGCTCAGGGCAACACCGTTAGTGCCTCTGTAAATCCGTCATACAGAAGTTACAACTCATCGAAAAACTGAAACACAACTCTGTGTATACTCCCATGGAGTTCCTCTTTTTAATGCATTGAATTGCTTTACAACTTTTCCCAAAGTGTTTATACTCTTAGCTGGGTATATTAGCCAGGGTCTAAGTTCATTCCCAGGCCTATCCCATACTACCACAACAACTGTATTTCAGTTATACAGAACAACACTCTAATAGGAAAAAAAATCCGAAACCGAATATGTGTATTTCCATTTTCCTTCCTCCTTTCAGTTTGTTGCGCTGTCTTTTAATCTGTCACCCAAGCACTCCCCTATTTATTTAAGTGTTTTGCCGAGGTTTTTAAACTCCAAACAACCCCAGAATAACTTGTTATTGCTACTGTAATTTCATTATATAGATGTGTGATGGTGCAAAAAACAAAGCAGAAGACCTAAAAACAGAAAACGTGACTTGCTACCTTCTCTTCTATATTTTCTTGTTTGTCCACGAATTTGACCTTCGACTCTCACCCAATTGTTGTACCCTCTTGGTTAAGTGATTTAGTAAGATTTTGAACTTATAAACACCCTAAACTCACTGATAACTCTTTTATACAGAAGCTGGAGAACTGGAAACAAAACTGAAACATCAACTGATGTCTTCTCTTCTATCTTTCTCTTCATCTATTAATCTGACTTCTTAGTTCCCCCAAATTATCTGCACGTAGTCTGATGTCTTAATAAGCTTTTAGTGTGGTCATTAAGCCAATACAACCCTTGGATTACTTCAGCGGAGTTAATATACAGAACATAGAAATTTCAGAAGCTGAAAAGCTGGAAGCATGGACTGATGCATGTTCCTTCCTGCTGTTTGGTTTTTGCTACACAACTTGACTCCCAACTTCCCCTACCTTGAGCTCCACACCATTAAATGTTTTATCAAGATTCTAAACCTAGGACAATAATGTCTGCACCACTAAAACTACCTCACACACAACCTGTGAATCTGGAAATGAAAACTGCAACATGGCCTGCTTTCTTTTTTTTTTGTCTTTCTGTTTAGTTGTCATTCCGTCTTCCCACCTGTCCCAAAGTACTCTTCTACTTAGTTAGGTGTTCTAGCTATGTTCTAAACCCAAAAACTACCTAGATAACCCTGTTACACCTACTGATGGAATTCATATCCTGAAACAGAAAATCTGTAAAAACTGAGGTTACGAACTGATATACTCTCCCATTATTTTCTTTCTGTTCCTTTAATCTGACTTCTAATTTACCCAATGCCCTTATAACTTACTAAGGTATGTTAGAGGTATCTTAGATTCATTGGCCACCCAATACTACTACTTCAAACCTTTCTGTACAAAGTTATATATAACTGAAAAAAGAAATGAAAACTGAAAACCTGGAACTATAAAACTGATACATTTGCATCTATCTCTGTTCTTGGTTTACTCATATAACTCTCAATTTTTTTCCCCGATTTTCTTCCCCAGGTAGTTAGGTGTTGCATCAGGATTTTACTTTAGAACTAGATCGACACAATATGAGTAACATCCCTAGGAAACTACTCAGACAGAAACTGAATGTCGCAGAGCACTGAGACGGAAACTGATACACATTTTTTTGTCTTTCAGTTCCTTTCATTGACCAAGTTCCTACTTTCCTCGAATGGTTTAGCTCCTAGTTACGAGTCTTAGTATGAATTTAAACTCTAATCTACCACAACACCACATGGATACACTTCTGAAACTCTTTACACGAAACCTGGATGTTGTAGGAAACGGGAAGTATAAAACTGATGTGCATTATTCTTTCTCTTTTCTTTGTCCAAGAGTTTAACTTCTAGTTCTTTCCCAAAATGCTTACCCACCAATTCAATGTTCCATCAGGGTTTTAACTTCGTCACAGTCTCACAACCACAATTGTAACACCCCTACCTACCGCTAATACCGTCATTACCGTCCAATCTCCTTATACAATCCAGATTCACGCAGCGGATACTTACATACTCAACGGTGGGTGATACACTGCCGTTAGTCACCCACGTGACTAACAAGGCTACTACTACTACATACAGCATCGATCTGATGGACCGGAATATCCGAGTGCTATACAAAAATCAATTCTTACTACAATCATATCCAAGGACTACACTTCTCATTCAATACAAAACTCCACAAGTACAATACAAACTAATGCTCACACCGAGTTTACTAAGTTCCAAACCAGATACATACTTCTTCCAACTCATACATACTCACTAAGAGTCTATCCACTACCCATTCCTCACAAGCTACTTGTTTCCCAATTACAAGGGTGTGCCACCGGTCTCTTACCTTAACCATATTCGCTTCGGGTACCTGCACACTAAAAACGTTCCCCCTAGGGGGTCAGCTTTCGCTGCATATGATAACCGCATACCCCGCGTACTAGTGAGGGTACGCCGACCACTTGGTCGAATACATGCAGTTCATTTTCGTACAAACATACATGCATACATGCTCTTACACACAATACAATAATACTTACGCAAGCATACATACATACAATTCATTACATACAAGGAATACGATATAACCATTCAATACTTACTTACCTTCTTCCGAATACACATACTCATTACATACACAAAGTACAGTTCTTGTTAGCTTCATTGGTCCACCCGGGTTAATCAGGTGGAGATTACTCTTTTATTCGTTACTTCATACATACGCATACATACTCATATTCATACTCATACTCATACTCATACATACTTACTTACTCTTACTCATGTTAAGCCGGTATGGCCTCTGGGCAGGGACTACACCGTCCCACCACCAGGCTTTACTTGGTTCACCAATCCAGGATGCTACCCATTTAAGGGGTTTGGGCCGTGGACCAGTTTAAGAACCAGGAATCGGATCCAACCTCTTGTGTCTCCTCATCCTCACGCATGGCCGAAACTATATCGGACTTCTACTCATTCCAATTTACTCACTTTCAAGTTAGGAGTTAGGTAGTTAGGAATTAGTAGAAGTCAACATCCAAGCCACAATAATACAATACACATATACATATACATACGAGGTACAATACATTACACAAGTACAATACGAGGTACATACACACTTCATTCTCATTTATTCATTTCATGAATTATATAAACTATTGTTCGAGACAAATGTATCAAGAACAACATAAACAAGCACAAGTAAGTGCAAGATAATCCGATTCATGCATTTATCTTATTTAGGTGATCAAATAGGCACACAAATCGGGGTAACCAGATTAGGATACAGGTCATGAAGAAATCATACCTTTTTCTGCAATTTACTTTACCGGTGCCCTCTTGTTCCTTAGTCCTTATTTGTTCCTCGAGTCCTATTCTTGAACCCCTGGCTACATGCCAAACGGTTCAATCAATACTACGCATTACATTACATACATAATTTCTACTCCCGTACTTACCCCGTTGTCCCGTTGTCTCGGTTTCACTTAATGTTCTTATACTTACACATTGTTTACCTCCTTTAAGTTCGTTTTCTTACTTAACATCGGTATACTTACATATATGTACATATGTATATGTGGGTATACATATATGTATATACATATATATATTATTATTATTTAATTCATTTTTTTTGTATGACTCGACCGACCTTACCCAGGGTCGGTCCCAAGGTCTGTCGAAGTCAGTAAGGTAATACACTGGAAAATTACAGGGCCGACCGACCTTGCAAGTCCGGTCCCAAGGTCGGTCCATTCCAGTGAGTTACCCTGTCGGAAATTTTAAGCCTACCGACCTTGCAAGTCCGGTCCCACGGTCGGTCCATTCCAGTAACTTACAAGACGGAAAAATTTTGTGTCGACCGACCTTGCAAGTCAGGTCGCAAGGTCGGTCCATTCCAGTAGGTTACAGACGGGAGAATTTCTCTGGTCCGACCGAACTTGCAAGTCCGGTCGCAAGTTCGGTCCATTCCAGAAGGTTTCCCATCTGTAACACCCCTATAATAATAAAACAACAGCGGAAAATAAACTAAAGGTGATACAGACCATCGGGCTCCAAACACCCGGTACCAACCTCACCAATTACAACCATTACAATTAACTAAGTTACGGTTTGAACTTCGAGAAAACTTAACATAAACATAACAATAATAAAACGCATTCACTCTCCATAAACCTAATCCCATCCCAATCACTCATGCTCGTCGTGGCCACCTGTAAATCAATTTGTACCTGCAAGATGAAACCAAGCAGCCCACCCCTAGAGGGGCGGGTCAGTTCCCTGGAATGGAACTGGTACAATTCTCCAAAAACAAACTTATAAAACATAACTCTTCAAAATAAACAGCAACATGAAATCAAACTCTTGAAAGTAAAACAGAGATAAAGCACTTCAAAACAATCAAGTTAAAGAGAAAAGAAAAACAAGACAAAGATAGAGATAAAGAACTTCCAAACCAAGTCATCCACTTAAGTAGTCACACCACATAGTTAGTAAGCATCCATTGTTGTTAGAACCAATTCTGGTTAAGAAGAGAAAGACTTAAGTAGTCACAAAGGACTAGGAGTGACATTAATATCCATAACCCGTGGTAGACAGTTTATGTCTCCACCATTTCAGAAGATGATTCCCATAGACAAAATATACTCAAGAGTGGAATAAACCAATTGGGAGAGATGGCCCCCACCGCCAATCAGTTGTCACAAGGACGAGGTAAACAGACCTCCGCTGTCAGTTGTCACAAGGACGAGGTAAACAGACCTCCGCTGTCAGTTGTCCATATGGATGAGGTATAGCAGACCTCCGCTGCCACCGACCCGTTCTCAGTCATCGGTGAAAAGTGTGTGCACCACTTAATAGAAATAATCCATACTCTATACCAAGAATAACACTTTCCCATATTCCCATTAGATCACTAACTACCCAGAGCAATACCAAAACACTCAGTCCTACAGAGTGCAGAAGCGTAAACCCTAAGCAGCCAATGTCCAACGGGGTACCAAATAGAAGGATTCAATACCCATGTAAGTTTCACATTCAAGGCCCAGTTAGTCACACAAGCTGAGTTAGTTATACAACCATGCCCTTTTAGAAATTCCTCTTACAGTCAGTTAGCGTTTTCCAAAACATTCCACAAAACCAACAGCAACAATATCGGAGTACGAGAAATCATACAAAACATTCCATAAAGTCCAAAACACGTCAAGCTGAGTACGAGAAATCGTACCTGGGTAGCGCTGTAGCAGTTCTAATCAACTTGCGCAAACAATCAACAGTACTCTGAAGAATATTAAAGGTAGTCTATCATCAATCACTTGTAGCCTATGTTACGCTTTAATAAACTCCTTACTCTTATTTCAAAGTCTCAATTATCCTTTAAGCCCTCACTTAAGTGTTATATATAAACTTTGAGTTATCTGAGAACGTTGTATAGCCCAAGGTGGTAAGATCAAGGAATGTATTCGATTAACATTTGCTAATTGTCCACTCCTATCCACTTTATTCATACTTAACCACAATCCTCACATTCAAAACTTTTGAGACCTATATAACATAAATGTGTTTACATTATATAATTAAATCTAAGAATTCCAATAGTAATCTTAAGCTAAATACCTTTATTCTTAATTTAGAATAAACATTTTATTATGACCTATGATGGATTCATCCCATAATACTATACTATTATTTCACAATGTAATGATTATGTATTTTATCAATATCTACTAGATAATCCATTGTGATTAAGTTTTCCCCTTAACTTAATTAAGATCTACATCTTGTATATTGGAACCATAGTGTTGTAGACGCATTATATCATAACCTAATTGAGTTACAAACTCATTTATCTTACCCTTAGTCCAGAATGACTTCAACTACAACCATCTAAAAATCTTGTCACAAGATGTTAAATTACTTTTCATCTTGAAATAACCATATTATAATTAACTTAGACTTATCGAACTCTTACATTTAGTATCCACAAGGTATATTATTTACTTTATCATAACTTTGTAATAAGGTGTTTAAATATAACCTTTTATGTATCCTTACTAACCTTTAATCTCCTAAATATTTTATTTTTACACCCATTCACTCTATAGACTATGTATAATCCTTTTATACTAAACTTCAATAAACTTAAGCCTTAAATATGTTTTAAATTATTTTACAAAGCCTAAGGTTTCAAAGGAATAACTTAATAAATTAATTCCCTTTATTGTATTTAGGATGGACAATATATCTACATAGAGTAGAATGTATCAAAGAATTAAATTCTGGTTCGTAAGCGAAATTGTTAATTATATGAAAATTCTCATATCTTATATTCAAATAACCTATCATTAATTCCAATTACCGTAAAGTATATCAATATAATATCTGATGTAACTTAGTTTTATCTAACAAAAGGTTCAAAGGTTTTAAGTATCAAATTCCTATTTATAAACCTTCTATAAATTCTAACTACTAAATACCTCACTTAATTGTAAACTCACATCCTAAGTATTGGTAATAAATTTTATAAATGTATTTCATATGGCTTATCTAATGCCAGGAAACTTAAGGATTATTATTTAGATAAATCTCCAAATCATAGTTTAATATAGTTTTATATCATAACCCTTTTAATGATTTTATCTTAAAACATTAAGTTGTATTCCAATACCATAAATGTTAAGAAATGATTAAATCTAGACTTACTAATCCACCTCACATTTAGATGTAAAAGTATTTTATTTATTTTATTATTGTTTATATATTAAGAACATTTAGATGTAAAAGTATTACATTTATTCATTAATTATATATAAGTTCTCTTTGTGTAAAATCTAATTACAAATATTCCTAAGTCCCAACTTATTAATTACCTAACCAAATTATAGATTTACATTGTGGTCATTGACTAAATATATACATGTATTTTAATACTGTTCATATAAATCTTAGAAATTCAAGGGTAACTCAAAACTAAATTCCATAATCATAAATTAATAACACCTCATATAATATTCTTTTATTAGTATCATGTAGAGGTTTAGTTTAACTCATAATTCCTTCATATTATATTTTCTACAAGGTATTTTATTCCTTTTATTTACTCATTTATTTTATGTGTATTTATTAGGATTAATTCAAGACATCCTTTATTTAGTTTTATTGCATTCAATTATTTAAATTAACCTTTACACATATCTATATCCAAAATATGGTTTATAATAAAATATTTTCCTTAGTTTCAATTAAGCATATTAACTACTATATATAATTAATGTAAATGTAGATTAATTTAGTTCCTTGATTTACTTTAAGTTACCTCTTAATTCCCTTTTATAAATGCGTAAATATATATATTATAATATTCCTTAGTTAATTAAAATATTAACTCCCATATAATATAGTAAATAAAATGTAGGATAACTAAATTCCTTAATTTATATAAGTTTCTACTTAAGTAAGTATATATACATATATGTAAAATTTCACTTCTCTTAAAAGCTAATACAAAAACATTTATAAACTTACTGTTATAAAATGTTAATTTAGTTCCCTTTGTTTTCCCCAGCTTAAAAGTTAATTAACAAACCATACTTTAATTTTTGGTTACATTAAAAACCTTATATTATAGGTTATTCTTATGAAAAACTCACGAACACAATTTTTAAAACCTTTTACCATTGCCCAAAAATTTCCAAATTTAATATACAGCAACTATAACATTTTAGACATATTATAAAATTTTTATTTCATAAAAATATCTTTTAAATTTAGCCAAATAATTCCGGAAAACCCGTAACTTGCAAAAATCATAACTTATGTTTAAAAACTCCAAAACCATATTAATTTACATCAAAATAAACTAGATTAAATAAGGAATCTATGGTTAAAAGTTCAGGTCAAAATACCTTCGGGAAGGCCATTAAATAAAATCAACAAGTTAGAGCTATTTACTGGAATTTATAAAAACTTAATCTGAAGCGTTTTAATCTCAGCCGTCCAAATCTCTTAACTAAGATCCGACGGACCCTGAACGACGAGTTCTTCAGTGATTCAACTATGGACTTCGAGTACTAATTCGCGATTTTCTCCCAATCTACAGAACGAAATCGAATGATTCTTATTTCTATAGTTTCGTAATCAAATTTCGGTTCTATTGGTACCGGTTTCCCCAATTATAATGCAGTATATATCAAGATTCGAAATCGATTCGAGAGTTAGGGTTTATTTCGGTACAGAATTGAAATCGAATGAAATTCATACAAATTCTCCTAACCTAACACGAAATTGACTAAATTGGCACATGGATTACGTCGAAAACATGACTAATAACGACAATATCGGAGCAATTTGGTCGGAGACTCACCGGATTGTGCGAATTGTGCGAATTCCAATTCGGAAAACTGGGAAAAACTCGAACTTTAACCAGTTCATGGTGCCAACTTTGAGGATCGATAACTAGCAGTACAAATTGAGTTAGGTTATGAGTAAGGGCTCATTGGAAAGAACAAACTTAGATCTACATATTGATAGCAAGAACTAAACCTAACTCGAACCACACAGAAAGAAATTGAAGTCGCAAAACACGAGTTTACCTCTCTGTTTCGGTGTTATTTTATGTGCTGGCGAGACCGAAACTTTAGACCTCTATATCTCCCAACTGGTTACGAATCAGACTTGGGCATAAACACGAAAATTGTAGAGGGATTAGAGATCTTTACAACGAGCTAAAGAAATCGAATTTTGGTTGAGTAACGAAGAAGTTATGATCGACGCAAGTTACCTGAAAACGAAGAGAATTTGGAATTCTGGAAACACGTTTCGAAAGGTGGCTACTTTGACTCGATTTTCCGGTTGATTCAGAAGGAGTTAGGGTTTGTATGAGTTATAGTTGTTTAGAGGGAATGTAGGAGAAGACAACAAAGAAGACGGTATTGAAAAATATGGAAAGATAAAGAAGTTATGGCCGTCTAAAGTTAGGTCAAAACACTGGAATCGGTTACCGAAATTCAGGGAAAGAATCGGCTAAGTGTGGGACCCATTACAGAGTGACACGTGGCATCTCTTAAAATTTTGATTCAAAACTTCAATCTAGCATAACTTTGGCTAGGATGATCCGTTTTTGACGTTCTTTTTATCGATCTTCATGGTTTTCCATAACCTATTTATTGGTATGGGTTTCATGACCTGGTTTGACTATTCTCAAAAAGTCAACTCTAGCAAGGCTTAATAAGCTTTAAGGTTTCTAGAATTTTATATTGACTCTTATGTTTCAAAACAATGTTCCAACACTTCCCAAAATCTTTATAATATATTTGGAGTTTTTAGAAATTTTCCCAAGATTTATTGACTTATAAAACTTATTATTAAATTCGTAATACTATATAATAATGTATAATAATTAGGGTTAAATAGGAGAAAACCCCTAAATAAATTTCACAATTCCATATAATAATTTAATATTCATAATTCCTTGTACTAATTTAATATTCATAATTCCATATAATAATTTAATACTTAATAGTATTATTAAAGGTTTAATAAAAGAAATCCCCTAAATTAATTTAAATTAATTTAGGGGTATTTCAGTATATCCCCCTTAAAAGAAACTTCGTCTCGAAGTTTAAAAATCAACTAATAGGCACTCACACCGCTTCGGGTGTGCTGAGACAATAATAATTCCAATGAAATTCCATACCAATCCAATCCTTTATTCCCATCCATCTCCATAACAACATTCCACTCGAGATTACTCAAAATCAAAACGAACCAAGATATACAAAGACATAGCCTGATGAAAATCAACAGTCACATACTGTGTCATATTATAAAAACCAAGCACATACAAACACCTCTCATTTTGCTAATACTGTTCTCCCTTTACTAACAATGCAACGAGGCATAATCCGGATGAGATAACGAAGGAGGAGTATGCCAGCATATCCCCCTTAAAAGAGCTAAGGTACGCCCTCGTACCGCCACTAACGCGAATCATTCAGTGTTTACTTCATAAAATTTACTTATTATATATTTACATAATTTCACCCAAGGCAGAATTTTAGGAAGTTCTTATCAGTTATAATGTAGCTCCAAAATCTGATTTCTTTATCTTAAAATTTATTTTTCAAGATAGCGACTCTATATATAAATTTTAAGTCGAATGAATTAGTCTAGTGAAAGTTCACTCACTCCTGATAATTATTATTTTTTTTCTTAGGGTTTGTTCTATGTAAGTATTCTCCTGATTATTAAATCTTAGTACTCCCTTAGACAATGGTGGCTTTTGTAAATATCACTCTTAGTGTGACTTCTAAGATTTTATCTATGTATAAGGTTAAACTTCTAAATAAACATGAGGATTTCCAAATCTTTAAGTAACTCTCAATTTCTCACTAGATGCTCAATATTCCGAGTATTTAAGGATCAATGATATTTAGTTTAGTGTTACTCTTCTCTTCACTTAATCCTTAAGTAACTTCCTATAATGGTTTTTATATTCAACAAGGGGTAGACGTTCTACCTTGAAGTACCCAAATTTTAAATTCCCTTCCTCCATATATAGGTATTTTTCACCAAAAATTTAACTCAATATGTAACACCCCAACCGTTAATCTCGTCATTAACTCTTAAACCGATACTAATTACTCTTACTCACGCAGCGGAACTCTAATCACAACGAGGGGTGAAACAACGCCGTTAGCTACCCATGTGGCTAACCTGGCCTAACTCTCATGCAGTAACGGTCTGATGGACTGGAACAACCGAATACACAACACAAATATAAAACTCAACTCATTTCTTAACTATACCGAGTCTACAATAAATGGATGCCGACAACATATTCGGTCTTACACTTCCTTCAATACATAAGTAATTAAAACTACTACCCATGCAACCCACCGACCCCGTCCTACTCTCGAACGGTAACATCTTCGGTGTACCTGTAAAATAAAAACATCGCCCCTAGGGGCTCAGCTTAACGCTGCATATGAAATTCGCATACCCCGAGCGCTAACCGGGGTACGCCGACCACTTAGTCGGATATACATGGAGTTCATTAGTCAAACAACATGCATCATAACAATACAACAAGTACATGTAATGCTCAAGGAATTCACATCCAATCGTGGAACACAATTCCTAACTAACATAATAGGGTTGTTAGTTGTATCTGGTTACTCATAGGCCTTGAGGGTTATACCTCACTATGCCTTGTTTACTTATTCAATACACACCCATTCTCTTGGGCTACTCGTACTATACTCACCCCACTCTCTCCCACTCTGGGTTATTTATTCATTATCTCACCCATACTCTTGGGTTATTTATACTCATTATATCTCACCCATACTCTTGGGTTATTTATACTCATTATCTCACCCATACTCTTGGGTTATTTTACTCATTATCTCACCCATACTCTTGGGTTATTTATACTCAAGCTCTCGTAGATTCTTGAGACGCTACAGGTCTCCTACGTCACGCTTGTTACTCTTAATACATACTTAGGCCAAAACTCATGGCTCTCTAGCATAGTCTTACTTCCCCGGTTTCGACCCTACACTGGGTCTAGCGTGGTGGGAAGGTTCAACTAGCCCACGGAACTCTCTCTTAGTTCCTAGCTTTTACTTAGGCCAACTGCTCTCGGACTACTTACATTCCCGTACACTGCTCTCTCGGAGTTATAATAATATTGTGTATATTAGTCTAGAAGCATCACACTCGATGTTTCTAATGACCTTGGGAACATTACTTAAGTTTGGTTAATCTTAGGTTTTAAGAGTTACCCGTACATTTACTGTAACGACCCCAAAACCTGCCTAGGAGTTAGGGCCGTTACACGCCGCGAGTCTACTACCTAACGTCGCAAGGCTCTAAGCAAACGAATCCCAAAACCGAATAAGAAACTTGTATAAATACCAAAAGAGTTTACAAGATCCAAAGGCTTACAAGTCAAATACAAAGCGAAAGGCCCAAGGGCTACACAGAGTACTAAAGCGTCCAAAGCGCAAGCAAACAAAGTCTAAAGGCACATAAAATAAACAAGCTCCACAAGGGGACGAGGAGAGAAGATCCCACGAGCTCAATCTGCAACAAAGTAAAGGGGTGAGCTAAACAGCCCAGCAAGCAGAAGACTTCCTCAAGGAAGCCCACTCAAAACAGAAGCAGAAGAATACTTATAAACAGAGAGGATAGCGGAGTCAATATAAATAGACCGAAAGAAACCACAAAACAGAGGCAGAGCAGAACGGAATACCACTTCAAAACACAGTCGGACCTTCAGATCAGAAACAGAAGAATGGGACACTAGAAACAAGCTAACACAACAGAAGGACACACATAAGGTCCTATGGATCCGAGGATCCCACAACAGAAGCCGTAGAGACAGCTAACAGACCCGTCGGTCAAATAACGTCCTAAGGGAGACCCTAAGGAGTATAAACAGAAGGAATTCCTGCGCAGCATGCTACGGGACAGCCCGACCCGACTATCCAAGGCTCAGAAGCAAAGTAACTAGGTCCCAAAACCAAAAGCTCACAAAACAGATCTTAAGCGCATAAAATGCATATAAACAGCATAGGAAGCTTGTACACAGATAGGGGAACCAACCCCGCAAACGGAACTCAAAACGGAGCTAAAACAGAGAAGTTACGCTCAAACAGTGGCATGTCCGAACTTGCGTCCGACCTTGCAAGTTCGGACAGAGGCCGAGAATCAGAGGTCGCGGAGATACAAATGTCCGAACTTACGTCCGAACGTCAAAGTTCGGACGTAAGTCGAGAGTTTGAAACCAAAACCATCTTAGTGTCCGAACTTGCGTCCGACCTTGCAAGTTCGGACACAGTCGAAACTTTACGAAAATTCATCCTCGCGTCAGGTCCGAACTTGAAGTTCGGACCGATGTTCGGACACTTCAAAACTTCAAAAACAAAACGCGCCCGATGCACTGTCCGAACTTACAAGTTCGGACAGATGTTCGGACAGCGCGAAACTGACGAAATCCAGAGCGACAGACGAGAAATCAGCCAAAATCATCAAAACTCACCCAAAACTCAGAATGGTAAATCAGTACCCTCGGGGGTTTAGCCACGCGATAACAACAAAAACAAGAAAAACACCCAAAAACACATTCACAATCAGAAAACGAAATCAAAGTCCATCCCCGAGGGTGAGCAAACTACCCCGATTCCATCCCCCACTTACATCAATTCGCAGAGGAGAAGCTATCCGACGATGCCAGCAATCAGACGAGCAACGCAGCAGAGAAGACGGGCAATGCACCACTGAATTCAGCAACAATCAGATACCTCAAACTCAGAACGATCTTCCTCAAAAACTGAGACCGAACGAAATAATTCACAACCTAACCAACCTGATTATGCAGAGGAGAACAATCCTGACCACAGCAGCAAGAGCGAGCCAAATACCACCACACTAGCGCCAGCAATTCACACCAGAACTTCAAAAGCACTCAAGAGAAAAAGGAGAGGGAGAACGTAGAAACTGTCGAGAGAGAGAGCGCTCCTCAAAATAGATCGTGATTTGCAGAAAGAAATAAAATGACTTAACCTTCCTTAATTAAGCCTTACCAAAATAAAGAGAGGGAAAGACCTCCTTGTCCTCATCCTTTAATTAATTGCCTCCGACGTCCCAATTACTAAACACGGCACCACATAATAATTAATATCACAAACCAGAATGTTATGCAACGAAATCTGAAAAACGAAAATACGAAAATACGGAGTATTACATCACTCCCCCCCTTAAAAGGAATTTCGTCCTCGAAATTCAACATACCTCACTGCTCGAAAAGGGACGGAAACTTAGCACGCAACTCCTCCTCGAGTTCCCATGTTGCCTCACGCTCGGACTGATCAGACCACTGCACCTTAACCATAGGCAGTGTCTTGCTACGAAGCCGACGAACATCCCGTGCTAAAATACGAACCGGAGCTGCCTCATAGTGAAATCATCTCTGAGTCGAAGCTGACCATAGTCAATCACATGCGAAGGATCATGTAGATACTTCCTGAGCATCGACACATGGAACACGTCATGCACTCCAGCTAGAGCTGGTGGCAATGCCAATCTGTAAGCCACCGGCCCAACCTTCCCAAGCACCTCAAAAGGCCCTACGAACCGAGGACTCAGCTTGCCCCTTCCCAAAACGAACCACACCCCGAACTGGAGAGATCTTTAGAAACGTGGTCTCCCACCTGAAACTCAAGCGGACGGCGCCTCTGATCTGCATAACTCTTCTGCCGGCTCTGGGCAACCAACAAACGCTCCCTGATAGTCTTAACTTTGTCTACAGCTCCCTGCACCAACTCAGGACCTACAATCGCCCTCTCCCGCAGGTCATCCCAACAAATAGGAGATCTACAGCGCCTACCATACAACGCCTCATATGGAGCCATCCCAATGCTCGATTGGAAACTATTTTGTAGGCGAACTCAATCAAAGTCACATGCTGATCCCAGCTGCCCCCGAAGTCGAGCACACAAGCCCTCAACATGTCCTCCAAAATCTGATTCGTCCTCTCCGTCTGCCCATCGGTCTGAGGATGATAAGCCGAACTGAAAGCCAAATTCGTCCCTAACGCCTTATGCAGGCTCCGCCAGAAGCGAGATACAAATCTCGGATCTCTGTCCGAAACGATCGTCGCCGGCACACCGTGCAACCTCACAATCTCATCAATATACAGCCGAGCCAGGCGCTCAAGGCTGAAGGTCTTCCTCACAGGCAAGAAATGAGCTGACTTCGTCAACCGGTCCACAATCACCCATAGCGCATCGTACCCAGAAGATGTCCTAGGCAACCCCACAATAAAATCCATGCCAACACTCTCCCATTTCCACTCAGGAACGGGAAGAGGTGCAAAGACCCGCAGGTCGCTGATGCTCAGCCTTCACCTGCTGACAGGTTTGGCAACGAGCCACAAAATCGGAAATCTCCCTCTTCATATTCGCCCACCAAAAGGACTCTCGGAGGTCCCGGTACATCTTCACCCCTCCTGGGTGCACAGAATAAGGAGCTCCATGAGCCTCCTGCATAATCTCCCGCCTAAGGTCGCCTCCACTAGGCACACAAACTCTGCCCCTGAAGCGAAGACAATCATCACTGGACACAGAAAACTCTGACTCCTGCTCATCTGCCAACTTCTCTCTGATCTTACCCAACTCAGCATCAGCCTTCTGACCCTCTCTGATCCGCTCAATCAAAGTAGACTGGACCTGAATCGAAGCAATCATCCCGGCACGGTCAGACCGAACAACCCAAATGCCCATACGCTGAAGCTCAAAAGCAGACCTCTGAACCCCTGACAACGAACAAGCAAGCCAGGAGCACCCTACGGCTCAAGGCATCCGCCACCACATTCGCTCTACCCGGATGGTAGAGGATCTCCAGATCGTAGTCATGTAACAGCTCCAACCAGCGCCGCTGTCTCAAATTCAATTCCTTCTGCGTGAACAGATATTTGAGACTCTTGTGATCCGTGTAGACCTTACACGTCACCCCATACAAATAGTGCCGCCAGATCTTCAGGCGAAGACCACAGCAGCTAGCTCCAAGTCATGGGTAGGATAATTCTTCTCATACGGCTTCAACTGTCGTGACCCATACGCTACCACCTTTCCCTGCTGCATCAGAACACACCCCAACCCTCTGTGGGAAGCGTCACAGAACACCTCGAAGCCCTCTGTCCCAGAAGGCAACGTCAAAATCGGAGCCGAAGTCAACCTCTTCTTCAACTCCTGGAAGCTCTCCTGGCACGCCTCACTCCAGTCAAACTTGACATCCTTCCTAAGAAGACGGTCAAGGGAGATACGATCTTAGAAAAGCCCTCCACGAACTTCCTATAATACCCAGCCAATCCCAGAAAACTGCGCACCTCAGACACACTGGTGGGCTTCGCCCACTCCATAACTGCCTTAACCTCTCTGGGTCCACTGATATGCCATCCTTCGAAACCACGTGCCAAGAAACACCACTCTATCCAACCAGAACTCACACTTCTTCAATTTAGCATACAACTCCTTCTCCTTCAACGTCTGTAGAACCATCCTCAGATGCTCCTCATGCTCCTCAGCACTCTTGGAGTACACCAAGATGTCGTCAATAAACACAACTACAAAAGAATCCAAGAAAGGTTTGAAGACTCTGTTCATCATATCCATGAAGAACGACGGGGCATTGGTCAAACCAAAAGGCATGACCAAGAACTCGTAATGCCCATATCGGGTCCTAAATGCAGACTTAGGCACATCCTCGGCCTTAATCTTCAGCTGATGATATCCAGAACGCAAGTCGATCTTCGAGAAGACTGTCGCCCCTGCTAACTGGTCAAAGAGATCATCAATGCGGGGAAGAGGATATCGATTCTTGATGGTAACCTTGTTCAATTCCCTGTAGTCAATGCACAATCTGAAGGAGCCATCCTTCTTCTTCACGAACAACACAGGTGCTCCCCATGGAGACACACTAGGGCGAATGAAGCCCTTATCCAGAAGATCCTGCAGCTGCACCTTCAGCTCCTTAAGCTCTGCCGGACTCATGCGATAGGGAGCCTTAGAGATAGGCTGAGTCCCTGGCGCTAACTCAATAGAAAACTCCACCTCACGATCAGGTGGTAGTCCTGGCACATCGTCCTGGAACACCTCAGGAAACTCACACACAATGGGGATCTCCTCCAACCGGGATCCCTCCTTAACCTCAGGTACAAAGCAGAGAAACCCCTGGCAGCCCTTCCTCAAGGAACGGACTGCCTGCATAGCAGACACCAACACAGGAGCACAAGGAATGGAATTCCCCACAAAAGCAAAACGGGTCTCACCCGGTCTATCAAACACAACTCTCCTAGCTGCACAATCTATCTGGGCATGGTGCTCTGCTAGCCAGTCCATGCCCAAAATCACATCGAAGCAAGACATACGCATAGGGATCAAATCAGCAGACAAGTTCCTATCCATAATCACTACCGGAACCGACTTACACACAGAATCAAGTACACAAGCAGGTACGCCACTCAGCGGGCTAGAAATACACAAATCCACATCACAAGGCACAGCAGACAACCCGAGACTACCCACTAAATCAGCAGACACAAAGGAGTGGGTAGCTCCTGAATCAAACAAGCAGAAAACTGGCTGAGAAGAGATCTGAAGAATACCTGACACAACTCGGCCTGAGACGGTCTCGCTCACCAGCTAGAGCGTACACACGAGCCTGGGTCTGGGGCTTCTTCTGATCAGTCTTCTGCCCGGACCCTGAACCAGCTCCTCGGCCCTCAGAACCGCCACTGCTACCTCCACCTCTAGCCTGTGGACACTGGGCAATGCGATGGTCTAGCGAACCACACTTGAAGCACGCCCCGGACTTCCTGTAGCACTCCCCCCGGATGGAAACGGTCACACTCCGCACACTTCTCCACAGCAGGATGCTGATGAAGAAGAACCCCGGTCTCCTCTATACTTCTTCTTCTGAGAAGAAGTCTGCTCACGCCTCTCGGGCTCCTCCACACGACCCTTCCTCTTCTGGTCCTTGCCCTTATCGGGCCTCTGGTCCCTCTTCTCATACCGCTGCCTAGCCTGCAGCTCAGACTCCACCACCAACGCCACATCGGCCACATCCCTGAAGTCTTGTGGCGAAAAGGTGCCACAGCAGCTCGAATGTCACCCCTCAAACCAGCCTCAAACTTCCTAGCCTTCCGGTTATCATCTGGCTCAGGCACAAACTTCGAAAGGGAAATAAACTTCCTCACATAGTCGTCCACTGACATCTCCTTCGTCTGGCGAAGCCTCCCATACTCTACAATCTTCTGATCCCTGAAGACATCGGGATAGAACTGCTGATTGAAGCAGCCCCTAACTGCTCCCATGTCCATGGGTGGGGGTACTTCCCTTCGACCGTCTTCCACCACTCCTTCGCCTCCGACTGAAACATGAAGGTAGCAAATCCGACTTTCTGATCCTCCTCACATCCCATGACCCGCAGAAGGTCCTCAATGGCAGTGATCCAGTGGCTCGCCTCCTGTGGGTCACCACTAGCATCAAAAGAAGGTGGCTTCAGCTTCAGAAACTCCTGAAGCGCCTTCACATTATTGCCCCCCGCGTTACCGGCTCCTGCCGCCTGACCAGCAGTGGCCCCTACAGTCTGCAGCACCTGGGTCACCACCTGCTGCACAATCTCTGCAATGTCCCCCTGGGGAGCATCGCCTGCAGCTGCACCACGTCCTGAACGTCGGGGAGGCATACTGAAGATACAACATCAAAATTTATCAGAAACCAACAAGCAGCAAACAGCAGACCTTTCAGACACCCACACATGCAGACAAAACCCCACAGACACCAAAGAACGAGCAACCTGGCTCTGATACCACTAAATGTAACGACCCCAAAACCGGCCTAGGAGTTAGGGCCGTTACACGCCGCGAGTCTACTACCTAACGTCGCAAGGCTCTAAGCAAACGAATCCCAAAACCGAATAAGAAACTTGTATAAATACCAAAGAGTTTACAAGATCCAAAGGCTTACAAGTCAAATACAAAGCGAAAGGCCCAAGGCTACACAAAGTACTAAAGCGTCCAAAGCGCAAGCAAACAAAGTCTAAAGGCACATAAAATAAACAAGCTCCAGAAGGGGACGAGGAGAGAAGATCCCACGAGCTCAATCTGCAACAAAGTAAAGGGGTGAGCTAAACAGCCCAGCAAGCAGAAGACTTCCTCAAGGAAGCCTACTCAAAACAGAAGCAGAAGAATACTTATAAACAGAGAGGATAGCGGAGTCAATATAAATAGACCGAATGAAACCACAAAACAGAGGCAGAGCAGAACGGAATAACACTTCAAAACACAGTCGGACCTTCAGAACAGAAACAGAAGAATGGGACACTAGAAACAAGCTAACACAACAGAAGGACACACATAAGGTCCTATGGATCCGAGGATCCCACAACAGAAGCCGTAGAGACAGCTAACAGACCCGTCGGTCAAATAACGTCCTAAGGGAGACCCTAAGGAGTATAAACAGAAGGAATTCCTGCGCAGCATGCTACGGGACAGCCCGACCCGACTATCCAAGGCTCAGAAGCAAAGTAACTAGGTCCCAAAACCAAAAGCTCACAAAACAGATCTTAAGCGCATAAAAATGCATATAAACAGCATAGGAAGCTTGTACACAGATAGGGGAATCCAACCCCGCAAACGGAACGCAAAACGGAGCTAAAACAGAGAAGTTACGCTCAAAACAGTGGCATGTCCGAACTTGCGTCCGACCTTGCAAGTTCGGACAGAGGCCGAGAATCAGAGGTCGCAGAGATACAAATGTCCGAACTTACGTCCGAACGTCAAGTTCGGACGTAAGTCGAGAGTTGAAAGCCAAACCATCTTAGTGTCCGAACTTGCGTCCGACCTTGCAAGTTCGGACACACGTCGAAACTTTTACGAAAAATTCATCCTCACGTCAGGTCCGAACTTTGAAGTTCGGACCGATGTTCGGACACTTCAAAACCTTCAAAAACAAAACGCGCCCGATGCACTGTCCGAACTTACAAGTTCGGACAGACGTTCGGACAGCGCGAAACTGACGAAATCCAGAGCGATCAGACGAAGAAATCAGCCAAAACATCAAAACTCACCCAAAACTCACGAATGGTAAATCAGTACCCTCGGGGGTTTAGCCAAGCGATGAACAACACAAAAACAAGAAAAACACCAAAGCAACACCATTCACAAATCAGAAAACGAAATCAAAGTCCATCCCGAGGGTGAGCAAACTACCCCGATTCCATCCCCCACTTACATCAATTCGCAGAGGAGAAGCTATCCGACGATGCCAGCAATCAGACGAGCAACGCAGCAGAGAAGACGGGCAATGCACCACTGAATTCAGCAACAATCAGATACCTCAAACTCAGAACGATCTTCCTCAAAAACTGAGACCGAACGAAATAATTCACAACCTAACCAACCTGATTATGCAGAGGAGAACAATCCTGACCACAGCAGCAAGAGAGCGAGCCAAATACCACCACACTAGCGCCAGCAATTCACACCAGAACTTCAAAAGCACTCAAGAGAAAAAGGAGAGGGAGAACGTAGAAACTGTCGAGAGAGAGAGCGCTCCTCAAAATAGATCGTGATTTGCAGAAAGAAATAAAATGACTTAACCTTCCTTAATTAAGCCTTACCAAAATAAAGAGAGGGAAAGACCTCCTTGTCCTCATCCTTTAATTAATTGCCTCCGACGTCCCAATTACTAAACACGGCACCACATAATTCATTAATATCACAAACCAGAATGTTATGCAACGAAATCTGAAAAACGAAAATACGAAATACGGAGTATTACATTTACTTTACTCATACTTTCGGTTATTTATATACCACGTAAAATCCTCATATAGGAGGTCGACCATGTCTCAAGGGAGTTACTAATCCCTCAGGTCTCTTTTACCTTCTTCACTAGTTCACATCTTCGAACTATCTTAAATCCTCTTGAAGGAGGTTTACTTAACTTTCTGCTCTCATTTGTTTCGTGGATTGTTTCTGTAACACCCCTCTCCATAATCACGATATAATCCCTCTCGTAGCAATAAATAAAACGTCTCGCATTGGAAAATAAAAAATAATTACAAAACTCACACGGGTGTCACCGGCCATTACTCGCCCATGCGAGCAACGTAGCCAAACCACATCCAACTTCCAAAATAAACAAACTGCTAACCGCAGTGATAACGAGAAACTCCTATACATCATACTAAGTCCATAAACCATAGACGTCGACAAGTGAGCGTCTACCCAATCCTGAAAAATACATAACCTTACCATAAGACCATACACCATCTTCATTACTATACAACATCTACAATTACCCTGTTCCTGCTCTTCAGCTCCGACAATGATCAACAACCTGAAATGGTGTAGTATCAGCGATAGACGCTAAGTATGCCGGGCCTGGACCCTAATGGTCACTTGTCATTTTAACCATCTTATTATTAGATTGGTTTCATGCTTTTCCTTTTTACAGTTATAATCAAAACTGAAGCATAAATGTATAATATACATAATCAACCATCCAAATATTCATAAACATTAATCATCCATCCAAACCAAACATTCATAGAATATTTCAAACAACATTTGTATATCGAACGTATCGAGCAATAACAACAATATTTTGTACAATGTACAATCGCCGTAGTGTTCACCATCCACTGTCAATTTATTTTAGTTTGGCTTTCAAGCCCCATCCATATGTACAATGTACATTCGCCGTAGCGTACAGTTCCCATAGTTAATTTACCTTAGCCTTGTAGGCTCCATCCAACCATGTTTAATTAATGTCAGTAGGGTGTCATGTTAGGACAACCCGATAACCTCACCATGGACAGTAGTCCCCCGTACACACAAAGGTGCTCATTTCGCCAGAGGTCCGGAGGCCCCTGACTCACTTATGTCTCGTAAGACGTCCATAAAAAGGCCGTAGCCACCTGATCCACGAACCTATTTGGGCTCATTGGATATAACCTGGAGCGGAATCCAATTAGGAAACCCCTCAGTGATCACAAATGCGCAACCAAGTGGTTCGTAAATCACCGGGATTCCTCACCTCAATCTCATACCATCACTCTCATAATGTTTAAGATCTGCTCTTAGTCTTATGGAGAATATTTATTAACCAGCGGCCCAATGGGTCACGCATACCTAGAAGTCATCTAGGTGATATTTATGTTAGAGATCCATGCTCTAGAGACCGACAATGTCGTGACTCGTCCCTAAGTGTTTTACTTAGGTTACCATATACTTAATATTAATATCATGGTATTATATCAAGTAACCGTCATGTCATCACAACACATATGTATGTTTATGTAAGTCGATATATAGTCGACGTAGTGTTAGTCCCGTAGGACGCTCGTGCATAAATAATTAATGCAGTAGCACACAATCACATACATGTATCCACACATATAACACACAAGTTATATCAACCAAATCCGAGCCCAAGGAGCAACCTTAGGTCAACTCGGCAAACCCCTTTACATACCGTTCACCCTGATTGTATTACGGTGGAGTATGAATCTTCAAGATCCTATGCTCCGAGTAGTCCGCTAGCTTGTCAAGCGTCCTTGTCAGAAGTATAATCTAAACGGTATTAAAACTATACGTCAGTCTCCATGACTAACTACATCCGGTATTTCCGAATAATAAGTAACCCCGATAGTTCACCCCTGTTTACTACAGTTGTTTGTTACGGGTTTCTCTAAAACAGTCGGCTTTGTTACTTAAAACGCGTACGTCAAAACATTCAACTGTTAAGTTTAATTCCTTATATTTCTTTTAATCTTATCCACATCTAGTTTAGGTACGTAACCTATAGTTCCACGTATGCATGCATTCTTATATTATTTGCATTCTAAAATTCATAACTTATAGTTCGTAACTATATTTTTTTAAAAAAAACCACCACCATTAAATCATATGGTTTTCAACCAAAATATATATATCCACCTTATATACATTATTCTTGTGTATGTATATATTTTTACCACATAGGTAATTCTCATGAGTTTCATAAACTCTTATATTTTATGTTACATTTTATCATCTTATGTTAGATGATTATTCCCATTAGCTGTATTGTATTGTACAACTTATATTAAGATTGTTATCCTAATATTATGTAACATTTTATGTTGTACATTTACAACTCCTAAGGTTTTTCCATAAACACCTTAGTTTATAAATCTCATTTATTTATAGTTTGTCACATTATTTTATGTGGGTACCCTTCCTTATATTAATTCCAACTAAACCACCTTAATACCATTTAATTGTCATAACATTTATAACATAGTAGACCGTAGTCTAAAATTCATTTTCCAACCTTTATGTTTTCGGTATAGCCCTTGAATTTATTTAAATTCCCTTTTTGACCACATAACATTGTGTAATGTTATACCAAAATACTAATCATTTGCTATGATATTTTCATTTCCTTTAACTTATAACCTATAGCTTTTATACCAAACTATTGTGTATTGCCTCATAGGCATATATTAAACCTTATACTTTTCCTTAAACCATAATTTCCTTTATTTACAAAATCACCCCTTTCTTTTTACCATGTTATATATTCCATTCAATATAACATTTCTAACTTATAAAAGAGTATAACCTATGGTTACTTTTCATAAATTCCGAATAGACCTCAATATACATTTATATTGTCATTAGGCCCAATTTATAACATATAGTTTGATAATATCATTAAAACTATATATTATACATATATCTCAATAAATACTCTTATATAATTCTAAAAATCTCCAAATTTTACCAAAGGGTTATAAATATCCTTATTAACCCATATACTCTTGGTATTTTACCATTCCACCATCTATATTTCTCCAAAGTGTCATAATGACATAATAACTATATATTATACTTATATAGTTCATTTTAATTCCAAAATCCACCAAATAAATTCCTAAAAATTCCTAATAGCCCATGGGTGTTTAAAATACCATTGTACACCCTTTATTTTTGGTAATAACATATTTACCACATATGTTATAAAAATATTACCATTAAATGCATAACTTATTATAAAACCTTAAATAAGTTATCTAACTTATTTCTTTTGGTCAAAACCTAGCATATGGTCAAGGTTGACCACCTTAATATTTCCTTGACCATTAATTCTTAATAATTACGGTTTGCACCCAAACTTTCTAGAAATCACCATTTAACCCCAAAACTTTATAAAATCTTATAAACTTTATTTTAACTCCTTTTTAACTCTAATTTTCGGCCTTATTATTCTAAAGCCCCCAAATTTAATTTAATTACACCTAATACCCCATTTATTTTCGGTAATGCATTTATACTACTTAAACTTAATTAAAAGCTTGTAAATGCATAAATAAAATGGCCTAAAATACATGGCCTTATTACAAACATTGGCTTGCAAAATAAATTACACATAAATGTCCCAAAACACTTATAAAATTTCGGCCTCACCATATAATTTTCATTTATTTACCAAACTTCCACATAATGTCTTAAATTTGACATTTATGCTTGTTTAATTAGTTATAAAATTTATTAAACCATTCCTTAAACATTTTAAGGTCAAACAAGACCTTGTTTTTCTCCTTCACTCACGGCAATTAATATACACACACTTAAACTTGTGTTAATGTATCAAGTTAAGGTTTTAAGTGATTTATACCTTGATTTAGCTTAGGTAAATCCTTGTTTGGATTCGCCACCTTAAGGAGAATTTCTCCAAAGCTTCTCTTACATGTATTTAGACAGAAAACAAGGCCTAGTTAGTCTCGAAGAAAGATCTAACCAAAAAAAAGTAATTTAATGTAAGATTTAAGGCAAAAATCACCTTAAGAATGCGAGGAGAGTTCAAGATGGTTTCGACCTGAAACACACCAAAAGGTGTTAGATCCACCATATTGACATAGGAAATAGCTAGATCTCAACAAGCACCTTGTTATTAGGTTTTACCTTGGAAAAATGCCTTAAAGAGGGTATTTCCTTTGGATATCGGCCACCCTTGCTCCAAATGGCTTCCCAAAAGATTCCACATGAAAAGGAGGAGAAGAGGAGGCTATGAGCAAAGTTTCACAGCCGAACTTGAAGGGAATCAAAAGTTATGAGCTTAAAGCACATTTTTACCTTAAATGGTCAAGACTTGAACTTTCCACCTTAGATGTGGTTATGTACGAAACCAACACTTCCATTAACCTCCAAATCACTCTACATAGATGTATAGAAAAGGTTGGAGTGTAATCAATCGAAAAAAGAAAGAAAGATGAAGAAAATGGGCATTTTTATGCCTTAAGAGCTTACCTAGAGCTTGAAACCTCATCAATGGTGCTTGGATACTTACCCACGGTTGGAGGGGAGCCAAAGAGAACTCTTGGACAGAGCAAACTCGGCTGGAAAGAAAGAATGAGGGGAAATGAGCTAATATTGTCTTAAAGTCACTTTTTTAATATTTTAGGTTATTATTGTTTTGGTGACTCATCAATGTTTGATTAATGCTGATAATTGAAGGGGAATTCGGTGGAGACAAGGCAAGGAGGCAGCCGTGATTGATTGGCAAGGGTAGGGCATGATTGGAGCCAATTTTGAATGAAAATAAGTTAAATAATGTTACTTTAATTCCATTATTGTAAGGTGACTCATCTCTTGTCTTGTACCAGCTTGGAGCACCGAATTGCAAGGAGGAAGAGGAGCAAATGGAGGCTCCAATTCGGTTGGCTCACATGGGTAAGGTAAGTGGAGCCCACTTGTTTTGTTTTATAAGGTAAAGTTGTCTTTTTTGTGTTATTTTATGTAAAAGTAAGAGCATATATTTAATTGTCACATGTCTCTTGTCTCTTGGTCTGTTAAGAGACTTAATTATCTGATTTTATGTAGTCCATTTCGTGGTCAATGGTCAACATTGACCAACTTAGTCAATGTTGACCCAAATGGGCCCCACATTAGGGTTTTATTAATATTTTAATATTAAATTTGTAAAAATTCGTAAATTTCTGGAATTAAATTCCTAATATCATATAATATGATATTTTATCATATTTAAAGGTAATTATAACCTTTTAGCCCATTTAAGACCAATTTAGAAGGCAATTACACGAAAACGTGCTTTAAGGAGTTTTAGTGCACATTTTGAGTCGCAAGGTGATTCTGAGCTCTGTTTTCTTTGAAAACGGTTTTGTTGTGCTCCTTACATGATATTTGATCATGGTATCCAATTTTATATCATTTAGAGGTCATTTGATTTTTAAGGTTTTCCTAGAGCACCTTTTTGCCCTTTTTGACCTTGAAGCATGTAAATGCTTGTTCTTTGTGTTGGAGTGTTGTCCAACGGTTATAATATGTTTAGTAATGTGTTAATATGCTTAGGACAAATTTTTAGGTCCTAAGTAGTTCATTTGGGTATTTGTTTACCCTTAACAGTCAAAGGGTGCAACATCTTGATTTGTGTTGACCACTGTTGTTCTCAATTGACTTTTAAGGCATGTTTAGGCCTTAATTAATGTGATTAAATATTTAATCCTTGTTTAGCAACATTGCGGTATTTCAATCTACCCCCCTTAAAAAGACTTCGTCCCGAAGTCTCTTAATCAAATAGGTAAGTATATATATAAGTATAACTACCCATTGTTCCCATAATGTATATCTATGTGATATATCATTTACATACATCGTGTTGCGCTTATACAGCACATAGCCATCACTTTGTGGCGTTAGTTCAATCATATATGGATATAGGTGATCCATCGGCACCATCCTTTCCTATCAGTTCTACAAGTCCTGACAACCTTCCTGAGGTGTCCATAACATACCATTGTTCCACATTCCATATCTAATGATTCATCTCATATCTAGGCGATACCATATGTAATCATTCTATAAAGCAATATGAATACATATCACAAATAGCATAAGAAAAGTACTACACACATGGTGTACATACAATCATTCAAACAAGTATCTCATAGGATACATACATTCAAGTGTACATCACACCCAAACAACCAAACAACGCACGCCCCGCGTACCAACCATAACCAAGAAAAACAATTCACTGTATGCTATGCATACTAAATAATTCACATACTAACCAAACAAACCTCGTATGCCCCGCACACCACCAATTCTCTTTTTTTTTTTTTTGCAATGCATATCAAACAGCCAAAACTTAGTGCACACATGTGCACAGCCAAGAGGCTCTACCCCCCTTAAAAAGGGTTACGCCCCCGTACCCCACAAGTATACAACAGCCGCTCAACAAGGAGCGCTGGATACTTGGCTCTCAAAGAGTTCACCAACTCGTGGATTATCCTCATATCAGAGAGACGGGTATGACTCTAGCCCTTCTGGGCTCCACCATTCGTAAGGGATGTGGCACTAAACAATTTGTGCTCTCTCCCAAATTCATTCTAATGGGCCCACTCGCTCCGTATGAGGTGCAGACCCATGAACACAGGCTCAATTTGCCCTTTTTTTGTTGTGAATCCACTTGTTTGGATCACTAGCATACATGCGTGTGTCTTCTCTCACTGACATTCAGTTTGTGATGTAATATGACATTGGCTACTGTTAGTACTTAGTGCTCTTTGCACATGTCTTTGTAATGCTAAGACGTACCAGCCTATATGTCCACAAGGATGATGTTTGTCATCCATGTCTCCTGGTAGGTTTGTTCCAGAGTAACACACTGTTGTAGTTTTTTTTTACACACTCTTGTTGATATCCACTTTATCTTTCAGCATTGCCATAAGATTAATAACTGCACGAGTGCAATACCAAGACACTCAGTCATACAGAGTGCAGAGGCGTAAACGCTCAACAACTAATATCCAATGGGTCAAACAGGAAAGATGTGCGAATTATCCTGTGAGTGGTACATTCCAAATCCACTGTTCCTTGCTTAAGGTATCTGCTATCATATAGCTTTATCTTTTCTCCTCGCGTAGTCACGCGTTTTTGTCCATATCATCTGGTAGATTTCCTCTGGATTGCAAGCATTTGCTTGATCCTTATGAGGGTTCTACATATTTTTCGTCCATAATGGGTTTTCCTGTTTCTTTTTTTTTTGGTTCCTGTCCTTGAATTGTTTCCCTGTCTTCATTGTATACTGTCTACTGTTCTTTGTTGAAGGTTCCCCCCTTTTTTTTCCTAGCCCGTTGTTTTAACTGCGGCTCTTCTCGTCCATCTTCGAGGTACTCCGTCTTACTGCCCGTAGAATGGAGTTGACTACTTCTCGTGTTCCTAACACTACTTGTCTACTTGCATGGGGTACCGTACTGATACATTACTACCTACCCGACTAACTTATAAATAAGTCTGTCAGGCCCACATGCTCCTAACGGAGTGCGGTCGTCCCATGACTCGTTTAGTAAACTGGTAATGTCTGTCACACGGTTATAGTGAAGTATTCTGTTGTCAAACTCCCTTTTGATGGATATCCTTTTTTTTTGTTCTTCTACTTTTTTTTTTCTCTTCTTCTTCTTTCTTCATTTTTTTTTGCTTGTTCTTTTTTTTTTGTAATAGTTCATGTTATCAGTTATCCTGTAATAAGTGATGTTGCCTTTGTGGCAACCGTGGTAACTTGTATTATAGACTAGTATCATTCAACTCAGTGTAAGTAAAATCCGTGCTATATTAGCAAACTTGTTTCTCCTCTTTTTTTTGATCTCATTGAGTACAACGCATTTTCCTTTTTCTCCCTGTTTTTTTTTTGATCATGTCTCATCCATAGTTCATATTCGTCCCCTCATCCATGTAATTGGATGTATTGCAGATTGCATAATAGCTTGAGCAACTTGGCTCTTTACTTCCCAACCATCCTCACTGACGGTGGTGCATCTACAAAGGGTATGCTTGTCCATAAGGACTAAACATGTATCACCGGTAGTGATTAGCATTAAATGCAAGTATACTCTAATGGTATTTGGCTAATAGCCCTGTCTGAAACTTCCTCGAACGTTTAAACTGGTGTGTGTGTGTGTGTGTGTTTTTTTTTACAGTCATAGTGGCTGTATAATGTGTCCAGTTGCAGTGGTTGGACTATCGGTCCTTCCAAAATTGCATAGGTTTCTAATCTCCAGGTTTCAATGCAAAGGTTTGAACAACAGTTTTTTTTTATAAAAGGTTAAAAGTAGTAGTTGTTGCAGTTGCATTTGCAGTAGCTGTTACTGTTGCTGTTGCTGTCGCTGCACTTGCTGTAGCAAGTGCGCAAGGCAGATGGAAATTTTAGTGGTTTACTGTCATAGCGCTTGCAATAGCAAGTGCGCCATGCAGGTGGAAATTCTGGTTCAGTAATTCCCGGCCTCATTGACTCTGTGTCGTAGAGTATAGGCTACATGGTAATGTAAGCATTAACATCCTGTTCATATATATATCCGTCAAGGTTTAAAGCTTTTGGTACTGAGTACACACAACTAATCCCAAAGTCTTACACAAAAGGCGAGTGGTCAATGACACACTCCCACATACTTATAACATAGCTCCTTCTAACATTCAAGTAAGCACACAACACAGTAAGTAAAAGTCTTCCACTAGCGGTCTCATGGAGTATGGGTACTCATGCCCTATCTACTCCCTTGCCCTTCTGGGCTCCACAATCAGCAGATGTCTAGCCATCCTGACCGCCTCATGGTACTCCAGATCCTCCAGCTGAGGTCTTCTGAGTATTCTTTGGTGGCCTGTAATTACGGCTCTCTGGGTTCATCCAACATTCAAATTCCCTATGGCCCTCTTTGTGGCAGTACCGACACTCGACTTTGCGGCCTTCGCAGTCGACCCCTGGATGGTCCTTCCCACAACGCTTACAGTAAAAATGGCGCTGGGGCTGTCCGGTGCCTGATGATAGTATTTAAGTTTAAGTTAAATCTGTTGATATAGGGGTTAAGATTATATTTGAATTTAAGAGAGGTGTTCTCACCCTTAGGAGGTGCAGATCTCAGAGGCTTAGCATCAATAGCTGGGCCGGTCAACTGCAGGACGGGCTCTTTCCCTTTCTTTCCCTGGTGACCCTGCTGCCCTTTCTTTGGAAAGAATTTCCTGTTTAAGGTTTCGGGTCAGCATTCGTAAGGTATTTAGTATGATAAGTATTTAAGCTTGGGTTAAGTCCTTACTTTCCCTTTTTCTGGCCATCGCCTGAAGATGCTCCTCCACCCTCAGACTCTCCTTCAGGGTTCTTCCTTTTCTTTGCCCCTAGAGTCTCTTCCCGAGTCTGGAGCATTAGCTCCGTCCTCGAGGCAGCGTCGTAACACTCCTGGAATCTCATTGGTAAGTTCTCACAAGGTTATACGGTACTATAGTAAGTAAAGAATTTATGGCATTCATGTTAATACCTGTATGGTAGTGTAGAGGGTAGCACCCATCGCCATCTGGATGCGAAATAATAGTCCTCCCCGGAACTTCTCGATCTTTACGGTTTCTGAGTAATCCACACCGGGGATGAAGTCCAGTAGACCAATGAATCGAGCGTAATACTCGTCCACGGTCAGACCTCCCTGGGTCAATGTTTCAAACTCATGGCGCTTCTTCTGTTTGAGGTGCGCCGGGTAGTACTTCCCTCTTAGTAACTCAACAAAGGCAGCCCACGAAAAGTCGGGCGTAGCCAGGTGCTGGTCCTTGACCAACCTCCACCAAGTGCTGGCTGCATCCTTCAGGTGGAAAGCAGCAATAGCGACCCTCTTGTCGTCAGGTACTTGTAAAGCTTCAAATGCTTTCGTGTTCAACAATGTAACGCTCCAAAGCTACGGGGTCTGGTTCCCCTGAATATGTAGGTGGTCGGGTCTCGCGTAACTGACTTCAGCCAGTTTGTTTCCCTGGGCTGTGGCGGGTGGGCTGGTGCTCCTCCTATCTGAGTACCCAGCTGTGCAAGAACGGCTGCAACCGTCTCAGCAACTCCTGGAATGCCGGGGTCACCGCCTCTACCTCTTCCAGCACCACGCCCTCTAGTACCACCAGACATCTGTAGTACAGTATGTCACATAAATACTTGGTAAAATTACCGTACACAACCAATAGATATTAAGTTGCCTTAAAGGCTATCCTGTCACGCATTTGCGTTTCTAGACACAATATCTTTTGAGACGAATCGTCTCGTACCTCCTAAATGTTTCCCAATATTTCCCAAGTCCTAAGCTCACTGTCTTAACCTACTTTCTCGTCATCAGAGCGGTACTCCGCTCTGATACCACTTTTGTAACACCCCTCTCCATAATCACGATATAATCCCTCACGTAGCAATAAATAAAACGTCTCGCAGCGGAAAAATAAATAACAATTACAAAACTCACACGGGTGTCACCGGCCATTACTCGCCCATGCGAGCAACGTAGCCAACCACATCCAACTTCCAAAATAAACAAACTGCTAACCGCAGTGATAACGAGAAACTCCTATACATCAAACTAAGTCCATAACCATAAACATTGACAAGTGAGCGTCTACCCAATCCTGAAAAATACATAACCTTACCATAAGACCATACACCATCTTCATTACCATACAACATCTCCAACTACCCTGTTCCTGCTCTTCAGCTCCGACAATGATCAACAACCTGAAATGGTGTAGTATCAGCGATAGACGCTGAGTATGCCGGGCCTGGACCCTATGGTCACTTGTCATTTTAACCATCTTATTATTAGATTGGTTTCATGCTTTTCCTTTTTACAGTTATAATCAAAACTGAAGCATAAATGTATAATATACATAATCAACCATCCAAATTCATAAACATTAATCATCCATCCAAACCAAACATTCATAGAATATTTCAAACAACATTTGTATATCGAACGTATCGAGCAATAACAACAATATTTTGTACAATGTACAATCGCCGTAGTGTTCACCATCCACTGTCAATTTATTTTAGTTTGGCTTTCAAGCCCCGTCCATATGTACAATGTACATTCGCCGTAGCGTACAGTTCCCATAGTTAATTTACCTTAGCCTTGTAGGCTCCATCCAACCATGTTTAATTAATGTCAGTAGGGCGTCATGTTAGGACAACCCGATAACCTCACCATGGACAGTAGTCCCCCGTACACACAAAGGTGCTCATTTCGCCAGAGGTCCGGAGGCCCCTGACTCACTTATGTCTCGTAAGACGTCCATAAAAAGGCCGTAGCCACCTGATCCACGAACCTATTTGGGCTCGTTGGATATAACCTGGAGCGGAATCCAATTAGGAAACCCCTCAGTGATCACAAATGCGCAACCAAGTGGTTCGTAAACCACCGGGATTCCTCACCTCAATCTCATACCATCACTCTCATAATGTTTAAGATCTGCTCTTAGTCTTATGGAGAATATTTATTAACCAGCGGCCCAATGGGTCACGCATACCTAGAAGTCATCTAGGTGATATTTATGTTAGAGATCCATGCTCTAGAGACCGACAATGTCGTGACTCGTCCCTAAGTGTTTTACTTAGGTTACCATATCTTAATATTAATATCATGGTATTATATCAAGTACCGTCATGTCATCACAACGCATATGTATGTTTATATAAGTCGATCTATAGTCGACGTAGTGTTAGTCCCGTAGGACGCTCGTGCATAAATAATTAATGCAGTAGCACACAATCACATACATGTCCACACATATAACACACAAGTTATATCAACCAAATCCGAGCCCAAGGAGCAACCTTAGGTCAACTCGGCAAACCCCTTTACATACCGTTCACCCTGATTGTATTACGGTGGAGTATGAATCAGCAAGATCCTACGCTCCGTGTAGTCCGTTAGCTCGTCAAGCGTCCTTGTCAGAAGTACACTCTAAACGGTAATAAAACTATAAGTCAGTCTCCATGACTAACTACATCCGGTATTTCCGAATAATAAGCAACCCCGACAGTTCACCCCTGTTTTCTACAGTTGTTCGTTACGGGTTTCTCTAAAACAGTCGGTTTTGTTACTTAAAACGCGTACGTCAAAACTATCCCAACTGTTAAGTTTAATTCACTATTTCCTTTTTAATCTTATCCACCATCTAGTTTAGGTACGTAACCCATAGTTGCATGTATGCATGCATGATTATATTATATTATATTCTTTTTCTTATTGTATCATTTATTTTATTGTATTCTCTTTCGTATTGTTTTATTTTCCCACCATCCTTCATAATTCGACATGTTGTATAATCCCTTTATCTTTAGCAAATAATATTTGCTTCCAAAACTCATACTTATAGTTCGTAACTATATTATTATTTTTTTTTAAATAACCACCACCATTAAATCATATGGTTTCAACCAAAATATATCCACCTTATATACATTATTCTTGTGTATGTATATATTTACCACGTAGGTAATTCCATGAGTTCATAAACTCTTATATTTTATGTTACTTTTATCATCTTTTATTAGATGATTATTCCCATTAGTTGTATCATATTGTACAACTTATATTAAGATTATTATCCTAACATGAGTAACATTTTATGTTGTACATTTACAACTCCTAAGGTTTATTCATAAATACCTTAGTTTATAAATCCCATTTTTATAGTTTGTCACACTATTTATGTGAGTACCTTCCTTATATTAATTCATTAACCACCTTAATACCATAATTGTCATAACATTTATAACATATAGACCTAGTCTAAAATTCATTTTCCAACCTTTTAATTCGGTATAGCCCTTGAATTTATTTAAATTCCCTTTTGACCACATAACATCATGTAATGTTATACCAAAATACTAATACATTTGCTATGATATTTTTATTTCCTTTAACTTATAACTATAGTTTTTATACAAACTATTGTTATTGCCTCATAGGCACATAAAACCTTATACTTTTCCTTAAACCATAATTTCCTTTATTTACAAAATCACCCCTTTCTTTTACCATGTTATATATCCATTTAATATAACATTTCTAACTTATAAAAGAGTATAACCTATGGTTATTTTTGTAAATTCCGAACAGACCTCAATATACATTTTATATTGTCATTAGGCCCAATTTATAACATATAGTTTGATAATATCATTAAAACTATATATTATACATATATCTCAACAAATACTCTTATAATTCTAAAAATCACCAAATTCCACCAAAGGGTTATAAATATCCTTATTAACCCATATACTTTTGATATTTACCATTCCACCATCTATTTTTCTCCAAAGTGTCATAATGACATATAACTATATATTATTCATATAGTTTATTTTAATTCCAAAATCCACCAAATAAATTCCTAAAAATTCCTAATAGCCCATGGGTGTTTAAAATACCATTGTACACCCTTTATTTTTGGTAATAACATATTTACCACATATGTTATAAAATATTACCTTAAATACATAACTTATTATAAACCTTAAATAAGTTATCTAACTTATTATTTGGTCAAAACCTAGCCTATGGTCAAGGTTGACCACCTTAATATTTCCTTGACCACAATTCCTTATAATTACGGTTTGTACCCAACTTTCTAGAAATCACCATTTAACCCCAAAACTTTAAAAATCTTATAAACTTTATTTTAACTCCTTTTACCTCTATTTTCGGCCTTATTATTCTAAAGCCCCCAAATTTAATTTAATTACACCTAATACCCCATTTATTTTCGGTAATGCATTTATACTACTTAAACTTAATTAAAAGCTTGTAAATGCATAAATAAAATGGCCTAAAATACATGGCCTTATTACAAACATTGGCTTGCAAAATAAATTACACATAAATGTCCCAAAAACACTTATAATTTCGGCCTCACCACACACTTTCCATTTAATTACCAAACTTCCACATAATGTCTTAAATTTGACATTTATGTTACTTAATCACTTAGATAAATTTACTAAGCCATTTCTTTAAACATTTTAAGGTCAAAAATGACCTTATTACCATGTTCTCTCACGGCAATTAATATAGAAATCTTAGAACATTTTAACTTAGCAAGGTTAAGTTTAAGTGATTTATACCTTGATTTAGCTTGAATAATTCCTTGTTTGAATTCGGCCAGCCTTAGATAAAATTTCCAAGCTTCTCTTGCATGTTTCAAACAGCAAACAAGGCCTAGTTAGTCTCCAAGAAGATCTAACCATAAGGAGTAATTTAATGTAAGATTTAAGGCAAAAATCACCTTAAAAATGCAAGGGAAGTTCTAAGTGGTTTCGACCTGAACCAAACACACCACAAGGTGTTAGATCCACCATATTGACATAGGAAATAGTTAGATCTCGAAATGCTACCTTGTTGTTAGGTTTTACCTTGGAAAAATGCCTTAAAAGAGGGTATTTCCTTTGGATCTCGGCCATCCTTGCTCCAAATGGCTAACCAACAGATTCCACATGAAAAGGAGAAGAAGATGAGGCTATGACCAAAGTTTCACAGCCAAACTCGAAGGGAATCAAAAGTTATGAGCTTAAAGCACATTTTTACCTTAAAATGTAGATTTGAACAACCTTGGTCCCTCTACTGGTCTCAACCGAGTTTAGCTCTTGTTCTAACCTTAGAACACTGAGAATAAGCCATAGGAATTGATGAGCCACGAAATCTAGGTGTTGGTGGTGAGAATGAAGAAAAAGAGCTAAAAATGACATTAAAACACTTACATTAGGAGCTTAGGAGTTAGATCTGCCTTCCATGCTCAAGAACAAAGCTTGAGAGCTGCTAGGAAGGAGGAGAGCTCGGTTGGAGAGGCTGGGATCGGACAAGGAGGAAGGAGAAGGTGGGAAAGCTTGATTAATTTGAAAAAAGTAAAGTTACTATTGCAAATTGAACATTAGGTAATGATTTGTCTCCAAAATCATTGTATGCTGTCTCCTCACTTATTGCAGCCGGCCTCCTTGGTCCAAATGGGTCAATTAATTGACCATTGACCATGCTTGGTCAATATTGACTCATGTGGGCCCCACTTTAGGGTTTTATTAATATTTTAATATTAAATTTGTAAAAATCTGTAAATTTCTGGAATTAAATTCCTAATATCATATAATATGGTATTTTATTATATTTAAAGGTATTTATAACCTTTTAGCCCATTTAAGACCAATTTAGAAGGCGATTACACAAAACGTGCTTTAAGGAGTTTTAGTGCACATTTTGTGTCGCAAGGTGTTTCTGGGCTTGGTTTTCTTTGACAACGGTTTTGTTGTGTTCCCTACATGATATTTGATCATGTAATTCAATTTTATATCATTTAGAGGTCCTTTGATTTTTAAGGTTTTCCTAGAGCACCTTTTTGCCCTTTTTGACCTTGAAGCATGTAAATGCTTTTTCTTTGTGTTGGAGTGTTGTCCAACGGTTATAATATGTTTAGTAGTATGTTAATATGCTTAGGACAAATTTTTAGGTCCTAAGAAGTTTATTTGGGTATTTATTTACCCTTAACAGTCAAAGGGTGCAACATCTTGTTTTATGTTGACCACTGTTGTTCTCAGTTGACTTTTAAGGCATGTTTAGGCCTTAATTAATATGATTAAATATTTAATCCATGCTTTAATAATTTGGGGTATTCACATACACTCTAGTTTCATTCCATTTATAAACTCATTTCTAAATCTGTTACAAACTACTAAAACACTCCATTAAAACTCTCCAAGTACTTCCTCTCTAACAACTCAAGTCCTCAAATTCCTAGATGAATTTTGACATAGTCTCCCCTATATTCTAACATTCACCACACATTACTCCAGCTCACATTTCCATCCTCACAACTGTTCATACGCACATTATACTCACAATCCACACTACTACAACAACATATTTTCCTGCACACATACCCATTCAATACCCAATGTTTTCCCAAGTTTTAAGCATCATTTAAGACTTCAAAAATGTTACACTTTCCCCAATAACACTACATTACTACTACTCATTACTCAAACATTACTCATTTACTTACCCAAAAATTGTTACAATGCAATACACAACTAACCCAAGGTAAGAGCATTACCTTGACTTGCTAGTTTTTCCTTCTTTCCTTTCCTTCTCTTCTTTTCCTCTTTCTTTCCTTGTTCTCGGTTTCAATGAGGTTCACACACCAAGTGCTACAACCCATACCAATACACAATACCAATTTGCATCCATTTTATACTAACCCTAGAATTTAAGTTTTAGGGTTTAGAAAAGAGTGTTACCTTCCAATGAGTAGATGAAGTTCTCGACTAGTGAAAGAACAAGATTCTAGCCCAACAAAAGAGCCAAAATCGGCTGGAACAAAGAAGGCCAAGAGTTCAAAACTGGAAATTCTAAAATGCTAATGAGAGCTAGAAACGATGGATTTTCGAACTACTTTTTACCTCAAGATGATAAGGAGGTGAAGGTGCTTCTAATGGTGGACTTGAATCTTCAAATGGTGAATACCACAAAAACGAAAATGTGTTTTCGAATTTTGAAAGGATAGGAATGTAGCTCTTGGTGAGAGGATTCCAATGGTGTAGTTTTTATAATTTTTGGAAGAGTTTTGATGGAGTTTCAAGAGGAGAGAGAGAGTTTTGTGTGGGTGTTTCTATTTCACCATTGTTGTCGCTGGAGAAGGAAAAAATAGAGAGGAGGGGCTGTGTGTATACGTGAGTGAAGAGAATAAGATAGGAGAGAGAGTAGAAAGTGGGAGGGGTTACTTATGCATTTTTATTTCTTTGTCCTTTTGCACTAAGAGGGAAGTTAAGAGTGTGTGTGTGGGGATTAAAAAAATCGGACACCTACAGCCCAAGTGGGTTTATAAAATTTTTATTTGCAATATTGGACACATAAGTTTGTGTTATTTATGTTTCTACCCACAATTCCCGTTTTTGACAGTTTTTACTAATTTCGTTTTCTTGATTTTATGGTTCTAAAGCTTCACTAATATTTATTAATGATTATTTAGTGACCAAATTTTTACGAGTCTATTGACCTGCTTAAGTCACATTTTCCCGGTTACCTTGAAAAACGCGCTTTAAGGTTCGTTAGTGTTTTAATCCATTTTAAGGATCCTTTTTCTTCGGGATTCGTTCCCTCATATTTATTTAGACTTAATTAAGCCTTAGAATCCTTATAATACGCTAACCGAGGTCTCATACCTCCTATGGTTATTTAACGCTTATTTAGCGTTTTCGCTCTTTAAGCATTTCTTTTGGATTTATTTTTCCTTACCAATATTACTTAGGCATCATTAGGCCTTTAATTACGTATTAGATTAATCTTAATCCCTATATTTAAGTTCGGGGTATTTCACCTCTAATGGAGCTATTTCCTAATAGACGACACTTACCCACTAGTCGGGTTACTCTTAGATCCTTTTATTACAAACTGTGATTCATATCCATGATACACGTACTCCACATACAACACATCTCACATTTCAGCGTACATACAACATAACTTTGAGAGGGTCACGTGAGGACACGTACCCCGAAATGTGAGTTAGTAAACTCATTAGAACTTAGAGAATCTTTTTATCCCCATGATAAGCCCGTTATACAATAACTTATTGTTCTACATAGAGAAGACGTGTCACTTATGGTGCGCCGGAAATACTTAGTCTCGAACGCACCGTACACATTAACTTTACTGAGATGTGTCGGTCTCAATATACTACCGAACACACCTTACATATCCCCCGGTACCGACGCGAGTCAGTGGAAGCCTTGGTTAAGCTTGAGGGTGATCGAAGACCAAGAAGGAAATCAACCATAACAGAGAGGGAGTTAAAGAAACTGTATACATCAACTCCCAAACAACAGCGCGACCGGAACACTCCGGATTCCTCACCCCCATATATATATTATATATATATATATATTTAAGAGCTCCATTATGGAACCTATCACATCTACATACCATAAGGTATTACAACCGGGTTAACCACACACAAGGGAGGTAAACATACTTACAAGCACAAACAACACACAACTAACTCACGCATAGCCGTGGTTAGAACGTTCCCATGGTTTGGGTCGTTAAATCCGAATACCGATCTCTTATGTGATCCTATAGTCGGTTAGTTAAGTTTAACACATATTTGAGGTTAAACGGCATCGGAACTAAACACGCCACATAAATGAATTACTATAAACTCATTACATGTTTTATCTTACAAGGTGGCAAACACACAGAAAACACATTGGCATACAAGCCGGTGTAATCCGGTAGAACACAGGTTACAAGAAAACCATACCTGTCACCAAGGTCCACTCTATTGTGTCCTCTTAGGTCCCTCGAACAATTCTCGTACAACTGGTAACATTACAATTACTTTCATTAACATTGGGGTAACATGTTTGTTTAACGACTAATGCGCCCATAGTTAACCCCGTCATCCCGTTATACTTAATTTTACTCTTGTGATCTTAAGTTCACAACTCTCACATCCAACCTAAAACTGGTTTACACTTTTTAAGGCCTTTACATGTCACCAAACAAGGCCTAAACATCATCTAAAACCATTACCAATCATTTCCCCATCATAACAACACTTAAAAACACTTTCTCAACAATTTCTAGACTGGTCCGGGTTTGTATTTGGGGTTACAAACCCGGACCACTCCTGGAAATCACAATCTGTGTTGTTTTTGCCTTGGTCCGGGTTTGTGTACTTGGATACAAACCCGGACCACATGTTAAAATAGGTTTCTGGGACGTTTTTGAGGTGGTCCGGGTTTGTGTACTTGTTTACAAACCCGGACCATGTCTGTAGGTCTTTAAATTGACAGTTTTTTACCAGTTTTCAACCCCTAATTCACCTCCAATCATTCCCTAAACTTTCCACATGTTTCCTACATGTTTAAACACCTTAAAAACATGGTCTAAACCTTCCTAAATCATCACTAACTTGTTGCTTAACTTCTTACAACAATTCCTAACACTTATAACATCTTTCCTTAGATTTCTAAGTGGTATATTATGCCTACTACCTCAACTAACCAAAGTGTTGTCTCACAAACATTACCACTACACCAAAAGCATTATTTCTCACATACACCTCCCATACACAAACTCTTTCTATTTTCCACTAGTTCTCACTTAGACCTTAACAAGGCATTATTTTTCCTTTGTTCACCGAAACTTGCACAAGACTTAACACTTCACACAACATAGCTTTGGTGTGTTTAAAACACCCATTTGATCTCTAAATCCTCCAAGACTATGCCCAAGGAATCTTAACACTTAAGAACACCTTAATACACTTTCTTTCACCATCTTAATACTTAACAATTCCTAGTAACTTCTAGGTCATAAAATCTCATTAGAACACATAAACACCTTTGTTTATCAACTAAAATTTTGCCATAACTTCTCTTGTATCACCTTACACCTAAACACATAGTTTTTCACTTTTATTCAATTCTAGAACCCTCAATCCCATAATACACATTTCTCACACACAAACACATGGTTTTCATCCTTTAACCACCAAAGACATTTACCTTTACAAGCAATGTTCTTCACACACAACTAAACCCTTAAATTACACTACATCACAATATAGTGCATAAACTTAAATTGCTTGGCACTTAGGCCCTTAGATAATATGGCTCTTACGCCCTTAAATTGCATTAATCTTAAACACCGATTTTCCACATTTAAATGCCTTCAACCTGCAATTACACACAACAATGCTCCCATGTCCTTTTAGTCCACCTTGTGGATAGTTTTATAGCTCATTTACCATTGGATCTTTAGGTAATTTATTAAGCAAATATAGCTCAATTCCCTAGTATACAAAACTACATTAAGAGAGGTCATTTACCTCTTTGTTTTCCTAGCTTTCTCACTTGTTTTCTCTTGTTCTTTCTTGATTGAAAATCGGCAAGGAGCTTTTATCACTTGTCATTCTTCTAACCAATACACATATAAGGGTAATGAGCATTAAGTTTAATACTTAAACTCATAATTAAACCCTAGCTTAACATAAGTGTCTTAAAACACTAAAATTGATGTTTACCTTTGGAATTTGAAAGAGAGCTTGGTTAAGAAGCAAGAGAGGACTCCTCCTAGTCCTTTGAAGATCAATTCAAGCTAAATGAAGAGCAAGATAATGCACCATTAAGAGGGGAATTTTCGGTTATATATGAAAATGAAGGGAAACTTGGATTTTCTTTGATTTTCCTTACCTTGAAGCAAAGGAGAATGACAAAGCATGAAAAGATTAGCTCAAGCTCCTTCAATGGAGATTATTCATGGCACCAAAATGGAGTTCTTGAAGATTTGAAAAGATAGGATGAAAGGCCCTGACTCAACTAAGACAAATATGTGCTTAGTTTTTGATTTGGAGCAATATTGAACATTTGGTGAGCAAATGAAGTTCGAGAAGAGAGGTACTGTAGCAAGAACGAGATTGGTTGGGAGAATGGAGGAAGAACACGGTGGGAACAAGAGGAAATGAAGAAAGGTGAGGAGAGAGGTGAGTTTGGAATATATTTAAAGTTATAAAGGTAAATAGTAACTTTTACTTTATTCTTCTCTTTTCTTTATTTCTAGCCAAGTGTGATTACTCACACTCTAAAAACCGTGCCCCCTTCAATATTTAAGATACTTATGGTCTTGTTGACCATTTAACTAATTAAAGTTGACTTAAGTCAAAAACTAGCACTATTTGAGCACTATTCACTAACTAGTGCACATATTTGTGTGTGTTTTTGATTTCCCATTGATTTAGACTTCCTAATGTGATATAAGTAGTAAAAATGTTGATTAAAGAGTAATTATGGGCATTTAGCCACTCAAAACCCATTTCTAAGACAATTTTTCAAAAATGTGCTTTAAGACTCCTTAAAGCACATTTTGTGTTTTAACTTTGTTTTCAAGCTTGGTTTTCTTTATTAATTGATTTAAAATGTTCATTAACATGTTAATAAGGTCTAGGAATGACCTTTAGGTCTTACACAAGGATACACCAAGTCTAGGGCAAGTATTTGCTTAAATTGACTTTATGGTGTCTTCTTGTGTTCTCTTTGGTTTAAATTGTCTACCAATGTTTCTTAAGGACTTAATTATCCTTGTTAAATCATAATTGAATATTATTTAATATTGGTAGGCTCGTTGGGTCCTAACCAAGTTCATTCCAAGCTTAGAGCATGTTTTTGCTCAAATTGTCTTTATGGTACTTTATTATTTTTACTATGGTTTAAGTTGTTCACTAATGTTTCTAAGGCACTTTTTAGCCTTAATATACCATAGTTTAATACTTAAACATCATATCAAGGTTTGGGGTATTTCAATCTACCCCCCTTAAATGAACTTCGTCCTCGAAGTTCACAGTTTCCCTCGTATCCTTATATAGAATCCGGGAATTACTTGCAAAATAAAACTTCCATAACCAAACATACTTTACATCACAACCTCGGACTTAACGGTCTGGGTAACATATCCACAACATAACAACCTCGGACTTAACGGTCCAGGTAACATATCCACATCCATACATAACATACTTACATAAATACCTCGGACTCAACGGTCCGGGCATCATGACAACGTTTGTACTTACATAACAACCCTCAGACTTTCCGGTCTTGGTAACATAACCAAATTCAGAACTCAACCACATTAGGACTCAAGGTCAAAATAATATTTATTACACATACCACAAACATGTCTTAGCATGTATAGCAACCAAAAATACTTTTTATATGCACTGTGATCCCACAGGTTCCCTGGGAGATAAAAAAATCAATTAATATTCAACATATATATTTCCCATGTCACCGGTCCGAAGACAAAGGCTCATACGTCCTCAGCTCGTGAGCAAGTACTACAAAAATATTCTTTGTGAGGTTAAGTAGGAGAACTTTCTTTATTTAAAGTATCTTTCTAAAGTTTTGGAAATACCAATTGAAAATCCTTTTGAAAACGCATACAACTCCAAGTCCAACTTATGCTCTCTGCTTCTTTTCTCAGCGTGGTTATTTGTGACCACTTATAGGGAGCTTCAAGAATCATCCAACCCTAATGTGATCAGCATCAGTGTTGAACTATTCTTCCACTCCAATTTGTGTTTGGCTTCCCTTGATCACATGCAAATCAAGTTCCACCTCCCACTTCATTTTCAAGCATCAAGTAGTACACTCATTTATAATTTTCTATCTTTTTAGTCATTCTAGTCATAATCATTACATCTCCAAGGGATAGAACTCCGTCTATCAATTATCTCCATTCACTTTTAATCAAGTTACCTAGGGAATTTAATTCTCACTAGGTTCTATGTTGGTTTCATACCCCTTCATATATCACAATACTATATATCTACATACTTTTATCAAAATACAATACACGGTTTTACATTTATATTATATGAACATATACTGTCGGGGTTTTGTTCCCCGAGAGTTTCTCTACTCCCTTACACTTGTACTCTTACACAACAGTTAACAAATTAGACACACTTATCACAATGGTATTTCGCATCTTCTGTGCAAAATTACCACAATTAAACCATGAATGAATGCGTATGTTTATGTAACACACGCACCAATCATCTAACAAATTATTTTTGTGCTATGCACCACATAGTTTGCGTACACTTGTACTGTAGAACACACTAAGCAGTTTTGCGCTCTACCCCCCTTAAAAGGGATTACGCCCACGTAATCAATCACTGAACATTGGCTTAAAATGTTCTGTCGCCGTGAAGTATTTTAACTTCCCCGCGGTCCATTATACAGTGCGTTCTGCTTAGAGGATCTTAACCATATTGGCGGTGTAGTCCCTAAACCAAGAATTCTCCTTGGAGTTTATTTAACTCATAACCGGTTTCAGTTCTGGCCTGTGAGGCTTCTAGGCGTTAATAACTAGCCCTTCACTCATGTTCACTATGTACATTCAACACTTGAATCACAGGTCCACTAGCTTTTGCTGCGCGACCCTGATAACTTTAGAGCTTAGTTTGCCCCTTTCGTTATTCTTACTGTATTATACATCTCCCATTTATCACCTTTATCTTGGTGATAATGGTTTCTCAACCGATGCGTGGTATCTCCTACCGTGAGCGAATTCGGTGAGTTACAAACACTAGTGCAGAAAATGTTTTTTACCACGGTTATTTTGCCTATATACCACGGTTCCAAACCGTGGTTAATACGCCCGTCGTATATTGGAAAATGACTATAAACCACGGTTCACAACCGTCGTTTAAAAGCAAGAATATAAACCACGGTTGTACGTCGACCGTCGTTTATATCCGTTACTGATTTTATACCACGGTTTGATTTAATAACCGTGGTATATAAGCACTTTATACGACGGTTGGGAACCAAAACCGTGGTATATTACCGTTTCCATTGCATTTTATACGGTTTCTAAAACCGTGGTTTAAAACGTCGTTCCATTGGTTTTAAACCACGGTTTTTACATAACCGTGGTTTTTTTTTTAGTTTTTTTGTTTTTTTAGCCTCTACCACAATGTGTTTTCCAACACAACCATACAATCATATATATACAACCTGTACAGGGCATCCAACTGGTATTGCCCTTTGATAACCAACCACACTATATGACCATAAACCAAGTTGCCAGTTTGAATTGCAACATTGAAAACGAATTGCAAAACAAAACTTTCAAAAATAAGAGAGAGTTGAACTTTACAAACTCTTTGAGAGTCTACGTTGCTTCAGCACAAACAAAAGTGTAAGTCTAACTACACTAGGATAAGATCTAAGTAACACTCAAGTAATTTTTACACCAAAACTGCGATAGATGATCTCTTACAAAGTCGAGATCCATTTGGAATACGTGCTCCCTGCTTGTGAAAAAGAAACGATCTGTCCATAAAAAGAAACTGATCATCATTAGTACACAATTTTATTTCAAATGCAATAACTTTAACTAAAACTTTGATTGGTATGGTTACCTTGTCATCATCACAAGCGTGTCAATATTTTGTACAATCTCGAACATGTACCGCATCACATAATAGCCACAGCTTCGTGAATCAGGCTGCTGAGGACACTGTCATCACACCATCCATGGATTACCAACTTTAGATAGATCAAAAAATTAAACGTTTAACTTTAATACAAAAATGCATAAATTAAATGATTACTTACACGTATGTAATGGAAGTCCAAGATGGAGAATGGTTTTTCGCATCACTCAAACCAAGCTTATGACCCCTGCATAAATACAACATTTTAAAATGAAGCCATTTATTGTCAATAATCTAGGACAAGCTTAAAATAAATACAGAATGCATTAAAATTTTGAATACTCACTCCTTCAAATATTTCTCTACAGCGATCTCTCGAAGGTCATCAGGGCCGCCCAATGGGTCTAGTATCAACAAGCATGAGGTGTCGATACACAACACCATCAACATCCAATGATTGCTGCCACAGATAAAACAAAGAATGTTTTGTAACAATATTTTTAATTATCACAATTAGGAAGCAAAAATTCCAGTTATTGTGTACTTACATCTGATGATATGGGATCAGCAATATTTGCTTCTTCTTCGCACCGCAGCACAAAATCCCTGCCTCACGTGCTGTGCACATCCTTGCGCATCCAATGCGGCCTGACTTGCTGACATCAATTGGGCACAAGAAAGAGATGGAAGATAATCTGTTGTCGTATCAGTCTAGTAGTCAAACACCTAAACAACATTTTTTCATAAGATATGTTAAATAGCTTAAAAAAATGAAAGATAATTTAATAATTTAAAAGATACTTACACACAATAGGCCTGAATCACAGAGATGTTAAGCAGGTCTCCCATCAAAAATTCTCTTAGATCGCTCACGGTAATCATCAGATCTCTGGGCTGGGGAGTGGAAAACATGCTTAGACACTTTCATGTTGAAATTGGTGACAGACTGCGGCTTCGTCATGAAAAAGTCATACAACATTTTTTGTTTGAGGTCAACTTCAGATACTTGGGTGTCAGAATGGGGGATCTCCTAGGAGTCATATCGAAAGGTTTGACCACTTCCTTTCTCACACTCTGACTCTCCTCATTTGATTTCACAACTTCCTTCCCCTTATCCACTTTCCTCTTCTTAACCGGTCTTAATTCCTTATCAATCTAATAGTATACAAAATTTAAATAATAAACATATCAGTCAACAGTCAAGTTAAAAACTAAACAGTAAGCATGTAATTAAATAGTTTACCTTGTCACTACTGACATCAATGAGAGAATATGGCCATGGAACAACTGAAGATTTTGCTTGACCTATTTTACTCCACATTCCACTCCAACGGAAGGGGAGAGTCCTCATGACCTTTCACAATATCGTCTACCATCACACGAGCGTGGAGAGGTGGGATGGCTTGAAATGTACTACAGTGTTCGGTCCGGTCTGTAAAACCCGACCGAATGCAACATACAGTCCCACATCCAACACTTGAAACAAATGACATGATTTAGCCACCTACATCAACTCACAACAGTAAGCAAGCTAATAAAATTATTGTTTTAAAAGTAATGTTAAAATAACTAAGGAGGAAAAAAGAACAAACCGAAAGGTTTTGATAAGGAAATGTGTCTCTGGTAGGAGAAGAAGGTGCAGGATGATCGACCATCGGAGTATCCGCCGTCGTGGTAGGAGCAGACGTCGGTGTAGGATCAGCGACAGTATCCGCCGTCGTGGTAGGAGCAGACGTCGGTGTAGGATCAGCGACAGTATCCACCGTCGTGGTAGGAGCAGACGTCGGTCTAGCAGTAGGTGCCGGTGTAGGAGACGCGGCCACTATCGATGTATCCGCCGTCGCGGTAGGAGTAGACACCGGTGTAGGAGTAGGTGTCGGTGTAGGAGCATGCACCTGGCCCAATACTAAAGCCTCAAGTCTTCGCAGGCGCTCCTCGTAGGCTTGACGCTCCTCAGCGTGGCGTCTTTCCGACTCAGCGTGACGTCTCTCCGACTCCTCCAACCGGTCATGCACCCGTTCATCCACCATTCTCTCTATCATTTCAGCCTGTGGTACTCTCGATCGAGACGTAGGAAACACGTCTTTTTGGCGAACTTCCCCTCCAAGCCCCCGCACTCGCCCTGGATGATCCTTTTGCCCAAGGGCCTTATTCAGTGGATCATCCTGAGACGGAGGGGCCGGAACCATCTCCCATCGCTCAGTAGCCAGACTATTTTAAATTAACAAAAATATTAGAAATGAACTTACTAATTAGTAAACAACAACTTTTAAATATATATACTTACAATCTTGAGCCAACTCAGCAGTCTCGCTCTGCGGGAACACATATACTCCCTCGTCATTTTTCTTCATGCGACCCAGCATAAATGTCTGCACCCTACTTGCATCGTCAACATCATCAATAACTGACTGAGTGCCGTCTTCATTAGTTTTCGTCAGTAAGCCCTCGCTCTTCCACTTCTCCAACCGCCCCGTGTATCCAGCTCGCCCCATGAAGTGCTTGTATATTCTTCGCCCGGTTACGTCTCGCTTGTTCTTGTAACTGTTACAAAATTTGTATATTTGTAAGTTATACATAATAAAAAAATATTTGTTAAATTTTATTCCTTAAATAATTAAGAAAGAATAATTGTAAAAGTACCTTAAACTCTTCAGTCTGGCGATGGTCGTAGAATATCTTCCAGTCCTCCTCCGTGATCATACCATCATACACTACCCACGGCGGTGACCTCTTGGAGCCCGGTTTGTTAATCCAGCCATCTACCAACCGATGCTTGAACTGTCGCAGTGATGTCGCTAGAAGTGATTCAATCTTCGTCCGAAGTTCATCCGCGACTTTGTACTTCTTCTGCACCATCTGCCACATGATGTCTTTGTCTGCCTTTTCTTGATTTCCAATCCTTATTAATCGAGCAATGGGATTTTACCATCAATCCCAAGTAGGAAGCAAACTGCTGCTTCGACCCACCACGATGTCGGAGGTACTTGTCCCAATCAAATCGATGGGAGAATTTTCTTCTCCTTCAACCCACGGGTCGGTCCACGTCCCTTCCGAGGGTTTGCGAAGTAGATGCGGCTGGTGGTTCTTCAGTAGGGACGTCATCATCAATATCATCCAACCCCAACAGTAAGTCCTCTTCGACTCTATCGTCAGGATCCATAATCTGAAAATAATCAACAATTAACAAGTTTAATACGAACATCTACTGAATCAAATATTGAAACATGACAAAAATGAAATAATATAATATTGTCAACCAAACTTACAAAATAACATTTCATCGTTCAATCCACAATCCTTCATTGTGGTCGGACCTTCGATATTCAAAATTAGTTGCATTATCTACCTCCATCGGCAACCGAATAGGTACATCTGTTTCATCTTCACAGTCGTATTCATCCTCATCAACAATATTATCAATCCCAACTATCGATCTTTTACTCTGCATTACAATAGACCATCTGGGATTAGACTGATCACGACAGTAGAATACTTGTTTTGCCTTTGACGCAACAATAAAGGGTTCATCAGTAGGAGCCGCTGTCGTTAAATCAACTAGCTTCATACCATGATCCTCCTCACGATATCCCTGTTTGTTGTCCACCCATTTGCAACGAAATACGCAAGTTCATAACTAGTGTAATTCAAGACCCAAATATCCTCAATAACACCATAATATTCGTTCTTCAGTGTATTACGACTTGTTCCTATGAAAATGTCTTGTGAAGCGATAAGATGCACACCACTGTTCTGGTTTGTCGATTTACAATCTTGACGTGCAGTGTAAAAAGAAAATCCATTTACATCATATCCTTCATAAGACAACACATCGAGATTTGGACCAAGTGCCAACAATTGGATCATTTCATCCACGTTCCTTGAATCTTCATACAACACCTTCTGTCTGAACCACTTAACAAATGTTGCATTAAGCTCTTTTTTTTAATTTGGCATTACTCATCGTTGGGTGTTTTGTTTTGAGGTAGGCTAGGTGTGCATCGAAATACGGTTCAACAACTTCAGAATGATTCAACACAACCAGATGTGCCTTGTTCAATGTATCAATATCAACTCTGCATAATTTTTTCCCACAGGTACCAACCCCTTTAAGCCTGCCATCATGTCTTGCTTTCGGTAATCCAATAACATCAACACCGTCTAAGTAATGAGTGCAGAAGTCAACTTCCTCTGTTACTGTCCCTTCAATTATGCTTCCCTCTGGACGCCGACGGTTTTTCATTTTCTTTTTCAGTATACCCATATATCTCTCAAACGGATACATGTATCGAAGGTATAACGGGCCACAATGTTTGATCTCTCTAACAAGATGAACAAGTAGATGCACCATAATATCAAAAAACGAAGGAGGAAATACATTTCCAACTGACACATGGTGATCACAAGGTCATTCTGTAGTTTATCCAGCGTCTCCACATCAAGCACTTTACACGAAATTCCTTTGAAGAAAACACATAAATTTGTAATAGTTTTCCTGACATCAGCTGGAAGGATTCCATGGAGAGCAACAGGAAGTAAGTGTTGCATCAGCACATGATAGTCGTGAGACTTCATCCCTACCAATTTAAGATCAGACATTGATACCAAACTTGATATGTTCGATGAGTAACCGGATGACACTTTAATATGACGAAGAGAACTACAAAAACTTATTTTCTCTTCTTTGGATAATGTATGACAAGCGGGAGGCAAGAATGTTCTTTTCCCTCTTTGTTGTGGCGCGAGTTCTTCTCGTATACCCAATTCAACCAGATCTTTTCTACCCTTTAAATGGTCTTTTGTCTTTCCTTTCACGTTTAGTAGTGTCGCAGATACACTTTCACCAATGTTTTTCTCCACGTGCATAGCATCAATGCAATGTCTCACCTCTAAATGTTGCCAATATTCAAGTTCCCAAAATATTGATTTTTTCTTCCAGATGCTCTTTTCAGTGGCTTTAATTGGTGGACCGAAGTTGTTCACAACATTCATCAACTGATTGTAAGTCTCAGCAGCAGATAGTGGTGGTCGAGCGACTGCATGATCCGTTTTTCCATCAAACTCTTTTGTCATCTTACGGTATTTGTGCCCTTTAGGAATGAAATACCCCGACCTTAAATATGGCGATTAAATTATCCTAATAGGTATTTAAGAGCCTAATATTGCTTAAGTAATATTGGTAAGGAAAAATAAATGCAAAAGAAATAAAGAAACGCTTAAAAAGCGAAAAACGCTAAATAAGCGTTAAATAACCATAGGAGGTATGAGACCTCGGTTAGCGTATTATAAGGATTCTAAAGGCTTAATTAAGTCTAAATAAATATGAGGGAACAAATCCCGAAGAAAACGGATCCTTAAAATGGATTTAAATCACTAATGAACATTAAAGCGCGTTTTTCGAGGTAACCGGGAAAACGTGTCTTTAAGCGGGTCAAATAGACTCGTAACAATTTTGGGTCAACTAAATAATCATTAATAAATATTAGTGAAGCCTTAGAACCAATAAAATCCATAAAACGAGAAATTAGTAAAAACTGTCAAAAACGGGAAGTTGTGGGGTAGAAATATAAATAACCAAGACTTATGTGTCCAATATTGTAAATAAAGTTTTTAAAACCCTTATGGGTTCTGTGTGTGTCCGATCCCACACCTCTCTCTCACACACTCTTTACTCTCCTTTCATTAACAAAAGACAAAAGAATTTAAAAAGCAAAAGTAAAACATTACTTACTTACTCTCTCATTCTCTCTCTCCCCCACCATTTCTTCCTCCATGTACAGACCTCATCTCCCTCCTCTCTATTCTCTCCTTCCCCAAATCGGACAACAATGGAGAAATAGAAACCCCCACAAAAACCTCTCTTCTCTCCTCTTGTAACCCTCTTGAACCTTCTCCAAAAATTACAAAAACTACACCATTGGATTCCTCTCATCAAGAGGAACATTTCTCTCTTTTCAAAAATTAAAACAACAACTTTCGTTTTTATGGGTATACCCCATTTGGAGCTTCAAGACCACCATTAGAAGGCCCTCCTTCTCCTTGTTCTTTTAAGGTAAAAACATTCTCAAAAACTCCATCTTTTTCTAGCCTCAAAGGCAAAACGAATTTGAGACTAAACCCTTGTTTGGTCTCTTGTGTTCTAGCCGATTTTGGCTTGTTGAAGGAGTTGGAAATCTTGTTCTTGAACCACTCCAAGCTTCATTTACACCTTTGGAAGGTAAAGGAAATTCTAAACCCTAGAACTTACGTTAAAGCTTAAGTAATGTTTAGGGATTGGTTTTAGTATTGAAATGGTGTGTACGTATGGGTTATGATATTAGATTGTGAAGTACTATAACCGGTGGAGAAAGAGAGGAAGGGAGAAGAAAGAAGGAGAAAGAAAAACTAGAAGAAAAACAAGGTAAGGATGCTCACTTGTGTAGCTTGGTATATGTATGTATGTAACAGAATTTTAGTAGCTTGAAATGGGTATTGTAAATGGTATTGAGTAGTAGTATAGTGTGGAGGAATACCAAAATGTTTTAAAGCTATAAAAGACATTTAAAAGCTTGTACAAATCTGGAGGAAAGGAATGGTATGTGCAGGGAATTAAAGGGAGGTTTAGCACCTAGTATGTGTATTGTAACAGATTTTTAGTAGTTGGAAATGTGTAAAGTATATGGTAACGAGTAGTGAGTATATTGTAGTATAATGAGGAGGAGAATGTAACAGTTTTGGAAGTCTAAAAGAGGCTTAAAGACTTGGGAAAACGTGGGGTAATGTATGTGTATGTGCAGGAAAAATATTGTGGTATATTGTGTAGAATGATGTGTAACTTGATATGGGCATTTGAATGGATGTGTGAGCTGAGAATATGTGTGGGAAATGTTAAAATATAGGGGAACCTCTGCCCAAATTTGTATAGAAATTGAAGGACTTAGTTGTGTAAGAGGAGGAAACTACCTAGGTAATAACTAGGTGTAATTGGAGAACTTAAAGTGAGTAGTTTAGTACCTTGAAAATGGATTTGAAGAGGGCCTAAGTAATGAGGATAACTAGAGTGGCAAAGTAATGGATTTAGAATGCTAGGAGAAGCATTGGTAGAGGGAGTAGTGAATGGTAAAGATTTAAGGAAAAATCTGTAGCATTTGTGGGAGAAGAAAACTGTAACAGAGGAGAGAATTTAACAGTGATGTGTGTTTTGTAACAGATTTTGCTAGAGGAGGATTAGGCTAGTTTAAAGTGCTTAATCAATGCTAAAATATGCTAGATTATATGTAGGAATTATGGGGAAGAGATTGGTAGAAGTTTGGAATTGAAACAAAGCTTAAAAACTGTAAATTTTGCAACAGGTTGGAATTGTCCTGGTTTGAAACCAGGATACAAACCAGGACAACCCCAAAAATACACCCGTAGGTTTCTGAAACAAACTGTCCGGGTTTGAAAGTAGGGTGTAAACCCGGACGATGCAAAAATTTCACCCGAGAGTAAATACCATTGTGGTCCGGGTTTGAAAGTAGGAAGTAAACCCGGACCAAGCAAAAACCTCACCCGTAACTCACAAAAATGGAGTGGTCCGGGTTTTATACTAGACCCTAAACCCGGACCATGCTTATTTTGCACCCGAGGGTTGTTCCAGTGGGTTGGTCCGGGTTTGTAAACCCGGACACTAACCCGGACACCCCTAAAAACCCTCCAGAATGTATTTTAAAGCTAAACTAAAGTAGTGTGAGGATGGGTAATGATATTATAAGTTAATTAAGACATGATTAATGATGTTTAAAGGTCATTAAGGCTATAAACAAGCTTAAAAATAATTGTAAGTAAGTAACTTAAGTAAATGTATTTAAGTAACAAAGAGTTAGTAAGTATGAACTAGGAAACCTTTGGGAAGTAATAAGTAAGGTTAGTTATGGATAATTAACCACCCAATTGTATGTATGTCATAGGATTCGACTAGTTGAACACCGAAGGGAGTCGGTGTGTCCAAAGTCAACGGTGAAAGGTATGATTTCTTCATGCCCTGTATCCTAATCTGGTTACCCCGATTTGTGTGCTTATTTGATCACCTAATAAGATAAATGCATGAATCGGACTATATTGCACCTACTTGTGGTTTACATTGTTCTTGATATTTGTCTTGAACAATAGTTTGTATAATTCATGAAACATATGAATGATGATGAAGTGTATCATACTTGTAGTGTACTTGTATATTGTAATGTATTTGTATGTAAGTGTATATGGGTATTGTATTATTGTGGCTTGGATGTTGACTTGTACTAATTCCTAACTATCTAACTCCTAACTTAAGTGAGTAAATTGGAATGAGTACAAGTCCGATATAGCTTCGGCCACGCGTGAGGATGCGGAGTCACAAGAGGTTGGCTGCAATTCCTGACTCTTAAACTGGTCCGCGGCCCAAATCCCTTAAATGGGTAGCATCCCGGATTGGTGAGTCAAGTAAATCCCGGAGGTGGGACGGTGTAGTCCCCAGGGCCGGAGGTCCCGACGACTTAACTTGAGTAAGAGTAAGAGTAAGTAAGTATGGATCCGTAAGTAAGTATGAGTATGGGTATGTATGTGTATGAAGTAACGAGTAAAAGAGTAATCTCCACCCGATTAACCCGGGTGGACCAATGAAGCTAACAAGAATTGTATATTGTGTATGTAATGAGTATGTGTATTTCGGAAGAAGGTAAGTATGTATTGGATGGTTTATTGTATTCCTTGTATGTAATGTAGTGTATGTATGTATGCCTTGCGTAAGTATTGTTGTATTGTGTATAAGAGCATGTATGCATGTATGTTTGAATGAAATCAACCGCATGTATTCGACCAAGTGGTTGGCGTACCCTCACTAGTACGCGGGGTATGCGGTTATCATGCTCGGCGAAAGCTGACCCCTTCGGGGGACATTTTTTAGTGTGCAGGTACCCAAAGCGAATGTGGTCAAGGCACGAGACCGGCGACTACATTGGATAGTAGTAGTAGAATGTAGAGGTGTATCAACTAGCACACCCCTTGTATTTAGAAAGTAATGTAGTAGTGAGGAATGGGTAGTAAGCAGTCTCTTAGGGTGTATGTATGAACTTGGAAGGGATATGATAATTGTATGAGGATCCTAGTAGACTCGGTTAAGTATATTGTATTGTATGGATTGAAGAGGAGTGAGTACTGAATGGAGTATTGTTGTAATTGATTGATGAATGGAGTATGTATTCTAGATGCGTAGTACTCGGGATTCCGGTCCATCAGACCGATGCTGTATGTAGAGGTAGTAGCCTTGTTAGTCACGTGGGTGACTAACGGCATTGTATCACCCATTGTATGTAAGTATATTTCCGCTGCGTGTATCTGATATGTATGGAGATTGGACGGTAAGCACTGTACTAATGGTAGGGGTGTTACAAAAAGTGGTATCAGAACGAAGTATCGCTCTGATGACTGGAAATACCGAGTTTAGGAATACCGAGTTAGGAATTAGAAGCTTAGGGCTAAGGGCTGAGTGTTAGCATTAGAGATGCTAGTTAGGAACTACCGGTGAGTACCGGATACCTACAATACCAGACCCGCCCTCCACTAACCCTATTGTATAACTTGGGAAAGGACGCCAGAGAGAAGAAAAGCCTTCTCATACTCGGGAAAACCCGATCTGGCAGTGGTGAAGCAATCACACAGTAAACAAGAACCGACACGTAGTAGATTCCAAGAAATGGAAGACCCGGAGATGAATCCCGGTTGAACAATAATGCCCGCACTTAATAGCGGGGGAATAAGCACTCCAACCACAAGGAGGCTACAACTTACAACAGCATGGGGCAACATGCTTAGCAGTCGCAGAACCTAGCTAAACAACCAGCAGCAGGAAAAGAAGCGCTAAACGTACAACGAAATGGAAAAGGGGCAGTAATGAGACCCGAGACACAAGTCTGCGGGACAACAGTAATAGCCAAGCAGCACCACCAACGGCCTGCTAGCTGGCTAAGAACATAGTTAGAAGTGATGGACTCCAAAACTACAACGCCAAATAGGTTACAAACCTGGCCAACATAGCTCGGACAGCTACAAGAACATTTACAAGCTATAAGCTGATGCAACTACAACCGTAGTGCCTAAAACAAGGAAGGCTCAATAACCACAATAATGTGTGGGAACGGGCAACGAGGATAACACTAAACCAAATTAAAGGGAATCTCCAAGGACAGGAGAAGTACCCGGATCTACGACAGCCATGTCCAGATCATTAAGAAGCTACCTAAAGGAGTGAGTATACCAATTGCAGATCAACAAGATAAAGGGAAAGGTCAACAAGACTATAAATACAAGCAGAAACCATACCAAGATTGGTATAGGATTATCCAAAAACCACCGATACCGCGCACTTGCCAAGGCAAGTGCAGTAAAGACAGAAATATGTAAAGGAACACTAATACGTCACAAGTACATGGTAATGTACGGTGACAGTAACGAAATAACCACAGGATCAAACATCCTAAAACTGAAGGAATGGAACCTTGGAAAGGCCTAACGGCCCGACCACTGTACTTAGAGCATACCAGTCAGCGGGAGGCTAGACTTGGTCAAGACCTCAAACATGGCTATGCCATGAGAGATTTCTTTTAACACTGGACCATTGTTTTAAAACCCAAAATTTTCTTTTCAAAACCACCACCCTTCTTTTAAAACCTTGGATTTTAAAACCAAACCAACAAAATTACGGTGAATATCATAGAATGATACAAGAGGAGTTGACAATAGAATACTTCACCTAGGCGTGTGACGAACACTACAAGTGTACCCGTTATGGGATGTGGGACAACCGCACTCCGAAGGAGCTTGTGGGCCCGACATATAGTTGGGTAAGTGGTAACGTATCAACATGGTACCCCACGTATGTATACATGTAGTGTACGACACACGGGAAGTAGTCGACTCCGTTCTACGGACCATCAGTAAGTTCAACCCAGGACAGCTGGACACCTCGGAGAATCAAGCATAAGGGAACTCAGAGAATCCATCTGAAGATAAGGAATGAAGACTGGGAAGTGCAAAAAGCACAGACTAGTAAATATAGACATTGGACATGTCACGAGGACGCCAAACGAATACGTGAAAGCTGGAAGGTATACCCAGCCTAAACACAATAAGGCAGTTGCCTAACGTGAACACCACAATGCTCAGTAAACGGGACAGAACTCCCAAGAGCGATCACTAAATTACCACTAAATATAATCCATCATCGGAGAGGATATATAAACCTAGACTCAAGCACTAGGAGCAAGCGTAAACAGTCTACCCAAGGACGGGAGACGCCATAACCCAAAAAGGGACGACTCAAGTACAATACCACAAGACGGTACAATGGACAACATATCATAAACATTAGCCGGATGTAACGGCACAGCTACCAACACCCAGAAGCGATCCTTGAAGGGTGTCTGCGGTAACAACAATCAAACGAAGCGTCATAATAAGACCACAAAAGCTACAACGAACACTCGGTTAGAACGCCGAAGGGATTTCACTTAACAGGAAATATCCTAAATTATCAGAAGGCCCGAATTAACACCAGGTTGCTTAAAGGGTCTCCTACGAATGGAAGCGTGATGTCTCGACTTACCATGGAGCCTAACAATACCTCCAACCTATGGGGTATACATGAAGTGGAAACATGTATAAGCAGCTTGCAAAGAGCGTAGCTTGCAGCAATAAGGCTTAAAAGCCATTAACTAACTATGTTATGTAAACCCTAACGGTTGCATAACCCACATCATTCGATAACAAGACTTGCAAGAAGTATTGTCTCATACGACAAGAAATCAACAACTGGACCATCAATTCAAACCCAACAACCTGAGTGGCTTGGAGTAATGGTCAACTCAGCGTCACTGTCACTAGAGCATCAGTCTAGTATACAGTTGACAAGCTTTAGCTACCTTCATGCCTTCTGTAGCAATGATAACACAGAGGCATAGAAATCGTAATGGTGCCAACATTGGCCTAGTCCACACTTGGATACTACGAGAAACCCAAGGGAAGGTACCCCTCGTTAACCGAAGACCACCGATGCGGTGATGATGTGAACCCTTAGAAAAGGCTTCCATCTATATGACAATAAAACCACGCAATAGATATTGCCAAGGGGTGAAGGAATAAGGAAATGAGATTTCCAAACCATTACGACTTAAAGGAGTAAGTATACTCCATATGCACCCAAGCACGTGGTAAACCATTGTGTAAACACCAACATAGCCAACCTTGTCATTAGACCTATGAGTGGAGACAAACCCCTAAACAAGAACTTCATTTATCAATGACAGAGTACTCTTCAATTGGAGAACGGGACCAGAAAACCCTTGAAGCTTCATGGGATGTCCCGGTGATGTACATACAGAATAAAACCGCACAACTAGAGCCTATAACCAATGCTCGACTTTGAGAGGACATCAATTGTCAAAAACAATCAATGTGAGTGCACATTGCACACCATGAATGACCAACGCTCAAGAGAGCTTGTAACCCGGTAAACCACTTCATCCTTGGTCAACCAAGATACTTGGTAAATTGTATCACAAATGATGATAGAATGTGAGGTAAGTGGACCTACACATAAAACCTAAATTAAAATGGAAGAACATCTCCACATTGGGAAGATATTAATATTGTGGTATGCTACGACAACCGTCATACACACGAACATTGGAAACCCCAGAGTATTCATACCATAAGAGAATGGTGCCAATGAAAATGGCAATGAGTAAAGAGAAACTATCATAGTAACAGAAACAGTAGAAAAATGATGTTGTATAATGAGTAAGAATACGGTGCGCAACAAGCGACCGATATGAGGAAGTATCAATGATGACACGGAGTATAAGTACGAGATGATACACGAAAATATTCCTTCCTATCACGTAAGTGTCTTACTGCCAAGCGTTTACGCCTCTGCACTCTGTATGACTGAGTGTTTTGGTATTGCACTTGTGCAGCTAATGATCTAATGGAATAGCTAGAGATATGGAAAATGTAAACCGTAGTAAACCTTTCTTTCACCGAAACATGGCATAAGCCAGTTTAGCAAGTTTAGCAGCAAACCGTGCGGCCTAAGGCCAAAGAAGCACGAAGAGTGTAACACACACTAACAATCACAAGATGTGAATTCCAATGGAATAAAGGTGAAAGTAGACTTAAGAAAGTCACTAGGACTGAGGCATAGAAAATGCAAGGTCATACAAGTAAAGGACACTTGTACTGAACCAGAAGAACTGGTATAATTCAGAAGCTATTGACAACAGAGGAAGCACTATAACTAAATAGTGGCTTAGCCTCACCAACAATAAGTTGGAAGAACTTAGCGAACAATCGTGAGAGTACGGATAGTATGTATAATAGATTACCAGGAAGCTGGTCATAAGCTAAACTCGTTGAGTTCAAAGGCGGTAAAAGAATACCACAGTGGTTGTAAACCTTATTCCCAAAAAAAAGGGATTAAAAGGCGATGAGTAAACACTCTATAATAAACCAAAGAGCGAATTAAGCACTAAGGTTATCAGGTCGCGCAGCAGAAGCTAGTGGGCCCTAGTTGAGGAATGTAATACACCCAGTAAGTATGCGAGATTGGCTATTAATGCCTAAGGCCTGATAGGATAGAACCAAATTGATTATGAGTTAAATAAACTCATATAGGAATTCTTGGTGCAAAGACTAAACCATTGGTATGGTTGAGACCCTTTGACCAGAGTATATTGTATAATGTACCGTAGTGAAGCTAAACGCTTCAGATTGCCCAAATTGATTAAACCAATGTTTAATAATAATAACACATGGTAGATTACGTGGGTGTAATCCCTTTTAAGGGGGGTAGAGCGAAAATTGCTTAATGTAAGTTTTGTGAGTAAAACACATAAACCATAATGTGCATAGCACAAATGAGAATCAAATTGATGATTGATACTATGTTAAATAAACATAAGTATTCATTCATATGATAATTATGGTAACTAGGCATTAGACATGCAAATACCATAGGATGAATGTACCCATCTTGTAACACCAGTGTAAGAGTATTAGTAAAGAAGAGTAATGAGTAGTGGACGGAACTCCACAAGTATTGTAACCCTTAAAGAAGTAGTACGAATGAATTAAGAGTAGTAGAGGAATGTAGCCATAAGTAGTGTATTTGTAAGTACGTCATTTGAAGTGAATCGAGAACAACTGAAATTCATAAATACTGTATTTCTTAGTTAGACTAGTTGAGATGAAGAAGAGTAGTGAATGGAAGTAATGATAGTCGATGAAAGGAGCACTTAGGTACTGAACCACGGAGTAAAACATTTGGGAAGTAGAGTGAGGATGAGTGATGGACTGATTCCATCCTTTGGAGAGGTATGAATTCATAATCACGACTAGAAGGGTAAAAAGATAGAAAATGAAAACAACTAAATTATCTGTTTGTTTGAAACTGACGTGGGAAGTCGAACTTGATCCTGATCAGATCAAGGGAAACCGAACACAAATTGGGGTGGACAAATGGGGTGGAAAGATAGTTCAACACTGATGTTGATCACATCAGGGTCGAATGATTCTTGAAGCTCCCCTTAAGTGGTCACAAGAATCACACATAGGATAGAGAGGTAACGAATATAAACTGGAACTTGGAGCTGGATGTTTTAGAAAAATTTTAATTGGTAGTGGTGAAAGAATTTCCTTAGTATGGAGAATGAGGATTTGCTAGGAGTGTGTACCGAAGAAGATAGTAAGGTAGTATGTTGTATTATTCCAAGGGCAGCGAGACATAGAGGAGTCCCGTGTCTAGATGACCTGAGTGCCTGCGGGATTGGAATGTGTATTGCATTGCTTCGGGAATAGCTTCGCATTGTATGTATGTATAAATTGGTAAGGAGGAACCGAATGGTTGGTAGTAATGTGGATTGGAATAATTATAGTACATTTGGATGGTATGGTATGTAGAAACCTTGAGTAATGGATTTGGGAATTAGTAAGGAGGAAGAATGTATGACCGTAGTATTAGACATGTAAGAATGAGTAAGCATTATAAACCTATAACCTCGAACAACTTTGAGGACAAAGTTCTTAAGGGGGTAGATTGAAATACCCCGACCTTAAATATGGCGATTAAATTATCCTAATAGGTATTTAAGAGCCTAATACTGCTTAAGTAATATTGGTAAGGAAAAATAAATGCAAAAGAAATAAAGAAACGCTTAAAAAGCGAAAAACGCTAAATAAGCGTTAAATAACCATAGGAGGTATGAGACCTCGGTTAGCGTATTATAAGGATTCTAAAGGCTTAATTAAGTCTCAATAAATATGAGGGAACAAATCCCGAAGAAAACGGATCCTTAAAATGGATTTAAATCACTAATGAACATTAAAGCGCGTTTTTCGAGGTAACCGGGAAAACGTGTCTTTAAGCGGGTCAAATAGACTCGTAACAATTTTGGGTCAACTAAATAATCATTAAAAATATTAGTGAAGCCTTAGAACCAATAAAATCCATAAAACGAGAAATTAGTAAAACTGTCAAAAACGGGAAGTTGTAGGGTAGAAATATAAATAACCAAGACTTATGTGTCCAATATTGTAAATAAAGTTTTTAAAACCCTTATGGGTTCTGTGTGTGTCCGATCCCACACCTCTCTCTCACACACTCTTTACTCTCCTTTCATTAACAAAAGACAAAAGAATTTAAAAAGCAAAAGTAAAACATTACTTTAACTCTCTCATTCTCTCTCTCCCCCACTCATTTCTTCCTCCACGTACAGACCTCATCCCTCCTCTCTATTCTTCTCCTTCCCCAAATCGGACAACAATGGAGAAATAGAAACCCCCACAAAAACCTCTCTTCTCTCCTCTTGTAACCCTCTTGAACCTTCTCCAAAAATTACAAAAACTACACCATTGGATTCCTCTCATCAAGAGGAACATTTCTCTCTTTTCAAAAATTAAAAACAACAACTTTCGTTTTTATGGGTATACCCCATTTGGAGCTTCAAGACCACCATTAGAAGGCCCTCCTTCTCCTTGTTCTTTTAGGTAAAAACATTCTCAAAAACCCATCTTTTCTAGCCTCAAAGGCAAACGAATTTGAGACTAACCCTTGTTTGGTCTCTTGTGTTCTAGCCGATTTTGGCTTGTTGAGGAGTTGGAAATCTTGTTCTTGAACCACTCCAAGCTTCATTTACACCTTGGAAGGTAAAGGAATTCTAAACCCTGGAACTTACTTGTTTTGAAGCTTAAGTAATGTTTAGGGATTGGTTTTAGTATTGAGAATGGTGTGTACGTATGGGTATGATATTAGATTGTGAAGTACTATACCGGGGAACCAGAAAGAGGACGGGAGAAGAAAGAAGGAAAAGAAAAACTAGAAGAAACACAGGTAAGGATGCCACTTGTGTAGCTTGGTATATGTATGTTATGTAACAGATTTTAGTAGCTTGAAATGGTATTGTAAGGTATTGAGTAGTAGATGTGTGGAGGAATACCAAAATGTTTTAAAGCTATAAAAGACATTTAAAAAGCTTGTACAATCTGGAGGAAAGGAATTGGTATGTGCAGGGCTTAAAGGGAGGTTTAGCACCTAGTATTGGTATTGTAACAGATTTTTAGTAGTTGGAAATGTGTAAAGTATATGGTAACGATAGTGAGTATATTGTAGTATAATGAGGAGGAGAATGTAACAGTTTTGGAAGTCTAAAGAGGCTTAAAGACTTGGGAAAACGTGGGGTAATGTTGTGTATGTGGCAGGGAAAAATATTGTGGTATATTGTGTAGAATATGTGTAACTTGATATGGGCATTTGAATGGATGTTGAGCTGAGAATTGTGTGTGGAAATGTTAAATATAGGGGAACCTCTGCCCAAATTTGTATAGAAATTGAAGGACTTAGTTGTGTAAGAGGAGGAAACTACCTAGGTAATAACTAGGTGTAATTGGAGAACTTAAAGTGAGTAGTTTAGTACCTTGAAAATGGATTTGAAGAGGGCCTAAGTAATGAGGAGAAACTAGAGTGGCAAAGTAATGGATATAGAATGCTAGAGAAGCATGGTAGAGGGAGTAGTGAATGGTAAAGATTTAAGGAAAAATCTGTAGCATTTGTGGGAGAGAAAACTGTAACAGAGAGAAATTTAACAGTGATGTGTGTTTTGTACAGATTTTGCTAGAGGAGGATTAGGCTAGTTTAAAGTGCTTAATCAATGCTAAAATATGCTAGATTATATGTAGGAATTATGGGGAAGAGATTGGTAGAAGTTTGGAATTGAAACAAAGCTTAAAAACTGTAATTTTGCAACAGGCTGGAATTGTCCTGGTTTGAAACAGGATACAAACCAGGACAACCCCAAAAACACCCGTAGGTTTCTGAAACAAACTGTCCGGGTTGAAAGTAGGGTGTAAACCCGGACGATGCAAAAATTTCACCCGAGAGTAAATACCCATTGTGGTCTGGGTGTTGAAAGTATGAAGTAAACCCGGACCAAGCAAAAACCTCACCCGTAACTCACAAAAATTGAGTGGTGGTCCGGGTTTTATACTAGACCCTAAACCCGGACCATGCTTATTTTGCACCCGAGGGTTGTTCCAGGGGTTGGTCCGGGTTTTGTAAACCCGGACACCCCTAAAAACCCTCCAGAATGTATTTAAAGCTAAACTAAAGTAGTGTGAGGATGGGTAATGATATTATAAGTTAATTAAGACATGATTAATGATGTTTAAAGGTCATTAAGGCTATAAACAAGCTTAGAAAATAATTGTAAGTAAGTACTTAAGTAAATGTATTTAAGTAACAAAGAGTTAGTAAGTATGAACTAGGAAACCTTTGGGAAGTAATAATAAGGTTGTTATGGATACATTAACCACCACCTTGTATGTATGTCATAGGATTCGACTAGTTGAACAACCGAAGGGAGTCGGTGTGTCCAAAGTCAACGGTGAAAGGTATGATTTCTTCATGCCCTGTATCCTAATCTGGTTACCCATTTGTGTGCTTATTTGATCACCTAATAAGATAATGCATGAATCGGACTATATTGCACTACTTGTGCTTGTTACATTGTTCTTGATATTTGTCTTGAACAATAGTTTGTATAATTCATGAAACATATGAATGATGATGAAGTGTATCATACTTGTAGTGTACTTGTATTGTAATGTATTTGTATGTAAGTGTATATGGGTATTGTATTATTGTGGCTTGGATGTTGACTTGTACTAATTCCTAACTATCTAACTCCTAACTTAAGTGAGTAAATTGGAATGAGTACAAGTCCGATATAGCTTCGGCCACGCGTGAGGATGCGGAGTCACAAAGGTTGGCTGCAATTCCTGACTCTTAACTGGTCCGCGGCCCAAATCCCTTAAATGGGTAGCATCCCGGATTGGTGAGTCAATAAATCCCGGAGGTGGGATGGTGTAGGCCCCAGGGCCGGAGTCCCGACGACTTAACTTGAGTAAGAGTAAGAGTAAGTAAGTATGGATCGTAAGTAAGTATGAGTTGGGTATTGTGTGTGAAGTAACGAGTAAAAGAGTAATCTCCACCCGATTAACCCGGGTGGACCATGAAGCTAACAAGAATTGTATATTGTGTATGTGTATTTCGGAAGAAGGTAAGTATGTATTGGATGGTTTTTGTATTCCTGTATGTATTGTAGTGTATGTATGTATGCCTTGCGTAAGTATTGTTGTTGTTATAAGAGCATGTATGCATGTTTTTGAATGAATCAACCGCATGTATTCGACCAAGTGGTTGGCGTACCCTCTCTAGTACGCGGGGTATGCGGTTATCATGCTCGGCGAAAGCTGACCCCCGTGGGGCGAATTTTTTTAGTGTGCAGGTACCCAAGCGAATGTGGTCAAGGCACGAGACCGGCGACTACATTGGATAGTAGTAGTAGAATGTAGAGGTGTATCAACTAGCACACCCCTTGTATTTAGAAAGTAATGTAGTAGTGAGGAATGGGTAGTAAGCAGTCTCTTAGGTTGTATGAACTTGGAAGGGATATGATAATTGTATGAGGATCCTAGTAGACTCGGTTAAGTATATTGTATTGTATGGATTGAAGAGGAGTGAGTACTGAATGGAGTATTGTTGTAATTGATTGATGAATGGAGTATGTATTCTAGATGCGTAGTACTCGGGATTCCGGTCCATCAGACCGATGCTGTATGTAGAGGTAGTAGCCTTGTTAGTCACGTGGGTGACTAACGGCATTGTATCACCCATTGTATGTAAGTATATTTCCGCTGCGTGTATCTGATATGTATGGAGATTGGACGGTAAGCATTGTACTAATGGTAGGGGTGTTACAAGGAAGGAATTTCCGATGGCCCATGTACACATTTTTTCCACTGTGTTTTAACCGTATACTGCAAGTTCTATCTCCACATATAGGGCACGCTAGAGCTCCTTTAATTGTGTATCCCGAGAGGTTACCGTATGCAGGGAAATCATTGATCGTACAAAACAACATAGCCCGGAGCGTGAAGTTTTCCATACCATATGAATCATACACCGTCGCACCTTCATTCCACAACAATTTTAAATCGTCAATAAGTGGTTGCAAAAACACATCAATTTTGTTTCCCGGTTGTTTTGGACCCGATATCAACAGAGAGAGGAGAATATGTCTGGGTTTCATACACAACCATGGCGGCAGATTGTATATTGTCAATAAAACAGGCCAAGTACTGTGTATACTGCTCAAAGTGCCATAAGGGTTCATCCCATCAGTGCATAAACCAAGTCTTAAGTTCCTTGGGTCTGTACCGAATTGAGGGTATATTCTGTCAATGTTTCTCCATTGTGGTGAATCGGCTGGATGTCTCAATTTACCATCATCCTTTCTATGGGTAGCATGCCATCGGAGGTTCTCAGCATCTTTCTGAACTGCAAACAAACGTTTGAATCGGGGAATTATCGGTAGATACCACAACACCTTCGCAGGAGAGCCCACTTTAGTGCTTATGTGGTTTCTGTCACCCTTTTTACATAGCGTGATTCCCCACATTCAGAGCAATGGTCATCCAACTCATTCTCCTTCCAATACAACATACACCCATTTGGACAAGCATGTATTTTTTTATTATTCCATACCCATCGGACACATTAACTTCTTTGCCTCATAAGTTGTTGTGGGTATCACATTGTCCTTTGGTAGTACATCCTTCAGCAGTTGTAAAAGATCTGTAAAACTGACATCACTCCATCCATGTCTCGCCTTCAGATTGAATAGTTTTAGGACAACGCTCAATTTGTTTTGTGTTTGCGTTTCACATCCACTGTACAACGGTTCCTTTGATGCTTGCATCAGATTTTCGAATGATTTGGGTTTGTTGGAAAAATGTTGTTCAACATCTTCCATCATTGCATTAAGGTCCTCCTGATCATCTGAATCACTACCTAGTGAATCATCTTCAGTACCCCCAAAATCGTGTGAAGCATCCATTTCTGATTGTTCTGCAACGACGTTATCAGCACATTCAAACACTTGTACTGAATGTTGACCATGCAGTATTGTTATGGCTTCATAATCATCTGTAAACCCTCTACGAATCAGATGATCCTTAATCTTGTCCACACCTCGGTATTTGAAGTCGTTCTTGCAATCGACACAAGGACATCGAATATATCCCTTATCCCTTGGTTTAAGATTGTCAACAAGGACTTTGCAAAATTTATTGACCCCTTCTAGGTACTTGATGTCCAATCTGTCACTGTACATCACTGAGCGCTCCATCTCCTTTTTCAACACACTAGATGTCGTGAACTCGTTCCATTGATCTCCTCTTTTTTTATTTACATATTTAACAACCTAAACCTATCCAATCACCTTCGATCTCACCTAGGAACAAGTTAATAATATACATTAGTTCAGTGATAATTTCGGCAGCATTACCCTACAGTTCTCCTAGTGTAGATATATATATATGAATTGTTTCAATTCACATATATATATGTACACTAGAAGAACACTACGGTAATGCTGCTGAAATTATCACTGAACTACGTACTGTATATTATTAACTCATTCACAACCTAGATGGTGGGATCAAAGGTCATTGGACAGTCCCAACAGGGACTATCTAAGACATACCTCTATCAGGTAAATCTCAGACAGGTAATTCTATGTTTGAATTGATTTTCCATTGTTTTAATAGAAAAACAAAAATAAATTGAAACGTTTTAAATACCAACCTGATGAGTACTAGATGGTCAGCTAGCGCGAACAGCACAGAAGAAGGAGAAGTAGGCAAATGCTCTTGCGCGTAGTATATGACACCTATTCAATGAAATAATAATAAGGTTAAATTCTGCAAAAAATTTGGCATGACCTTTACGTATTTTTAGGTACTCCACACTTTTTTATATATGCAAATCCAAACACAATAACAACATTCTCAGCAAAACGCACACAATAGACATCATCAGAATGGGAAGCATGCATATTATATTTATGTCAAGCAGCAGCAGTTTATAGTGGATCACTCAAATTAGTAAGCATGCCACTAAAATATAGATCGAACTTCCAGAATCATAAAATTCGAGTATTATACCAGTTCAATCTGTTTGCTCCCCTCGCGTCTTCAGTCTGATTCTGGTCGAGCTCGAAGCAACCTGGAAATCGCCAGTTCAAGAAAATAGTTAGCGCAATGAGGAGGTAATAACTACAGAAAAATGTAGCTTTAGATATATTAAAAAATAATCAATTGGAATGTTTTGGTTTAGGTCAAGATAATTAATCAATTGAATCTAAAATAATTAAGTTTTAGTTCACAAGAGAAAGGAAATTAATTGCTAGCGCTATGCCAGAATACTACGTGGGTTCAGATCAGGCAAGCCGGTGGCAGAGGTTGACGTGCGTGGCAGCAGTTAGGGCGACAACCGGTCTCGTCAGAAATTCAAGACTGTGACTTCAATCAAGAAATGATAAGTTCATCTTAAAGTTATTAAAAAATCAAAAATGGTATTGTGCAAGAGAAGAAAAAAATTAAAACTGTGAGTAATTCTATGTTTGAATTGATTTTCCATTATTTAATAGAAAAACAAGAATAAATTTGATACATTTAATTTACCAACCTGATGAGTACTGATGGTCAGCTGGCGGGAGGTAGAGGAAGAAGAAACGGGATGTAGTAACACCTAATGATATTATGATAAGGTTATAATTAAAAAAAAACATGAATAATTTAACAAACGAATAAATTTTGAACAAACCATATTGTTGAATCATTCTTAAAATACTAACCTAGTGAGTAGTGATGGTCAACTCGGAAATGGGATGGAAGAGGAATTTTTCAACCGTAGTAATACCTATCCAATAAAATAAGAATAAGGTTTAATTCTGGAAAAAATTGGGCATGACCTTTGCGTATTGCTAGAGACTCCACACTTTTTTTAAGCAGAAACAAACACAATAGCAGCATAATAGCAGGCTAATAGGAATTTTTCAACCGTAGTAATACCTATCCAATAAAATAAGAATAAGGTTTAATTCTGGAAAAAATTGGGCATGACCTTTGCGTATTGCTAGAGACTCCACACTTTTTTTAAGCAGAAACACAATAACAGCATAATAGCAGCATAATATTTATAATTCCAGCTAATTAATTTATGTTAAATCCACAACAAACATACCAAATTAATTAATTGTGCTACTCCCTTTAATTAACTACAAGCTAGTACTACTTTATTTATGGCTCCCGGGGTTATACCACTAACGTAGGTGGGCACAGATAGCCAAGTACTTGCCAGGAAGAACAGACAATGAAGTGAAGAATTTTTGGAATTCCAGCATTAAAAAGAAGCTTGTTTCACAAACCATGATGATGATGACGGATTTCCATCAACACCGGTACTATCAACCACCTCAGCCACAACCACTAAGCAACGCCACCTTAATATCCGATGTGGTCGTCTCTACTATGTTAACGTCTTCCACCACCAACCCAAACCCTAGTAATTGGTCCACACCACCACAAGATCATAATAATCCAGTACCACTTTTCTTCCCCAACAATAATAATAATCAACTACTATGTACAACACGATCAGTTACCTCCTCCTCCACAGATTAATAATAACTTAAACATATCTTCCTTCAATCCCCGCTTACAGCCACCTTTGAAAACTCAAATCCACATTGATAATAATACCACTACATCTACTATCATCACATCATCATCATCATCAAACAAAAACCCGTATACATTTTGTGCGCCAGTTAGAGTATCAAATTGAAAAAAAAAATACGAGCATATACCTTCGAGCTGGGCGGCGGCGTTGTGGTGGCTCGCGGCGCTGGTGGAGCTCGGGCGCGGCTTCAGACTCGTCGACGACACAGGGCGGCTTTAATGGAGTTAATTTGCGAGCGGCTTCAGGCGAGGTCGAGCTAGGGCTGGGGGAAATCGCACAGGGCGGCGGAGGAGAAGTCGACGGCGGAGGAGAAGTCGACGGCGGAGGAGAAGTCGACGGCGGAGGAGAAGTCGACGGCGGAGGAGAATGGCTCGACGGGGAAGACGAATCGCACAGGAAATCGAGAGAGAAGTCGGGAGGAAGAAGAAAATGGGGCGTCGGGGGTATAAGTAAAATACTTTTAAACGACGGTTAATTTAGGAACCGTCGTTTAAAGCCTATGCGACGAGAACAATAAACGACGGTTATAAGAATAACCGTGGTTTTAAATTTTTGGCGCATAATATAAAACGACGGTTCATTGAGAACCGTGGTTTATAAGGCCTTTATATGACGGTTGTAATGGGACCGTCGTTTTTTGTTCTAAGCGGTGTAATTATAAATGACGGTTCTTTATAAAACCGTCATTTATTCGATGAAGCGTGCAACATAAACGACGGTTTTTTATTTAACCGTGGTTTAAAATGCGTCATTTAAAATCTTTTTTCTACTAGTGAAACTTTCTATCCACTTCGTGATGGTTTACTGTGTATACAGCTATGTATTTCACAATTATTGACTTGATTTCTTCCGACTTACTATCGGATGAGATTGAGCTACTACCTAATGTGTAGTGCTCTCTCGGTTACTTCCCACATTTGAGGTATATTCCGTACTGATATTTGGTATCCGTGTTACTGCAGTCACTTATTGCTAATCATGCCTCCACGTTTGGTTCTGTACAAGTACTCTTTCATATGCCTCGGTCTTATAACATTATAAGCCTCTTCCTACTTCTGTCACCATTAGCATTTTCCCAAATTCCTAACTATCTCACTCGATCATTATTGCACAAGTGCAATACCAAAACACTCAGTTATACAGAGTGCAGAGGCGTAAACTCTTGGTAGTAAATCTCTTATGCGATTGCAATAGGAATGAACATTACGTTGCAACGAGATCCTCATCTCATAATACTGGCCACTGGCTTACTGCCTAGTTTATTTGCTATCACTTATCGAGGTGTCTCCATTGAGTTTAACTCATAACTCTGCTGGTTCACCAAATTATTGCCTAACAATACTCATATAACGGTCACTTACTGCGTACCGTGTTCTTACTTCTTGTACAACACTAACTTACATGGCATCCACTGTCATATTAGCTTCCGCACATGTACCTTCATCGTTTGTATTATGGTTCGTCATTCATTTGGGTGACTACTGAATATACTATTTTTCGAGTCTTTATGCTCCTTGAGTGTTGCTAACTCGAGTTACAAGCCGGCGTTACTCAGCTCGGTGCTTCACATTATACACACATGCTACTAAACTAACTGCTCTCCCGCAATAACAACATGGTCGATCCTTAACATCTTTCTTGAACTTGGTTCACATAACTACCGCTCCCGCGGTTTCACAATATCGTGAGGTATCCCCCCTCTTAACGCAATGGTTCGTTCTCCGCTCTATTTACTTGTATAACATAAACTGCTGCAATCGATTAAATTTTCATAACACATTTTGTTTGTGGCTTATAAGCCTTACTGCCTCGAGCTCTGCTCATTGTCGTCTGTTCACACACATTTACTTCTTCACGCCATCACATGGTTTGGATGTTATATTGGGCTCCATGATAAGGTCGTTGCACCACGTTTCCTTTCATGGGGTGCCCCTTAGGAATGTCCGTTTACCTCTGATAACTTATGCTTAAACCGGGTATTAGTTTCAACTCTTGAGTTTTTATCACAACATTTCGTTCAACAATTGTTAACCCAAACACCCTTTAGGACAGCTCCTGGGTGTTACTAGTTTATGCCATTACATCTGGCTTGTACACGTTTAGTTAGCTACATCGCCTTATGTTCTTGGCTGGGTTTAGTATCCTTTCCCGTGAGATTGATATTCCCTGGTGGTCTAAGTAATCATTCCGAGAGTTTCATCCCGTTCATTGCATATTAACGTGTCCACATTAGGCATCTACCTCGCCATGTATAGGCTGGGTCACCGTCCCAGCTATCATGTTTATCCCTGAGGATTCTTAAGACATATGCGATGTCTTTACTTAACAGTCAGTGCACTGCGCACTTCCTAACTCTTAAACATTTCCTTGAACAAATTCACTAATTTCTTTAGTCTCTTTAACTTAACTGGGTTCCTCTACTTCAACCACTCGTGGTAATCCTTCGCTTTTGTTTGACTTTTATTGCGGACCGTAGTATGGAGTCGACTACTTCCCGTGTTCCTGACTCTACTCGTACACATATTTGGGGTACCATACTGATACATTGCTACTTACCCGACTAACCCATAAGTAGGTCTGTCAGGCCCACAAGCTCCTATCGGAGTGCGGTCGTCCCACATTTATCGTCCTATGATACATGCGTTCAATGCTTCCCGAACTTAATCAAGGGACGGTCTATCCACTGTTGTATTACTATGAACTCAATCCATTCCCTCGGGTTGCTACCCTTGGGTTTATCTGATTTCCATCCGGTTATTCAAAAGTGAACTGGGTATAACTTACTTACTTTGTGGCGCTGAGGCCGGTGTAGGTCCTCTGGTTCGGTTTTAAAAGAAGGTTAGAAATAAGTATAGGTTCGAAAGAAAATTTGGTTTTGAAAAAGATCTTGAAATAAATATGGGTTTGAAAGAAAAATTCTCATGGTATTACAATGTCTTGCTGACTGGTGTACTCCCAATTACAAAGGTTAGGCTGTTAAGCCCTTCCACGGTTATGATTATCTCACTCAACTTCATGGTACTTTACTAAGTACTTTGTAGTTGTTAAAAATTTCCCGAACAGCCCTTGTATAGTAGTACTTGCCATGGCAAGTGCGCCATGTTAACTGGTTATCGGTTCAACACACACTGGTTGCGGTATTGTTTTTACCTGCATCGTATTCAGTGGCCTTGTTGGCTCTTACTTTGATACTATACTTCGGTGATTAATCTTCTGCATAGCTTCTCATTGGTCTTCACATGGTAGTCATTAACTAGGGCGTTTCCCATTCTTGGAGACCCCTTTTTTACCTAGTATTGTATCTTCTTCGTAGCCCGTTCCACGCATTTGTCGTGGTTACTGAGACTTGTCTCTTGTTTGGGTACTACGTTGTAGTTCCTTAGTCGGTTGGTACACCGTTGGCGACATTATTTCATAATCGTGGTCCCGTAGACACGCGTCTCGGGTTCCTTTACTTCACTTCTTGTCTATTGTACGGTTGGTGCGTTGCAAGCTGGTTCTTCTCAACTGCTCGGCATGTCGACCCAGGTTGCCGGAAATTCTATTCTCCTGTGCATAGGATGCTCCATTCTTTCCTATTAAATGCGGTTAACATTGTTCAGATGGAGACCGTCTCCGAGATTCTCACTTTTTGGAATCTACCGTATGACATGTTCTCCATACTTACAAAGGTACTTAATAACAGCCAGATCGGGTATTCCTGAGTAAGAGAGGACTTCCATCTCTCCGGCGTTCTTTCCCAAGTTATAAAACAGGGATTGTGGAGGGCGGGATGGATATTGTAGGTTTCCAGTACACACTGGTAATTCCTAACTAGCGTATCTCTCGCGCTATTACTCAACCCTTAACCCAAAGTACTAAAATCCTAACTCGGTACTTCCTAAGCTCGGTATTCCAATCATCAGAGCGATACTTCACTCTGATACCACTTTTTGTAACACCCCAACTAACAACGTCACACTTAACAACAAACTGCAGCGGAAAACTTAACTCATCACATTACTTATATCATTGGTGTTACATGCCGTTAACCACCCACGTGGCTAACAAGGCTAATACATATACATTGTATCGGTCTGATGGACCAGATTCCTGAGCATCTACACAATACGATTTTGTTCCATTTCCAACAATCATTACACTTTTACATTCCAAACTGTACCGAGTACTACCAACTAATGCCGACAACAATTTTGGTCTTACTACACTTACAAAACATAAGTAATTAAGTGAACTACCCGCATGCAAACAACTACCCCGTCCTACTCTCGAACGGCTTCTAGATCCTTGTACCTGAAATAGGAAAGAAAAGAAAGGGTGGCCCCCAGGGGGCTCAGCACCTTTGCTGGTATGGTAATCGTGCCGCCCGCATACTACCGGGCCACGCACAACTAATTGTCGTCTAAACATGCGGTTGATTATATTTAAATCATGCATGAAAACAATAAACACACAACACATTACATACCCACAGCAATGGGGCTCAACAAGTCAGTCAACACAACAATACTCGTTAGATCACTCATTGGGTTCTTTAACCCTTGAGGGTTTCTCCTCTAATGGAGCTATTTCCTTAATAGATGACACTTACCCACTAGTCGGGTTACTCTTAGATCCTTTTATTACAAACTGGGATTCATATCCATGATCCACGTACTCCACATACAACACATCTCACATTTCAACGTACATACAACATAACTTTAAGAGGGTCACGTGAGGACACGTACCCTGAAATGTGAGTTAGTAAACTAATTAGAACCTAGAGAATCTATTTAACCCCATGGTAAGCTCGTTATACAATACTTATTGTTCTACATAGAGAAGACGTGTCACTTATGGTGCACCGGAAATACTTAGTCCCGAACGCACCGTACACATTAACTTTACTGAGATGTGTCGGTCTCAATATACTACCGAACACACCGTACATATCCCCCGGTACCGACGTGAGTCAGTGGAAGCCTTGGTTAAGCTTGAGGGTGATCGAAGACCAAGAAGGAAATCAACCATAACAGAGAGGGAGTTAAAGAAACTGTATACATCAACTCCCAAACAACACGCGCGACCGGAACACTCCGGATTCCTCACCCCCATTAATATATATATATATATATATAGTTAAGAGCTCCATTATGGAACCTATTACATCTACATACCATAAGGTATTACAACCGGGTTAAACACACACAAGGGAGGTAAACATACTTACAAGCATAAACAACACACAACTAACTCACGCATAGCCGTGGTTAGAACGTTCCCATGGTTTGGGTCATTAAATCCGAATACCGATCTCTTATGTGATCCTAGGGTCGGTTAGTTAAGTTTAACACATATTTGAGGTTAAACGGCATCGGAACTAAACACGTCACATAAATGAATTACTGTACACTCATTACATGTTTTTATCTTACAAGGTGGCAAACACACAGAAAACACATTGGCATACAAGCCGGTGTAATCCGGTAGAACACAGGTTGCAAGAAAACCATACCTGTCACCAAGGTCCACTCTATTGTGTCCTCTTAGGTCCCTCGAACAATTCTCGTACAACTGGTAACATTAAAATTACTTTCATTAACATTGGGGTAACATGTTTGTTTAACGACTAATGCACCCATAGTTAACCCCGTCATCCAGTTATACTTAATTTTACTCTTGTGATCTTAAGTTCACAACTCTCACATCCAACCTAAAACTGGTTTACACTTTTTAAGGCCTTTACATGTCACCAAACAAGGCCTAAACATCATCTAAAACCATTACCAATCATTTCCCCATCATAACAACACTTAAAAACACTTTTGGGACAATTTTTAGACTGGTCCGGGTTTGTGTCCGGGGTTACAAACCCGGACCAATCCCAGAAATCACAATCTTTGTTTTTGCCTTGGTCCGGGTTTGTGTACTTGGATACAAACCCGGACCACATGTTAAAATAGGTTTCTGGGACGTTTTTGAGGTGGTCCAAGTTTGTGTACTTGTTTACAAACCCGGACCATGTCTGTAGGTCTTTAAATTGACAGTTTTTGACCAGTTTTCAACCCCTACTTCACCTCCAATCATTCCCTAAACTTTCCACATGTTTCCTACATGTTTAAACACCTTAAAAACATGGTCTAAACCTTCCTAAATCATCACTAACTTGTTGCTTAACTTCTTACAACAATTCCTAACACTTATAACATTTTTCCTTAGATTTCTAAGTGGTATATTATGCCTACTACCTCAACTAACCAAAGTGTTGTCTCACAAACATTACCACTACACCAAAAGCATTATTTCTCACATACACCTCCAATACACAAACTCCTTCTATTTTCCACTAGTTCTCACTTAGACCTTAACAAGGCATTATTTTTCCTTTTTTCACCGAAACTTGCACAAGACTTAACACTTCACACAACATAGCTTTGGTGTGTTTAAAACAACCATTTGATCTCTAAATCCTCCAAGACTATGCCCAAGGCATCTTAACACTTAAGAACACCTTAATACACTTTCTTTCACCATCTTAACACTTAAAAATTCCTAGTACCTTCTAGGTCATAAAATCTCATTAGAACACGTAAACACCTTTGTTTATCAACTAAATTTTTGCCATAGCTTCTCTTGTATCACCTTACACCAAAACACATAGTTTTTCACTTTTATTCAGTGCTAGAAACCTCAATCCCACAATACACATTTCTCACACACAAACACATGGTTTTTCATCCTTTAACCACCAAAGACATTTACCTTTACAAGCAATGTTCTTCACATACAACTAAACCTTTAAATTACACTACATCCCAATATAATGCATAAACTTAAATTGCTTGGCACTTAGGCCCTTAAATAACATGGCTCTTAGGCCCTTAAATTGCATTAATCTTAAACTCTGAATTTCCACATTTAAATGCCTTCAACCTGCAATTACACACAACAATGCTCCCATGTCCTTTTAGTCCACCTTGTGGATAGTTTTCTAGCTCATTTACCATTGGCTCTTTAGGTTATTTATTAAGCAAATATAGCTCAATTCCCTAGTACACAAAACTACATTAAGAGAGGTCATTTACCTCTTTGTTTTCCAAGTTTTCTCACTTGTTTTCTCTTGTTCTTTCTTGATTGAAAATCGGCATGGAGCTTTTATCACTTTTCAATCTTCTAACCAATACACATATAAGGGTAATGAGCATTAAGTTTAATACTTAAACTCATAATTAAACCCTAGCTTAACATAAGTGTCTTAAAACACTAAAATTGATGTTTACCTTTGGAATTTGAAAGAGAGCTTGGTTAAGAAGCAAGAGAGGACTCCTCCTAGTCCTTTGAAGATCAATTCAAGCTAAATGAAGAGCAAGATAATGCACCATTAAGAGGGGAATTTTCGATTATATATGAAAATGAAGGGAAACTTGGATTTTCTTTGATTTTCCTTACCTTGAAGCAAAGGAGAATGACAAAGCATGAAAAGATTAGCTCAGGCTCCTTCAATGGAGATTATTCATGGCACCAAAATGGAGTTCTTGAATATTTGAAAAGAGAGGATGAAAGGCCTTGACTCAACTAAGACAAATATGTGCTTTGTTTTTGATTTGGAGCAATATTGAACATTTGGTGAGCAAATGAAGTTGGAGATGAGAGGTGCTGTAGCAAGAACGGGATTGGTTGGGAGAATGGAGGAAGAACACGGTGGGAACAAGATGAAATGAAGAAAGGTGAAGAGAGAGGTGAGTTTGGAAGATATTTAAAGTTATAAAGGTAAATAGTAACTTTTACTTTATTCTTCCTTCTTTTCTTTATTTTCTAGCCAAGTGTGATGACTCACACTCTAAAAACCGTGCCCCCTTCAATATTTAAGATACTTATGGTCTTTGTTGACCATTTAACTAATCAAAGTTGACTTAAGTCAAAACTAGCACTATTTGAGCACTATTCACTAACTAGTGCACATATTTGTGAAATTTTTGATTTCCCATTGATTTAGACTTCCTAATGTGATACTAAGTAGTACAAATGTTGATTAAAGAGTAATGATGGGCATTTAGCCACTCAAAACCCATTTCTAAGACAAATTTTCAAAAATGTGCTTTAAGACTCCTTAAAGAACATTTTGTGTTTTAACTTTGTTTTCAAGCTTGGTTTTCTTTATTAATTGATTTAAAATGTTCATTAACATGTTAATAAGGTCTAGGAATGACCTTTAGGTCTTACACAAGGTTACACCAAGTCTAGGGCAAGTATTTGCTTAAATTGACTTTATGGTGTCTTCTTGTGTTCTCTTTGGTTTAAATTGTCTACCAATGTTTCTTAAGGACTTAATTAGCCTTATTAAATCATAATTGAATATTATTTAGTCTTGGTAGGCTATTTGGGTCCTAACCAAGTTCATTCCAAGCTTAGAGCATGTTTTTGCTCAAATTGTCTTTATGGTACTTTATTGTTTTTACTATGGTTTAAGTTGTTCACTAATGTTTCTAAGGCACTTTTTAGCCTTAATATACCATATTTTAATACTTAAACATCATATCAAGGTTTGGGGTATTTCAGGGTGTGAGTAGTTGGTAGATAAATCTTAAACTTCGGGACGAAGTTCTTTTTTAAGGGGGGTGGAGCATAATCTTTCTTCGTTACCTCATCCAGATTATGCCTTGTTGCGTGATTAGCAGAGTAAGAGGTGTATGTATGTACTTGGTTTTTACATTATGACACAGTATGTGACTTTTGATTTTCATCATAAAAAAATCTTGGTATATCCTGGTTCAGTTTGAGTTTGAGTAATCTCGAGTAGAATGTGGAAATGGGAATGGATGGAAATAAAGGATTGGATTGGTATGGAATTTCGTTGGAATTATTATTGTCTCTAGTTGATTTTTAAACTTCGAGGCGAAGTTTCTTTTAAGGGGGATATACTGAAATACCCCTAAATTAATTTAAATTAATTTAGAGGATTTCTTTTATTAAACCATAAATAATACTATTAAATATTAAAGTATTGTATGGAAATATGAATATTAAATTATTATATGGAATTATGAAAATTAAATTAGGGGATTTCTTCTATTTAACCTTAAAGAATACCATTAAACATTAAATTATTATATGTTATTATATAGTATTATGAATTTAATAATAAGATTTATAAGTAAATAAATCTTAAGAAATTTCTAAACACTCCAAGTATATTATAAAGATTTTAGAAATAATTGGAACATTAATTTGAATCATAAAAGTCAATATAAAATCATGGAAACCATAAAGCTTCTTAAGCCTTGCTAGGGTTGACTTTTTGAGAATGGTCAAACCAGCCCATGAGACCTATACCAATAAAAAGGTTATGGAAAACCAAGAAGATTGATAAAAAGCACGTTAAAAACGGATCATCCTAGCCAAAGTTATGATAAAATGAAGTTAAGAGCCAAAATTTTGAAAAAATGCTGATGTGGAATGGTTGCTGACTCACCCGCGCGCCTCGGGAAGCATGCCACGTCAACCTCACCGGATTCCTCAAAAAATTCGGCTAACTCTTCTCAGCCTCCGCCTGATCATTGCCCTAACTTGTGACACCGATATCTCTCTCGTCTTTGAGAATTTTTGAGTTCCAATTTCTTCATTCTCTTCTCCTACAACTTCTCTTTCCAACCATAACTCATACTAAACCTAACTCTTTCTACATCGACCTAAAATTCGATCTGAAGTTGCCTCCCTGAAAACTGTAACCCAGAATTCCAGAAAAACGAGTTAATTAGGTAAACTTCGTCGTATCATAACTTCTTCATCCGTCAATGCACATTTGAGTTCTTTAGCTTGTTTTTTATATCTCTAATTCCTCTATAAATTTCATGTTTACACCTATGGCTGATACTTAATCGTGTGGAACATATAAGCGTCTAAAGTTCCCAACTCGATCACGTCGGGTTTTGTCCAGAATTTTCCAGAAACGACATGGTAAACTCAGATCTTCGTGGATCTGTAACTTTCTCCCTAGTTATTCATTTTCCATGATTCTTCAACCAATGTTTAGAGTTACATGTCTACTTTAAAATGGTGTAGGTTTTGTGGATTGAATCCTTCTCAATTAGCACGAGTTGATCCGTGAAGTAGGCTACTCGAACTGCACATAAAATAATGACTTTTCTAGAAATCGATTTCGATTTCATCACCGGCGCATATCCGGTGAGTTTTCGACCAAATTCCACCATCTATGATATTCGTTTTTGCATTTCCGTTCATAACCCTCTATCAATTTAACCAATTACGCAATAAATTGAGAGAATTTGGCAAATCAAAACCAAAATTGATATGAACCCTAAACTCGATTCACCCATAATCGAATTTACATTATACTGCATTATAGCTCATAAAATTGGTACCATTAGAATCGTCGTTGAATTTCGAATCCAATGAAACAAGAATCGTCGAATTTGGTTCTGTGGATTGAGAGAAATCATCGATTTCCCACTCGACAATCTGGTATGGTTTGCTGATGAACTTGAGTAACAGGAGCCGTCCGATCGGGGGTTATAGGGACAGACAACCAAGATTAAAACGTGGAAGGTTTTAGTAATATTAATTCCAGAATAATACCCTAACTTGTTGAATTTATTTAATGGCCTTCTATAATGTATTTTGACAAGAAAGTTTAACCATAGATTCCATATAAAATCTAGTTTATTTTGATGTAAATTATTATGGGTTTTGAGTTTTTAAACGTAAGTTATAATTTTTGTAAGTTCTGAGTATTATGGAATTATTTAGATAATTTAAAAAGATATATTTATGAAATAAAAATTTTATAATATGTCTAAAATATCATAGTTACTATATATTAAATTTGGGAATTTTTAGACAAGTGTAAATGGGTCTAAAAATGGTGTTTATGAATTTTCCATAAGTTATCTTATAATATATGGTTTTCAATGTAACCAAAAATTAAAGTATAGTTGATTAATAAACTTTATAGGCTGGTAATAATATAAGAAGGCTAAACTAACATTTGATACAGAATATTAATAAATACCTTTAGGTATAAACTTTTAAGTGAAGTAAAAAAAAGATATATATAAACATATATAAGAAATAAAATAGTTTAAATCAAGGGATTAAATTAATCTACATTTATATTTATTATATAATATGGGAGTAAATATACTTAATTGAAACTAAGGAAAATACTTTATTTTATAAACCCTATATTGGATGTAGATATGTGTAAAAGTTAATATAAATAATTAAATGCGATAAAACTACATAAAAAATGTCTTGAATAAATCCTAGTATATATATATATATAATAAATAAGCAAAAGAAATAAATACCTTATAAAAAATAGAATATGAAGGAATTAATAAGTTAAACTAAACCTAATACATAATACTAATAAAAGAATATTATAAGGGGTGGTATTAAATTATGGTTATGAAATTTAGCTTAAAGAATTACCTTTGAATTTCTAAGATTCTTATAAATCATATTAAAATACATATACAATATTATTTGTCAATGACTAGGATGTAAACCGATAATTGGATTAGGTAATTAATAAGTTAAGACTTAGGAATATTTGTAATTTGATTTCATAAGTTGTGACACAGATAGATCTTATTATATAATGAAATACTTTTACATCTAAGTGTGGAGTGGATTAATAAGTCTAGATTTAACCATTTCATAACATTTATAGTATTGAATAATAACTTAATGTTTTAAGATAAAATCATTAAAGGAATATGATATAAAACTATATTAAAAATGATTTAGGAAATTAATCTAAATAATAATCTTTAAGTTTCTTAGAATTAGATAAGCTATATAAAATACATTTATTACCAATATTAGAATGTGGGTTTATAATTAAGTGATGTATTGGTAGTTAAAACTAAAAAAAGGGTTTGTAAATAGAAATTAGATATTTAAAACTTTAAACCTTTAATCAGATGGAACTAAGTTACATAAGAGATTATATTGATCTACTTTACGACACTAAAAATATTAATATGTCATTTGAGGATAAGGTGTGAGAGTTTTTCCGAATAGATGATCTTATCAAATAATTGACAAATTCACTTACGAATGGGAATTTAATTCTTAGATAAATTTTACCTTATGTTAAGATATAATGCTTATCCAAAAACATATTAAAGGGAATTAATTTACTAAGTTATTCCTTCGAAACCTTAGGTTTTGTAAACAATCTGAAAAATGTATTTAAGACATAAGTTTATTAAAATTTAGTATAAAAGGATTATACCTAGTCTATAACGGGAATGTGTGTAAAAATAAAACAGTTAGAAAATTAAATGTAAGTAAGGATATATAAAAGGTTATTTTAAAACACCCTATTATATAGGTAATAATAAAGCAAATAATACATCTTGTGAATACTAAATGTAAGAGTTCGATAAGTCTAAGTTAATTATAGTATAGTTATTTCAATATGAGAAGTAATTCAACATCTTATGACAAGATTATTAGACGGTTATAATAGGAAGTCATTCTGAACTAAGGATATGATAATTGAGTTTAGTGGCTCAATTAAGTTATAATAAAATGTATCTACAACACTATGATTCCAATATACAAAATGTAGATCTTAATTAAGTTAAGGGGAAAACTTATTCATGATGGATTATTTAGTAATATTGGTAAAATACATAATCATTACATTGTGAATTAATAGTATAGTATTCTAAGATAAACCTATTATAGGTCATAGTACGATGTTTATTCTAAAGTAAGAATAAAAATATTGAGCTTAAGAATTGTTATTGAAATTCTAAGATTTATTGAATAACATAAAATGCATTTGTGACATAAGGGTCTCAAAAGTCTTGAATTGAGAATTATGGTTAAGTATGAGTAAAGTGGATAAAGTGGAACATTAACAAGGTTAATAAAATACATTCCTTGGTCTTACAACCTTGAGCTATACATTTTCTAAAAAAGAAAGGTTATACATAACTGATGAGTGGGAATATGATGGTTTAGTGGTCTTTAATGCTTATTTTTCTTACGCGCATGGATAATATTCCACACTTGTCATACGTTTTCCTTTGGTTTGTTGTTTTTAAGGGTTGATACCTTTTTCTATGTTAAAATGCAGAGAAAAGCCAAGGAAACAGTAGATTAACTCACAAGGGAGATGATGCAACAAACGGGGTCGAATTGGAGTCAGAACGATGAATTTAGAGGATTTTGAAGGTATGTCCGAGCTTGCCGAACTTCCAAGCTCGGACGCAAGTCGAGAGTTCGTGTGCTATGCCTGATGAATGTCCGAACTTCAGTCCGAACATCGAAGTTCGGACATGGGTCGAGATTCACAATGAGAAAAGTCGGAGTTCTGCTTACGGTGCATGTCCGAACTTGTGTCCGAACATCAAGTTCGGACACAAGTCGAGACTTTTGGAATTGAGCGCTCAAAGCATGTGTCCGAACATTGAAGGTCGGACCAATGTTCGGACACGACTAAAAGTTCAGCAGAAGTTCGGCGTTTTGAAGGGAGAAAGAGGAGAAAAATCTATTTAAGTGACCTAATCAGAAGAGAGATCATCATTCATTACCTATCACTACTTCACAACACTCTCACGCTGAAAAACAACGCTCCTTCCACTCATCCACACCATCAGCATCAGCTTCACCTTCATCCCCATTCATCAAGCATTCTATCATCATTGAGGAGGAGCATCAACAGAAGGGAGTCAGTCCATCATCTTCAACCTTGCGCCTGCAGCCATTGATTCTGGATAATCGTTCAATTCGAGGGTTTTTCTTCCTTTAGATGAATTCTATGTTGATTGTATTTATCTGCTTCTTTGTAATGTCTGGCTAGTAGGGATTAACTCTGGGGTAGGGTTGTTCGTAATGGATACAATGTAGTTAAGAATTCTGCAATTTGATTATGAGACTGTAATGGATTGTTTCTAGGTTAATGATTATCATTCATCTTCTCTATTAATTTCGCGAGTTTAGAGTTGTTCTGCGAAACCTATTAGGATCAGACAAGGTGATTAATAGGTAGTTCGAATTAACCTGGAGATTTGGGGAAAGATTAGTCGGATAGATAATCTCTTCTACAAACGCTAACAATTCTTCGCACTTATTCCGCCTATATGTGTTTTGCCAACTGCTAGATTAGAGTTGACATGTTCTGATAGGTGAGCTCTTCAATGAACTAGGATTTAGCATTGAAGAGATAGAAAGAATTGGCCTTTCCGTTTCTCATAATTGAATTGTAGATTTTACTAGATTTAACCAGTAAAGAACGACCCGAACCCGGAGTTCCACTCACTTTATCAAACTCATCATCACTTTCATTAATTGTTTATTTAAGCTTTGATTTGCATTTATTCAATTCAATCACAAAAACAATTCACAACCCCCCTGAATTTCCAGTTTTCTTAGGACTTAGGCTTATTTATTCAAGTCCCGCGGTTCGATATCTGGTTGCTTAACTTTCTATACTATAGTGACCGGGATTTTTGCAACCCGACAGACTTATTGATTTTATTAATTTCTAGGTTTTTAATTAGTTTTAGTATAAATTTCCTGTTTGCAAAATGGCGCCGTTGCCGGGGACTTGACTTTGTCAAGTCCTTTGCCTTGGTTGTCAATTGTTTTTATTTTATTTAATTTGTTTTGTGTAACTGTGCAGGTGTTTGGTGAATGCACGACACCCGATCTCGAGGCCCACCAAGATTCAATTTAGACCCAGAGATCAACCGTACCGCTCGTAGGGCGAGAAGAGCACTCACCTTCACCATGGCTGCTAACGGACCGTAAATAATGAGCAGCCACATTGGGAAGAATTAATCGCCCGCCAGCTGCTCCTAGAAGAGGACCTGTGACTCTACCGAACCTCACAGCAGAATTAACAGCAGAATGGCAAAAGTTAAAACCAAGCCATCAAACAAATGCTGTCAGGAATCATCCAGCAGGGACCTTCTCAGGCGCAGACCCGGCTGATGCGCTCGACCATGTCCATCGTTTCTTAGTTCATCTGGATTCGTTGGGGATGTCTCAGGGGCTAGAGGAGTATGCTCGGCTGTGCTTATTTCAGCACAGTCTATCAGGGGAAGCCTCGAAGTGGTTCCACCGTCTACCACCAGGTATCATCACTACCTGGGAGCTGATGACGGAGAGGTTTTATGAGAAGTATATCCCCATCTCCCGGACCAGACAGATGATCGCTGACCTGACCGCCTTCAGACAGTCCGGCAGTGAGACAATCTGCGAAGCTTGGGATAGATTCAAGGAGCTGCTCCGCCAGTGCCCTCATCACGGTCAGAACATGACATCCTTGGCCCAGGGGTTCTTCCAAGGGCTGAGAGATGAGCATAGAGGCGAGGTCCGAGCTGCACTGGGTGGAAATTTGCTGGCTAAAAGTGGAGAAGAGTTTATGTCAGCCATGGAGTCCTACTGCGAGGAGCTCCGCCAGTGGAGCAGCAGTGGTGGAAGAGTTTTCACAGTTGGGCAGACTTCCTCTCGGACTCCAGATCCTATGATGGAGCAGATTGCTGCTGAGCAGGCCCATTTAAGTACCACAGTGGGTAACATGGCGAAGATGCTCGAGCAGCTCACTATGGGACAGACATCTGTGCAATCCGTCAAGAAGGTGTCTACTGGTCCAAAGGAGGTATGCTGTTCTCAGTGCGGAGACAGCCATGATTATGAGGACTGCCCGATGGTTGCTGAGATGAGGCAGACTGAAGAGGCAAATGCAATTGGTCAGTACAACAGGCAGCCTTGGATGCAGAATCAGCATCCAAACCTGAGGTACGGGAATCCAAATAACGCCCTCAACTCACAGCAGATGCAGCCTCAGAGGGCAAGTCAGGGAGGACCACCCGGTTTCATTAGGCCCCCATACAATCAGTTTAGGCCACAGCAATCTCAAGCTCAGCAATCACCACTGAGCTCAAATAATGCCAATCTTAAGGAGATGATGGATAAACTGATGGCTTCTCAAGAGCAACAGACAGTAATAAATCAGAATCTGGCAGCTGGTCAGCAAAAGCTCGAGAACGCCATGGTGGAGATGCAGGGAACAATGAGTCAGTTGACTCAGTTCCTCCTACACAGAGACCGTCTGGATCACTGCCTTCCCAACCAGACCCCAATCCTAAAGCTCAGTTGAAGGCAGTGACGGTCTCAGATACCGTGGTAGTTGAGGACTGTTCAGATTCTGAAGAGGTGGCGGCAGTTACCTTAAGAAGTGGGAAGCAGTTTGAATAGAAATCAAGTGGCTGAGGACCAAGCTGACGAGGAGACCGGTCGCCCTTCTTCTAGCACTGGTGCACCGTCAGGGCCCCCAGCCCCTCCTGAGGTAGTTGTTGAGGAGACCCAGGCTCCTATTTCTTCCCCTTCTCATACTTTAAATGCTAAAAACTCCAAGGGTAAGGTGGTTCCTAAGGAACTTCCTTTCCCCAATAGATTGAAGAAAAAGACTTGATGATCAATTTGGGAAGTTTTTGAGTGTGTTTTCGAAGCTTACTATTAATATCCCCTTGATTGATGCTATCAAGCAAATGCCTAATTATGCTCGCTTTGTGAAGGATTTGATTTCTAACAAGCGAAAGTTCAAGGAAAGTGAGATTGTTCAGCTGACAGAGACGTGCTCTGCAGCCATCCAGCAGAAGCTCCCTCCGAAGTGTGGAGATCCAGGGCAGCCCATCATCCCTTGCACCATTGGAGACATGGACTGTGGGTATGGACTCTGCGACCTTGGAGCGAGTATAAATTTGATGCCGTATTCAATGTTTAGGAAGCTTCATGCTGGTGAGCTTATCCCGATCAATTTCAATTTGCAATTGGCTGATCGTTCCTCAATCAAACCTCGTGGTATGGTTGAGAACGTTGTGGTAGGTGTTGGTAACTTCTTTTTCCCTGCTGATTTTGTTATTCTTGATATGGATGAGGATGTTGAGGTGCCATTAATTTTGGGTAGACCGTTCCTGCGAACTGCTAAAACTGTCATAGATGTTGACAAAGGAAAGATCACCCTTAAATTTAATAATGAGGAACTTAGTTTTGATATTACTAAGATGATGAGAACAAATGCTTCCTCTCATGCTGTGCTTTCATGATGGATTCTGATGATTGATGTTTGTCATGAACTACTGATGACTCTTCTTTCTGCTGAGATTATGATTTGCTAGAGCAGGTGTTATGCCACTCGATTGAGGATGACAAGGAGAGCGCTGAGGTAGCTACTGTTGTCCAGCAGCTTAATCAGGGACGAACCTACTTTCGCCCTCATGCTCCTCCTGTGGAGCCACTGGACAGGCCTACTCAGAGGCTCATTCCTTCAGTAGAGAAACCCCCTACTCTTGAATTAAAAACTCTCCCTTCAAACCTTAAATATGCTTTCTTGGCAGAGGGTAGCGCCCTGCCTGTATTATTTCTTCTTCTTTGTCTGTTTCGCAGGAAAGCAGACTTCTGGAAGTATTAAGAAAGCATAAGGGAGCTTTGGGGTGGTCAGTGGCAGATATAAAAGGGATTAGTCCAGGGTTCTGCACTCATCGAATTTACATGGAAGACAGTATCAAACCAGTGAGGCAGCCCCAGAGGAGATTAAACCCAAACTTGAAGGAAGTAGTGAAAGCTGAGGTGTGAAGCTCTTGGATGCAGGCATCATTACCCCATCTCTGATAGCCGCTGGGTTTCCCCTGTGCAAGTTTTCCCAAGAAAGGAGGAATTGTGGCGGTGCCCAATGATAAGGGAGAATTGGTGCCTCAAAGACAGACCACTGGCTGGAGGATGTGCATCGATTACCGGCGGTTGAACGAAGCCACAAGGAAGGACCACTTCCCGCTGCCATTTATTGATCAGATGTTAGAGCGGCTAGCTGGGCAGGAGTTCTACTGTTTCCTTGATGGGTACACGGGTATTTCCAGATCCCCATTGCGCCAGAGGATCAGGAGAAGACCACCTTCACCTGCCCGTATGGCACTTTCGCATATAGGAGGATGCCATTTGGTCTTTGCAACGCACCAGCCACATTCCAGCGGTGTATGATGGCCATTTTCAACGAGTTTATTGAGAAAAGCATAGAAGTCTTCATGGACGACTTCTCGGTATATGGCCAGAGTTTTGATGTGTGTCTTGATCAGCTGGATCAGATACTAGGCAGATGTGAGGAGACCCACCTGGTTTTAAATTGGGAGAAGTGCCATTTCATGGTACATGAGGGTATAGTGCTCGGTCACAGGGTCTCAAAAGACGGTATTCAAGTGGACAAGGCGAAGGTGGAAGTCATTGAGGGGTTACCTCCTCCCACTTCAGTCAGAGGAGTTAGATCTTTTCTGGGTCACGCAGGGTTCTATCGAAGGTTCATCCAGGACTTTTCAAAAATTGCGAAGCCCTTGTCTGATCTTCTGCAGAAAGATGTAAAATTTCACTTCTCAGAAGAATGCTTGAAGGCCTTTCAAACTATCAAGAGTAAACTCATCTCTGCCCCCATTGTGGTTCCCCCTGACTGGTCCCTTCCTTTTGAGGTCATGACAGATGCTAGTGACTTTGCTGTTGGTGCTGCACTCTGTCAAAGGAAGGATAAAATATTGAGGGTTATCACGTATGCGAGTAAGACTCTGTCGGAGCCTCAAAAGAACTACACCACCACTGAAAAGGAGCTACTTGCTGTGGTGTTCGCTCTTGACAAGTTCAGGCCTTATTTGCTGGGAAGTAAGGTAATTGCTCACACCGACCACTCTGCCTTGAAATACCTATTCCAAAAGAATGATTCTAAGCCTAGACTTCTAAGATGGATCCTGCTTCTCCAAGAGTTCGACTTGGAAGTTGTTGATAAGCAAGGAAAGCAGAATGGGGTTGCGGATCATTTATCTAGGCTTGAGACTCCAGATGACGGGGTTCCCATAAATGAATTCTTTCCTGACGAAACAGTCTTTGTAATTGGGAAAGTTAAAGAGCCATGGTATGCTGACCTGGCTAACTATCTTGCCTCTGGTTTGGTTCCCCATGATCTAAGTTACAACCAGAGGAAGAAGTTTCTGTCTGAAACCCGTCATTACGTTTGGGAGGACCCCTATCTCTTCAGAGTATGTGCTGATGGTTTAATCAGAAGATGTCTCCCTGACGAAGAGGTTAACAGTGTGATTGAGTTCTGCCATTCCCGAGAGGCAGGTGGTCACCACGGTCCTACTAGGACAGCTGCTAAGGTGTTAGAGTGTGGTTTTTACTGGCCCACTCTACACAAAGATGTCCACCGCTTTTGTGCTCACTGTGACAACTGCCAGAGGATGGGGAACACTTCAAGAAGGCATGAGATGCCTCAAAAGGGAATCCTTGAAGTTGAACTGTTTGATGTCTGGGGTATTGACTTCACTGGCCCATTTCCTTCTTCTCACGGAAACCACTACATCCTCGTTGCTGTAGATTATGTTTCCAAATGGGTCGAAGCAATCCCCTGCTCTTCTGCTGATGCTAGAACTGTGGTGAAATTCTTGAAGAAGAACATCTTTACCAGATTTGGTGTGCCAAGAGCTATCATCAGTGACGGAGGTTCTCACTTTTGCAACAAGGCTTTTGATTCTCTGATGACGAAGTACGGGGTGACTCATAAGGTTGCTTTACCTTATCACCCCCAAACTAATGGGCAAGCAGAAGTGAGTAACCGAGAGCTAAAATGGATTCTCCAGAAGACAGTCAACTCCTCCAGGAAGGATTGGTCTATCAAGCTTGACGATGCTCTGTGGGCTTATAGAACTGCATTCAAGACTCCCATTGGGATGTCACCTTTTAAGCTAGTATACGGGAAGGCTTGTCATCTCCCAGTTGAGCTAGAGCACAGAGCTTATTGGGCTTTAAAGGCTCTTAACTTTGATTTGTGTGATGCTGGAGAGAAGAGGCGATTTCAGCTTTCTGAGTTGGAGGAACTGAGAGACCAGGCGTACGATAGCTCAAGAATCTATAAAGAGCGCACCAAAAGGATCCACGACCGGATGATACAAAAGAGACTTCAAAGTGGGGGATCTAGTGCTGCTCTTTAACTCTAGGCTACGTCTCTTCCCTGGGAAGCTAAAGTCACATTGGTCAGGCCCCTTCAGAGTTGTGGGAATTACATCCTATGGAGCATACGAGCTGGAGAATAAGGCTGGTGAAACCTTTAAGGTAAATGGTGCTCGATTAAAAGGCTATCTTGGTACTGATCATAATCTTTTACCCTTGCAGGCAATATTCTTTTTGGAGAGTGACTTCAATCCTACAACAAAGATGATTTCGCAAGAGACGAGCTCGAACATGAAGAAGAAGTTCTCTTGGCAAATGCGGAAAGAATTGAAAGTTGAAGGAATTCGCTGTAAGCTGTTGTAGAGCTGCCACCACACTTGCTCTGATTGATCAAGCAGGAATTGTCTAGCTAAAGACATTAAAGAAGAGCAGCTGACTGGGAGGCAACCCAGTGTTGAATCGGTATTTTAATTCTGTGTTTTTATGTTGTTTATAGTTTTTTTTAGGATAATGTTTTTGCTGCAGTGGTTTGAGCTCAAAAAGAACAAGAGGTGCATTTTTGGTGTTCCGAACTTCAGTCCGGACATCGAAGTTCGGACTCAGTTCGAGAGTTGAGTCTGTACAAACGATATGTCCGAACTTAGGTCCGAACTTCTAAGTTCGGACATTGCGCGTAGAGAAATCGGAAAGGAAGAACAATATGTCCGAACTTCGGTCCGGACATCGAAGTTCGGACCTGATTCGAGAGTTTGGCACTGCCCAGGTCCGAACTTCAGTCCGAACGTTGAAGTTCGGACACTTCGAAATTTCTGAAACTAAAGAGGCGCGGCGACTTAAAACTCAAAATCTTTTCCTCCTCGCGACGCCCGCAGCACCCCAAATCCTCTCTTCTTCAATCTCACACAACTCCCTCAAAACTCCACCAAATCTCTCAATCTTGGTACCAATCTGCTCGTTTTTCATCTCACCACTCTAGCCAAATCGATCAGAAACCCACAAATACTTCCGTTTGACCCTGTTCCAGTTCGAACCCTAACTACCGAATTTGGGGTTTTTGAGTTCGATTCTTGCAGATTTTGCTTGTTCTATCTACTTCTTAACATTCATTCAACTCAAGCAAGGTAATCTCTCCACTTTTCTACCTCGTTTAATGTGTTTTTGACAAGTTTTGGAATCTGAGGTATACAAAGTCGAGATGTGCTGTTTATTATTGAATTTCAGCTTCATTTGCGTATATGGGGTTTATTTCTGCTATGTTGTAAGTTGCTGGATAGAAATGTTTAAACTGCACTACTGTGATTTCATATATATTTGAGTGTGTGTTTTATTTTGCATGGCTGAACTGAAAAAAAAAGTGACTGAGATTAAGCTGTGTGTTGGAATACTGTGCCTTTTTGTCCGTTAAGTCTCTGCTGGTCACTATTTGTTGAGGATTATCATTGCAATTGAAAGATGATTGACCTTTGTTGTGGAGAATGATGAATTTTAAGGGGAACTCTGTCGAATTTTGGATAAATTCAGTGCATACTTAGACTATTTCATTGCCTTCTTTATTTGACATTGGTTTCCCTTGTATGAGCAGATGTTGAGCCGAATTACAGGCCGTGGTAAGAGGGCTGCAGGGCTGCAGTTCAAGGTCGAGGTCAGCAAGAGGAATTTAGAAGACGCAGCCCGAGAGTGGTTTGCCAAGGAGGTAGATATATTGCTGAGCGGGGTGTGGTACCGGAATGGAGCAGCAGCTGGGACTGAGGGCATTACTGACCCATTTGTTGGGGAAAATTTTGGATATGGGGGGCCAGTATTCTGAAAGGTTGGTGCGCATGTTCTATGCGAATGCAATCTACCAGGACGGCCAGATCAAGTCCATTGTAGACGGTGAGAGAGTGACGGTCTCCACCTTGGAGATTGCTCGCTACCTGGACCTTCCTTACCCCGCCCCCGAAGCTCCTCAGCACCTCAACCCCCATGATTTCAAGGCAGCAGCTATCAACCACTATACCCCCCTCATGGTTCAGGGACCACGACGACGCAGAGGGGATGACCCATCAAAGCAGGTCGTCCCTGCTGATTCGCTTCAGAGCCCTCAGGAGAGAGTCCTGTTCGCACTACTGGCTGCGAACGTTGTACCACGTCAGAGCTCGGACCTGAACCACACTGACTTCCTACTTCTTCAGGCGGTGCTGAATCCGTCATTTGCTGGGGCTGCAGAGATTACTTACTTGCCGTGGGTGATCTTCTTACACATGCAGCATATTATGGAGCACAAGGACCGCCACAAGCTAGGCTATCCGGTCATGCTCTGCCACATCCTTAGGAGGCAGATGGTTACCATTCCCTCTGCAGGGCTGCATGCTGCGCGGTCTCCTATCGATGTGGGCGCCCTGAAGAAGATGTGGTTTGAGTTTAGCGGGGGACAATGGAGGAAGAAGGCTGCCGCCGACCACAGAAGCGCCAGCGAGAGGCGGGTGAGGGTCCGTCAGAGCCCGCCCCTACTGCTACACCTGACGAGGAGGAGGCCTTTCTTGCACTGCCAGCCCCTGGGAGCGAGTATGTCACTCGCTATGAGTTTGATCAGCTGGAGTCCCGCTTCATGGAGATGGATCGACGCTATCAGGCGGAGATCGAGACTCTTCAGCAGCAGCACGCCGCTCCCAGGACGACTATGAGGCCCTGCTCGCTCAGTTTCAGCAGCAGTGGCAGGCGTACTACCCGCCCCCACAGTGATTGTGTTGTTGGTTGTTGCTACTTTTGTTTCGAAGCCTTATCTGGACTTCTGTGTGGATTTACTTTCAGTTGTGTTAGACCTTTTTCTTTTATTTCGATTGGGTTGTATTTTTAATTTATTTCAATTTTAGTTTGTTCTAATCTTTAACTCCGCATACTGTTGTCACTAATGCGATGCTTCTAGCATATTTCTCCGTCTTGTTTGTTGAATATGTGCAAGTATGCTTTATCGTGCTGACTCCGTGCCGGACACTTGCTTGGAAGCAAGTGTGAGGAAACCTTCTCCCCTACTAGGACACTAAGTGTGAGGAAGACCTTCTTTCTCCATCAATCATAAACGACATCAGGGGAGTTTTCAGTTTCTTTCTCTTTTTGGTTTCATTTCGGCCTGTGCTTTAACGTCTATAACTTTGTAACTCTTCGCTTGCACCCTTGTGAGTCTGACACATTTCAGGCGATCTCTTTCTTGTGATAATTTTCTGAACAATGTGGACATTGCTCCTCATTAAGTGTGAGGAAGGGGGAGATCTTTCGGAATGTGTCAGTCATTTATTTTGCATCTCGCACTAATCTTTGTTTGGTTTTGGGCTACATGGGGTAATTTCCTTAGAGTGCTTCTTGGTGTTGAATACTTGGGTGGATCTTTAGTTGTGGAGTCGAGTCCGGTGATAACCTTAAGGGTTGGTTTGCTCAAGCCTGTGTGTTTTCGTATTTTGGTAATATCTGAATTTTGTAAATGTTTGTGGGCAAGTTAGTTGTGGAGTCAGAACTAGTTTAACCTGGAACCTTGGGAATGATGAGAATGTCTGGAATGAAGGATAAAGACAAGGTACTCCTCTGATCTAAGTATTTTCTGAACCAAAACAGGCCTCTTCCATCCGGTTATTAAGTCCTTGGGGTGCTTCATCACCCGTTTACCTAAGGTCATCTGATCTGGGATAAAAGACCCAATACCGTTAAAAGGATGGAGAGAAAAGTCTGGGGGATGAATTGTTTGCGCGAAAAAATTAATATGTATGCAAAAGAAAAAAAAGAGGAAGCTCTTTAGTCTTATGTTTATGGCAATCCTTTAATTAGATCATGAGTACGTGGTGTTGAAAGGTTCTGCGGAATATGGCAGAACTTCACACCCCTTGTCATCCACGGGTTTGAGAAGAGAGAAGGTTGGAAGGTTCTGAGTTACTTTACATTTTGACTTCATGATCTGACTTCTTCATAATCTTTTGTTTTAAAAGCGTGCTTCACTGTTTAAGAAGACATGCAGTTAAGAGCAGATCGATTCTTGGGTGGTTATTGTGGCTTGACTCCTTATTTTGTGCAATCCCGAGGTTTGGTCCTAAGGCAATCTGAGGTATCTTACTCCTGCTTTGCTTGAGGACAAGCAAAGGTTAAGTGTGAGGAGGTTTGATGAGTGGGAAATATGAATGGTTTTAGTGGTCTTTAATGCTTATTTTTCTTACGCGCATGGATAATATTCCACACTTGTCATACGTTTTCCTTTGGTTTGTTGTTTGTTAAGGGTTGATACCTTTTTCTATGTTAAAATGCATAGAAAAGCCAAGGAAACAGTAGATTAACTCACAAGGGAGATGATGCAACAAACGGGGTCGAATTGGAGTCAGAACGATGAATTTAGAGGATTTTGAAGGTATGTCCGAGCTTGAGTCCGAACTTCCAAGCTCGGACGCAAGTCGAGAGTTCGTGTGCTATGCCTGATGAATGTCCGAACTTCAGTCCGACATCGAAGTTCGGACATGGGTCGAGATTCACATGAGAAAAGTCGGAGTTCTAGCTTACGGTGCATGTCCGAACTTGTGTCCGAACATCAAGTTCGGACACAAGTCGAGACTTTTGGAATTGAAGCGCTCAAAGCATTGTGTCCGAACATTGAAGGTCGGACCAATGTTCGGACACGACTAAAAGTTCAGCAGAAGTTCGGCGTTTTGAGGGAGAAAGAGGAGAAAAATCTATTTAAGTGACCTAATCAGATGAGAGGATCATCATTCATTACCTATCACTACATCACAACACTCTCACGCTGAAAAACAACGCTCCTTCCACTCATCCACACCATCAGCATCAGCTTCACCTTCATCCACATTCATCAAGCATTCTATCATCATTGAGGAGGAGCATCAAGAAGGGAGTCAGTCCATCATCTTCAACCTTGCGCCTGCAGCCATTGATTCTGGATAATCGTTCAACTCGAGGGTTTTTCTTCCTTTTGATGAATTCTATGTTGATTGTATTTATCCGCCTCTTTGTAATGTCTGGCTAGTAGGGATTAACTCTGGGGTAGGGTTGTTCGTAATGGATACAATGTAGTTAAGAATTCTGCAATTTGATTATGAGACTGTAATGGATTGTTTCTAGGTTAATGATTATCATTCATCTTCTCTATTAATTTCGCGAGTTTATAGAGTTGTTCTGCGAAACCTATTAGGATCAGACAAGGTGATTAATAGGTAGTTCGAATTAACCTGGAGATTTGGGGAAGATTAGTCGGATAGATAATCTCTTCTACAAACGCTAACAATTCTTCGCACTTATTCCGCCTATATGTGTTTTGCCAACTGCTAGATTAGAGTTGACATGTTCTGATAGGTGAGCTCTTCAATGAACTAGGATTTAGCATTGAAGAGATAGAAAGAATTGGCCTTTCCGTTTCTCATAATTGAATTGTAGATTTTACTAGATTTAACCAGTAAAGAACGACCCGAACCCGGAGTTCCACTCACTTTATCAAACTCATCATTCACTTTCATTAATTGTTTATTTTAAGCTTTGATTTGCATTTATTCAATTCAATCACAAAAACAATTCACAACCCCCCTGAATTTCCAGTTTTCTTAGGACTTAGGCTTATTTATTCAAGTCCCGCGGTTCGATATCTGCTTGCTTAACTTTCTATACTATAGTGACCGGGACTTTTGCAACCCGACTGGCTTTTCGTTTTATTAATTTCCAGGTTTTTCAATTTAGTTTTAGTAGAATATTTCCCTGTTTGCAATAACATTTAAGCAAGGGATTACAAGATAATCGAGATTTAGAAATAAGAGTGAGGAATTTATTTAAGTTTAACTTAGGCTACAAGTTATTGATGATAAACTATCTTTAATTTTCCTCAGAGTGTTGTTGAATGAGTCTACTAGAACTGCTACAACGTTAATCAGGTACGATTTTTCGTACTCATATACTTTTGCTAACAGACTTTGTGGAATGTTTTGGAAAACGCTAACTGACATTGAATGGATTTCAAAAGGAAAATGTTTGGGTGACTAACTCAGCTTGATGTGACTAACTGAGCCTTGAATGTACAACTTACATGATCATTGGTTCCTCTTATCTGGTTGTCTCATTAGATATTAACTGCTGAGGGTTTACGCTTCTGTACTCTGTAGGACTGAGTGTTTTGGTATTGCACTTGTGCAGTTAATAATCTAGTGGGAATATGGGAAATGTCAAATCTTGGTAAATTCTTCCTTTGACTCTGGATATCATTTCATCCATGAGCTGAGTCTTTTATTGTGACGTGCACGCGTCTTCACCGATGACTGAGAACGGGTCGGTAACAACAAATGGATGTATATCCCTTGTCCAAAAAGGACGTGAATAACAGCAAAGGGCTGTATATCCCTTGTCCAAAAAGGACGTGTTATAACCCAAAGTTCGTTACAATTTTATTTCGTGTAACGTTGCCTTATGTTGAGTTATTTCAATATTCAGGACAAGGAAGTCCTTCTTAAGGAAGTTGGGGGCGAGCAGGTCTTTTCCCCATCCGTTCTATTTTCTGGTGAGTTAATCTCATATTAATTCCCTTAACCTTTTTATTTCCATATCCTCTTAATTACTCCTTTCTGATCACGATCACACGACTTGCCAGTACGCTCCTCTATTCATTCTTCTCTCTCTCTTCTTTCTGCGCCGTTCCTGTTCTCAATCAGTCAAGACTCCTGTGACGTTGTTTTGCCATCCAAGTTCTTCTGTGGATTACTCCGCCGTTGCGAATTGCTGGTTCCTTCGAGGTAGGGTTGTCAGATTACTCTGTTTGTTAATTCTTCGTTCCTGAGTTCACCTCGTTCTGATTTCTTCTGCAATCTGATTGCATTCAGCGGTGTTCTTGCGTTTCCATCAATCCTTTCTGTTGTGTTCGGCATCCTCTGACTGCGTGGTCAGAATTCGGGTAAGGGTTGCGTTTTGTTCTGTGTTTCAGTCTGCGTTTCAGTCTTGGGGTTTAAGGGTTACGTTTCTGAATTGGCATTGTCTGTGGTCGTGGTTGTTCAGTGTTGGCATGTTGTCGGTTGCATTTCGGTCTGGTGGGCTGGTTCTACATCAGATTTGGGTCGTCTTGCTGTAATCGAGGTAGGTGGCTTATGGATTCGGCTAGTGTGTTCGGCCTTGGGGAGTTTCGTTCTGGTTCTGAATTCTGAATGCGTTCTGTCTTTGGATTGTGAATTGTGTTTGTGAACTGTCTGTTTAACACCGTTTTAATGCTTACAAACCCCCAAGGTTGTTTTCTGCAAACTAATCATGTTTTGACATTGTTTTGGTGCTGCGTTCTGTGTGAAATCGCCTCTGTTTTTCTGAGTTTTCGGTGTGTCCGAACGTCGTCCGAGCTTGGACGTTCGGACATACCCTGTTGCGCTTTAATTTCTGAAGTTTTCGCTGTGTCCGAACTTCCGTCCGAGCTTTGAAGTTCGGACACAGCCTTCGTATTCTCTGATTTTGGCTTCGACTTGTGTCCGAACATTGATGTCCGGACACAAGCTCGGACTACGCGTGTTGTTTTCCGAAAAGCGTCCGAACATCAGTCCGAACATTGATGTTCGGACACCTCTGTCTCTACTACTGTTTTAAGGTTCGACCTGTGTCCGAACTTCGTAGTTCGGACACATGTTCGGACATCTGTCTGATTTCGACTTCTGAGTCTCGACTGTGTCCGAACATTGATGTCCGGACACAAGTTCGGACATGCTACTGTTTTGACCTTAACTTGCTCGTTTGAGCTCCGTTTTGACTTCCGTCTGCGGGGTTGGATTCCCCTTCTGATTTCCAAGCTATCTTATGTGCTTTCTGGTGCCTTTGGTGCACACATGCTTAATGGTTTTAAGCTTCTGTTTTGGGACCTAGTTATCTCTGTGTCTGAACCTTTGGATGGCTGGTCTCGCTGTCTCGTAGCGCGCTATGTAGGATCCTTCTGTTCACGGGTGATGTTCCCCGTTCTGTTCACTGGTGTTTTCACCTGTTCTGTTTACGAGTGAGGTTTCCTCGTTCTGTTCACGAGCTAGTTGCTTGTTCTGTCTGTATGCTGTGATCAACTAGTGTCCCGCTCTGTTTTCTGCTTCTGTCTGCTTCTGACTCTGTTTAGTCCTCTATTGTATGGACTTCTGTTCTGTTTCTGACATGCTTATGGATTCCTTTTCCTTCTGATTTGTTAACATTCTATAAATGTTTTGAGCATGCTGGTTGATGAAGTTTGTCATCTACTGGGCATAGTTGTGTGCTCATTCCCCTACTTTATCTAACATTGCAGATTGATCAGCGAGGATCACTTTGCTCAGCTCTAGAGTTTAGTTTATTTGTTATTTCGTTCTTGGAGACTTTGTATTTGAATTTGAGCCTTTGGGCCTCTTCAGTTAGCTCTTGCTTTTGATATTCGTTTTGGTGGGTTCTGTTATAACTTTGAGATGTTACGACATCATTTTGGTTTATACTTTATTCAAGTATTCGTTTGGGCCTTATTTGATTATCTGTATAAGTCTGTTTATTAGAGCCTTGCGTTATTATGTAATAATACGCGGCGTGTAATACCCCTAACTCCTAGGCCAGTGTTTGGGGGTGTTACATTTAGTGGTATCAGAGCTCTGGGTTCTAATCTGCTGGGATTTTAAGTTAGCCAGTCAGTCAGAAACGTCAGTGTTAGTGTCTGAGTCTAACTGCCTGCTGTTGGACTTTCAGAATGCCGCCAAGAAGAGCAACGAACCCTCCAGGAAATGTGGCTGATGCTGTTCAGCAGTTCATGACGCAGCTCATGCAGACCATGGCTGCAGGAGGAGGACCAGTTGGAGGGCCAGGCCCAGCTGGGGCTGATGCTGGAGGCCGGAATGTGAAGGCGCTTCAGGAGTTCATGAAGCTGAAGCCGCCGTCGTTCGATGGGGCAGGAGACCCCCAGGAGGCCAGTCATTGGTTGACTGAGGTCGAGGATTTGCTGCGTGTGATGGGCTCTGAGGAGGAGCAGAAGGTGGACTTCGCCACCTTTCTTTTCAAGGCCGAAGCCAAGGAGTGGTGGAGGTCAGTGATGGGCAGATTCCCACAGCCTTGGACGTGGGAGCAGTTCACTGGGGAGTTCAATAAGCAGTTCTACCCCGATGTGTATAAGGACCAGCGCATTCTGGAGTATAACCGACTACGCCAGGGTCGGGATATGAGTGTGGAGGAGTACGTCAGGAAGTTCATCAGCCTGTCGAAGTTTGCACCTGAGCCGGATGAGCATAGGAAGGCCAGGAAGTTTGAGAGCGGTCTGAGGCCAGACATTCGCTCTGCTGTGACGCCCTGCGTCACAAGACCTTCAGGGACGTTGCTGATGTCGCCCTGTTGGTAGAGGCTGATCTGAGGGGCCGCCAGTCTGGCGGGAAGGACCAGAAGAGGAAGCAGAGGTCCGACGAGAGTGATAGGAGGGATCAGCCTGCTTCTCAGAAGAAGCAGTCACTGGAGACCGGAGGAGACCGCTCTGGGGACCGTTCGAGATAGAGGTGGTTCGTCTTCGTCCCGCTCCGAAGTGCCGGGTCTGCGGCAAGTTTCACAGAGGTCAGGACTGTTATAGGAAGTCAGGAGCCTGCTTCAAGTGCGGCTCCTTGGACCAAGGATTGCTGATTGCCCTCAGGCTGAGAGGAGCAGGGGTAGCTCTGGAGGTAGGGCTGGTGAGTCTGCTTCAGGGTCCAGAGAGCGAGACCGGGCTGAGCAGAAGAAGCCCCAGGGCCAGGCCAGAGTGTACGCGATGGCTGGAGAGAGAGACCGATCGACTGACAGAGTTGTCACAGGTATTCTCCAGCTGTCTTCTCATTCTGTTTTCTGCTTGTTTGACTCTGGAGCCACCCACTCTTTTATTTCTGCTGAGTTAGGGGGTGAGCTCGGTTTGCCTGTTGTGCCTCTGGGTGTTGAGCTGTGTGTGCATAGTCCATTAGTTAGAGACTCTTCTATGCTTTTGAACTCTATTTGTAAAGATAGTCCTGTGTTAGTCAGAGATAGGACTCTGTTTGCTAACCTCATCCCGATGGAGATGACTACTTTTGATGTGATTTTGGGCATGGATTGGCTTGCTGCGCACCATGCCCACATTGATTGTGCTGCTTCGAGAGTGACCTTTGAGGAGCCGGGTCAGCCCCACCTAGTTGTAGCAGGGAATGGACTCCCGTGCTCGCCGCCAGTGATTTCAGCCATGCAGGCGTTCCGCTTTCTGAGGAAAGGATGCCAGGGATATCTGTGCTACATCCCTGAGGTTCGCAAGGATACGAAGTTGGAGGAGATTCCAGTAGTCAAAGACTTCCCAGATGTGTTCCAGGATGATGTACCTGGGCTTCCCCCTGTCAGAGAGGTGGAGTTCTCGATCGAGCTCGCACCTGAGACTCAGCCGATTTCTAAGGCCCCATACCGGATGGGCCTGCTGAGCTCAAGGAGTTGAAGGTCCAGTTGCAGGAGCTGCTGGATAAGGGCTTCATTCGCCCTAGTGTGTCGCCTTGGGGAGCGCCAGTGTTGTTTGTTAAGAAGAAGGACGGTAGCATGCGGTTGTGCATTGACTACAGGGAGCTCAACAAGGTTACCAGTAAGAATAGGTATCCTCTCCCTCGCATTGATGACTTGTTCGACCAGTTAGCAGGAGCTAAGGTGTTTTCGAAGATCAATCTGAGGTCCGGTTATCATCAGTTGAGGATTAAGGCAGACGATGTGCCTAAGTCCGCCTTCAGGACTCGTTATGGACACTACGAGTTCCTAGTGATGTCATTTGGTCTGACAATGCGCCTTCTGTATTTATGGACATGATGAACCGGGTGTTCAAGCCGTTTTTGGACCAGTTCGTTGTGGTGTTTATTGATGACATCTTGGTGTATTCCAAGAGTGCTGAGGAGCACGAGGAGCATTTGAGGACTGTTCTCCAGACTCTGAGAGAGAAAGAGCTGTATGCAAAGTTGAATAAGTGTGAGTTCTGGTTGGATCAGGTGGTATTCTTGGGACACGTTGTCTCCAAGGAGGGTATCTCCGTGGATCCGGAGAAGATTAGAGCTATTACTGAGTGGACCAGGCCTACTAATGTTGGAGAGATTCGTAGCTTCCTTGGATTAGCGGGCTACTATCGTAAGTTTGTGGAGGGCTTCTCCAAGCTAGTGATCCCTTTGACTCGTCTACTGCAGAAGGATGTGAAGTTTGAGTGGAGTGAGGCCTGTGAGCAGTGTTTTCAGGAGCTGCAGAGGAGGTTGACGTCTGCGCCGATTCTGACCCTTCCAGAGGGTAATGAGGGTCTGGAGATTTTCTGTGATGCGTCCCATAAGGGACTTGGGTGTGTGCTGATGCAGCATGGGAAGGTAGTAGCATATGGCTCTCGTCAGTTGAAGCCATATGAGAAGAACTATCCGACCCACGATCTGGAGTTAGCTGCTGTAGTGTTTGCGTTGAAGATTTGGAGGCACTACTTGTGTGGGGCAGCGTGCAAAGTTTATACGGACCATAAGAGCCTCAAGTATCTGTTCACTCAGAAGGAGTTGAACTTGAGGCAGAGGAGGTGGCTGGAGTTGCTACACGATTATGATTTGGAGATTCTCTACCATCCGGGTAGGGCGAATGTGGTTGCTGATGCGCTCAGTAGGAGGGGTCCGTCTGGAGCCGTTTGTGCTATGTCTGGTATGCAGAGGTCTGCTCTTGAGTTGCAGCATATGGGTATTTGGGTCGTCCGTCCAGAGAGGTCCGGGGTGTTAGCAGCGTTGCAGGTTCAGCCTACCTTGATCGACCGGATCAAGGCCAGTCAGGAGCACGATGTCAGTTTGTGTAAGATCAGAGAGAGTGTTGCTGCTGGTCAGGAGTCTGAGTTCCGGGTTTCAGAGGATGGCTGCCTGAGGTTCAGAGACCGTGTTTGTGTGCCTGCAGACGACGCCTTGAGGCGGGAGATTATGCAGGAGGCTCATGGAGCCCCATACTCGGTACACCCAGGAGGTGTGAAGATGTACCGGGACCTATGTGAGACATTCTGGTGGAGCAACATGAAGAGGGATATTTCAGACTTTGTATCCAGATGTCGGACCTGTCAGCAGGTCAAAGCCGAGCATCAGAGGCCAGCTGGTTTGCTTCAGCCTCTTCCCGTTCCGGAGTGGAAGTGGGAGAGCGTCGGTATGGACTTCGTTATGGGACTGCCTAAGACTTCAAGGGGTTTTAATGCGGTTTGGGTCATTGTGGACTGGCTCACGAAGAGCGCTCACTTCTTGCCTGTCAAGAAGACCTTCAGTTTGCATCGCTTGGCTCAGTTGTACGTGGATTATATAGTGCGTCTGCATGGAGTTCCTGCTTTGATTGTGTCTGACAGAGATCCGCGTTTCGTGTCCAGATTCTGGCAGAGTTTGCACCAGGCTATGGGGACGAAGTTGTCGTTCAGCTCAGCGTACCATCCTCAGTCAGATGGTCAGACAGAGAGGACGAATCAGGTCCTTGAGGACATGCTCAGAGCATGTGTGTTAGACTTCGGGGGCAGTTGGGATCAGCACGTGGCGCTGATAGAGTTTGCATATAATAATAGCTTCCAGACCAGTATCGGGATGGCTCCGTTTGAGGCATTGTATGGCAGGAGATGCAGGTCACCCATCTGTTGGGATGATCTGAAGGAGAGAGCCATGAATGGTCCAGACTTAGTTCAGGATGCTGTGGGCAAGATTCAGTCTATCAGAGAGCGCTTGCTTGTGGCTCAGAGTCGTCAGAAGTTACCCGATCAGAGGAGACGACCTCAGATTTGAGGTTGGCGACCATGTGTATCTGAAGGTTTCTCCAGTTCGAGGATCGTCCGGTTTGGGAAGAGAGGCACTTAGCCCTCGCATTGTGGTCCTTTTGAGATCCTGGAGAGGATCGGACCGGTTTACCTATCGTCTAGCTTTGCCACCGTCGTTGGCCGGGTCCACATGTCTTTCATGTGTCTATGCTGGGAAGTAATTCCGGACCCATCTCATGTGATGACTTCAGTCCGCTTCAGTTGAGGGGGGACTTCACGTTCGAGGCAGTTCCTTCGATTTTAGCGCGGATGTCCGCAAGCTCAGGAGTAAGGACCATGCCCTTGGTGAAGGTGCAGTGTCGGGTCAGTCAGAGGAGGAGGCGACCTGGGAGGTCGAAAGCGAAGTGCGCTCCAAGTTCCCCGCCCTTTTTGAGCAGTAGGTATGTTTTAATTTCGAGACGAATTCTTTTAAGGGGGAGGTGATGTTATAACCCAAAGTTCGTTACAATTTTATTTGTGTAACGTTGCCTTATGTTGAGTTATTTCAATATTCAGGACAAGGAAGTCCTTCTTAAGGAAGTTGGGGGCGAGGCGGTCTTTTCCCCATCCGTTCTATTTTCCTGGTGAGTTAATCTCATATTAATTCCCTTAACCTATTTTATTTCCATATCCTCTTAATTACTCCTTTCTGATCACGATCACACGACTTGCCAGTACGCTCCTCTCTTCATTCTTCTCTCTCTCTTCTTTCTGTGCTATTCCTGTTCTCAATCAGTCAAGACTCCTGTGACATTGTTCTGCCATCCAAGTTCTTCTGTGGATTACTCCGCCGTTGCGAATTGTCGGTTCCTTCGAGGTGAGGTTGTCAGATTACTCTGTTTGTTAATTCTTCGTTCCTGAGTTCACCTCATTCTGATTTCTTCTGCAATATGATTGCATTCAGCGGTGATTCTGGCGTTTCCATCAATCCTTTATGTTGTGTTCGGCATCCTCTGCAACTGCGTGGTCAGAATTCAGGTAAGGGTTGCGTTTATGTTCTGCGTTTCAGTCTTGGGGTTTAAGGGTTACGTTTCGAAATTGGCATTGTTCTGTGGTCGTGGTTGTTCAGTGAATTGGAATACGTTGTCGGTCTGCATTTCGGTGTCTGCGTGGGCTGGGTTCTACTGCTTCAGATTGTGGGTCGTCTCTAGTTGTAATTGAGGTAGGTGGCTTATGGATTCGGCTAGTGTGTTCGGCCTTGGGGAGTTTCGTTCTGGTTCTGAATTCTGAGTGCGTTCTGTCTTTGGATTGTGAATTGTGTTTGTGATCTGTCTGTTTATCACCGTTTTTATGCTTACAAACCCCCAAGGTTGTTTTCTGCAAACTAGTCATGTTTTGACATTGTTTTGGTGCTGCGTTCTGTGTGAAATCGCCTCTGTTTTTCTGGGTTTTTCGGTGTGTCCGAACGTCTGTCCGAGCTTGGACGTTCGGACATGGCCTGTTGCGCTTTAATTTTCTGAAGTTTTCGCTGTGTCCGAACTTCCGTCTGAGCTTTGAAGTTCGAACACAGCCTTCTGTATTCTCTAATTTTGGCTTCGACTTGTGTCCGAACATTGATGTCCGGACACAAGCTCGGACACTACGCGTGTTTGTTTTCCGAAAAGCGTCCGAACATCAGTCCGAACATTGATGTTCGGACACCTCTGTCTCTACTACTGTTTTAAGGTTCGACCTGTGTCCGAACTTTGTAGTTCGGACACATGTTCGGACATCTGTCTGATTTCGACTTCTGAGTCTCGACTCGTGTCCGAACATTGATGTCCGGACACAAGTTCGGACATTGCAGACGTTATATCGTGAGTGGTTTAAACTGGTGTAAAAATAAAAGAAAAGAAATTAAAAACTCAAATAAACGTCGGGCTGCAAACAAATCCCGGTCGTAGTAGTATAGTAACAATGTAAGCGACCGGATATCGAACTGCGGGACTAATGTACATATTATAGTACCTAAGCGTGTCACAAGAGGGGGGGATTAATTGACTTGTTTATATAAATAAAAGGAAAGATAAAATGACTAAATTGACAGATAAACTAAACGGGACTCTGGTTCTTGTTAATATAATATCTGCTCTTCCATGCTAGGTCTACTGGTTTAATTATAACTTTTGGCAAGATTCCTGTTATTTTCTTAAGGTCCGATGAAAACTCATAAGAACTCGTTTACCTGTAATGCAAGGTCCGATGAAAACTCAAGCAAAATGCCTGTAACGGCAGAGGAGTGTTGAGGGATTACATTTGCAACCGAGTACTAACTTAAACGATGAAATAAGTTTCCCCCAGTTTTACGGCTTAATTAACCCATCTGTTTCCAACCGATGAAATCAAAACAGACTTAGTAAAGCATTTTAATAAATTCATGAGGTTTATTAAAAGATGCGAGAAAACCTTTAAACGTAAAACTTCATTAAAATTAAAACCAGTAAAACATATTGCATAATTAATACAGATACATAATAATTATTCCCAGAGTATACGTAAAGTAATGAAATGAAAAGAAAACAAATGGAGAAGTGGGAGATTAGAAATGGAATGAACGAGTGAGTGAAGGTGAAGTGGTTCGAAGATGGACTGATGGGGGTGAATTGGAACTCCGGAAGGAACCACGGAAGGAGCCTCCGGAGGACACTGGAAGGTAATGGAGCGTGATATTTATAGAGGAAGAAGAAGAGGCAGAGTTGCAGCTCATTGATTGAGCTCGTTGATTGAAGCTCATTGATTGCAGGGGACAGGAACAAACGCGTGAGTGATTTCTGGTAGGCGCTGTCTGCTAATGGATATGACGGGGGCAAGTTGCAGAGCGAGTCGGCGAAGAAGATAACTGGCGTGATTGATTTTTATTAACAACCGCCTCTGTACCTCACTCGCGTCCGCATGTATAGTAGGCGGTTGCATTCTCCTCTCACGTCCGCATATTAATAGGCGGTTGCATGGGCGGACGCTTGTCCCTTGTCCGCATGTATATTAGGCGGTTGCTCATGCGGTTTGTATGGGCTGGACATGCCTCTGTGTGCTTCTCACGTGCCTCTCTTTTAACCCTTTTAATATATGTCTTTGTTTGTCATTTTTACATTTTAACACATATAATACATCAGTTAATATAACAACATAAATATAGGAAAAACCCAAGATAAGTGAGAAACATTACTAAAAATGCTGCAATTAATAAGGTGATTAAACCTTAAAAGTCTATATGTTTTGCACTTATCAAACTTCCTCACACTTGACCTTTGCTTGTCCTCAAGCAAATAAGGAATATAATTATCTCTAAGCCATAATAATAAAACAAGATTAAATAAGTGTAGAAGGGAATTTAGACAAAGTGACAATTGAAAGAATAATTCTGCTCTTAGAAGTAGGTTTTTTATAAACAGTGAAGAAGAACAATTTAATAAAAGCATAGAAAAAACTAGACTGCAGAAAACAAGTTAGATTAACCTGGGATTTCCAACCAATTTCATTCTCTAACCCGGGATGACAAGGGGTGTGAAGTAATGCCTTATTCCGCAATACCTTTCAACACCACGTACTCATGTTCATAAATATAAATTGCAATTTATTATTTACTTTTTTTTGAATGAATGCGCAAATTGTATATACAAAGCACATATTATTTTTATATATATTTTTTTTTTTTGAATTGCATTATTTTTATGTACCCCAGACTTTTCTCTCTATCCTTGTAGCGGTGTTGGGTCTTCTATCCCAGATCACGAGACCTTAGGTAGATAGGTGTTAAAGCACCCCAAAGAACTTAATAACCGGATAGACGAGGCCTGTTTTTGGTTAGAAAATTCATAAACAGTGGAGTACCTTGTCTTTATCCTTTTCTTTCCTTGACTTTCCACATATTTCCATAATCCCAAGCTAACATAAATTGGTTTTTACAGTTAGCAGATCTATCATATTTTGAGTAAAAATAGAGTATTTTGAAGGAAAATAATTTTATACAAACTTCTTTAAATAAAACCATCTTTCAGTTGTCACTTGACATAATTTCAGACATTTCTACAATTATTTATCTCATTTTTTGCAATTTTTTTTTATATAGGCAGTTTAGAGTAGCAAAAAGCGAGTGTGGCATTATCGAACAACTGTCATATTTTCAGGGAAAGGTCTCTCCTTCCTCACACTTAAGAGGAGCAATGTCCTCATTGTTCAGAATTAAATTCAAGAAAAGGACATTTCAAAATATGACAGACTCATAAAGGATTAAATATAGGTTGAACATTAATATATAAAGGAAGAATTGAAACTCCCCTTGTATCGTAGATTGAGGAAGGTATCCTTCCTCACACTTAGAGCTTTGGTAGGGGTGAGACGTTCCTCACACTTAAGTTTGCGCAAGTGTTCAACCCAAGATATCGAAATTCCTAGAGCAACTAAGGTTGCTTCCATAGGGGAGTTCAGCTATATGTTCGAATATAGAATTTGTTCTGAAAAGGAAAACATATATAGCCAGCAGAACTCAAATTTGCACAAAAATTAATAAAAGGCAAACCATAAATAATAATGCATAAATAAGAAAGCATTGCATAAAATAGAAGCATAAAGTAAACCGAACTGTTACCTTCCTGAATATAACAAAAGTTAGTCAATGTCATAACAGTAAGAGTCTACAAAAAGTCAGAGAAATATAAAATAAAATAAAGATAACAATAATAATAATCACTGCGGTGGTGGTGGAGGCTGTGCTGACTGGAGGCGGTCATACCACTGCTTGCGTTTTTTTTTTGAATTTTATCCTTATTTAAACAACAACAAAAATAATGAAGTCATAAAATAATGGGTTAGTAATAAAAATGAAATAAAATTATAAGTTAGGAATTAGATAACATAAATTAAAGTTAGTAGTTAATTTACATAAAATTAAATGTTAGAGACAATGGAATTAAATGTTAGAGACAATGGAAATTAAATGTTAAGGACAATGGAAATTAAATGTTAAGGACAATGGAAATTAAATGTTAATAATATAAGAGTTAGAAGTTAGATGTTAGAAGTCAGATGTCCGTAGTCATATGTCCAGAGTCAGGTGCCCAATTAATATTAACAGATTATTAGATAATTAATATTAACATAATATAGTAGATAATTAATATTAACATTTAAGCAAGATATTATAGACATAATATTAACAGAAATAAGAGAACATAATATTTATAATTAACAGGTGAATAATCCGGGGCTTAGGAACTAGAATAAATCTAGTCCCCGGCAACGGCGCCATTTTGCAGACGTTATATCGTGAGTGGTTTAAACTGGTGTAAAAATAAAAGAAAAGAAATTAAAAACTCAAAATAAACGTCGGGCTGCAAACAAATCCCGGTCGTAGTAGTATAGTAAAAATGTAAGCGACCGGATATCGAACCGCGGGACTAATGTACATATTATAGTACCTAAGCGTGTCACAAGAGGGGGGATTAATTGACTTGTTTATATAAATAAAAGGAAAGATAAAATGACTAAATTGACAGATAAACTAAACGGGACTCTGGTTCTTGTTAATATAATATCTGCTCTTCCATGCTAGGTCTACTGGTTTAATTATAACTGTTTGGCAAGATTCCTGTTATTTTCTTAAGGTCCGATGAAAACTCATAAGAACTCGTTTACCTGTAATGCAAGGTCCGATGAAACTCAAGCAAATGCCTGTAAACGGCAGAGGAGTGTTGAGGGATTACATTTGCAACTGAGTACTAACTTAAACGAAGAAAATAAGTTTCCCCCAGTTTTATGGCTTAATTAACCCATCTGTTTCCAACCGATGAAATCAAAAACAGACTTAGTAAAGCATTTTAATAAATTCATGAGGTTTATTAAAAAGATGCGAGAAAACCTTTAAACGTAACAAACTTCATTAAAATTAAAACCAGTAAAACATATTGCATAATTAATACAGATACATAATAATTATTCCCAGAGTATACGTAAAGTAATGAAATGAAAAGAAAACAAATGGAGAAGCGGGAGATTAGAAATGGAATGAACGAGTGAGTGAAGGTGAAGTGGTTCGAAGATGGACTGATGGGGGTGAATTGGAACTCCGGAAGGAACCACGGAAGGAGCCTCCGGAAGGACACTGGAGAAGGTAAATGGAGCGTGATATTTATAGAGGAAGAAGAAGAGGCAGAGTTGCATCTCATTGATTGAGCTCGTTGATTGAAGCTCATTGATTGCAGGGGACAGGAACAAACGCGTGAGTGATTTCTGGTAGGCGCCGTCTGCTAATGGATATGGCGGGGGCAAGTTGCAGAGCGAGTCGGCGAAGAAGATAACTGGCGTGATTGATTTTTTATTAACAACCGCCTCTGTACCTCACTCGCGTCCGCATGTATAGTAGGCGGTTGCATTCTCCTCTCACGTCCGCATATATAATAGGCGGTTGCATGGGCGGACGCTTGTCCCTTGTCCGCATGTATATTAGGCGGTTGCTCATGCGGTTTGTATGGGCTGGACATGCCTCTGTGTGCTTCTCACGTGCCTCTCTTTTAACCCCTTTTAATATATTTCTTTGTTTGTCATTTTTCCTACATTTTAACACATATAATACATCAGTTAATAACAACATAAATATAGGAAAAACCCAAGATAAGTGAAAAACATTACTAAAAATGCTGCAATTAATAAGGTGATTAAACCTTAAAAAGTCTATATGTTTTGCACTTATCAGACATGCTACTGTTTTGACCTTAACTTGCTCGTTTGAGCTCCGTTTTGACTTCTGTCTGCGGGGTTGGATTCCCCTTCTTGTTTCCAAGCTATCTTATGTGCTTTCTGGTGCCTTTGGTGCACACATGCTTAATGGTTTTAAGCTTCTGTTTTGGGGCCTAGTTATCTCTGTGTCTGAACCTTTGGATGGCTGGTCTCGCTGTCTCGTAGCGCGCTATGTAGGATCCTTCTGTTCACGGGTGATGTTCCCCGTTCTGTTCACGGGTGTTTTCACCTGTTCTGTTTACGAGTGAGGTTTCCTCGTTCTGTTCACGAGCTAGTTGCTTGTTCTGTCTATGATGTGATCAACTAGTGTCCCGCTCTGTTTTCTGCTTCTGTCTGCTTCTGACTCTGTTTAGTCCTCTATTGTATGGACTTCTGTTCTGGTTTCTGACATGCTTATGGGTTCCGTCTATTCCTTCTGATTTGTTAACATTCTATAAATGTTTTGAGCATGCTGGTTGATGAAGTTTGTCATCTACTGGGCATAGTTGTGTGCTCATTCCCCTACTTTATCTAACATTGCAGATTGATCAGCGAGGGTCACTTTGCTCAGCTCTGGAGTTTAGTTTGTTCTGTTATTTCGATTCTTTTGAGACTTTGTATTTGAATTTGAGCCTTTGGGCCTCTTCAGTTAGCTCTTGCTTTTGACATTCATTTTGGTGGGTTCTGTTATAACTTTGAGATGTTACGACATCATTTTGGTTTATACTTTATTCAAGTATTCGTTTGGGCCTTATTTGATTATCTGTATAAGTCTGTTTATTAGAGCCTTGTGTTATTATGTAATAATACGCGGCGTGTAATACCCCTAACTCCTAGGCCAGTGTTTGGGGGTGTTACAGGACGTGTATGACAGCAGGGGGTTGTATATCCCTCGTCCATATGGACATTTATATCTAGCGGTGGGGGCCATCTCTCCCAATTGGTGTTATTCCACTCTTGAGTTATGGGTTCTTGGATCTCCTCTTTCATTCCTAGTCTTTGTGACTACTTGGGTCTTTCTACTCCTAATTGGAACTGAATCTAACACAAGCAATGGATGTTCACTAACTTATGGTGTGGTTTCTTGTAACTGACTAACTTTACCTTCCTATTATTTATCTCTATTCTTGTCTTGTTATCTTTGACTTGGTGATTTTAAAGTGCCTCGTTCTTCTGCTTTTGTTTTAAGAGTTTGGTTTCAATTATTGTTTATTTTAAGAGTTATGCTTTAAATGTTTGCTTTGGAGAATCGTACCAGTTCCATTCCAGGGAATTGACTCACCCCTCCCGGGGTGGGCTGCTTGGTTTCATCTTGCAGGTACGAATTGTCATACAGGTGGCCACGAAGAGTATGAGTGTTTGGGATGGGAATTAGGATTTGTGGAGAGTTATTGTATTTTGCTATTAATGTAGTTATGTTATGTTTTCTCAAGTTCGGACTGTAACATTTGTAAGTAGTAATTGGTGAGGTTTTGTACCGGGTGTTTGGAACCCGATGATCTGTAATCGCCAGTAGAGATTTTATTCCGCTGTATTTATTGTCAATAGGGGCGTTACAGGTTTCTTTGCAAACCAACCCCTTATCCTGAAAATCTGGACAGTCAATCAGAGCCGTCGATCCGAGATTTTCCCCGGATCTCACGGATAACGTTATCCAGAATTTGTGAACTTTCTTAAAATATTAGGAAAGTAGTGACCTTGGGGTGGTTTCCAACATGCTGAAAATTCTATATAAACCCCCCAAATTTTCCCCATTCTCCACACAATTCTCCAACTCTCAATTCTCCTAACTTTACATTCTCCTAATCTCCGAATTTCATTAAGTATGTTGCCATAGTTAGTTTGTTTTTTCATTTTTTTGTATTGTTTATTTATGCTTAATTATTATGTTTATTAAAGTACTTATGTCTTGTGTTTTTTATTTGTCAACTTCTAATTACTTCTTCTATCTTCAATTAGTTCTTCTAATTACTTCTTCTATCTTCAATTAGTTCTTCTAACTGATGCTAGCTTAGACTCTCATGGAAGGGTGGGCACGGCTTGGGTGGCGCACTCACAGAGGAAATTTCTTGCAGCTGGAAGTGTTTCATTTGAAGGAGACGTTATCATTGCAGATGCGGAGGCTATGGCAATCGAGTCGGCGTTGCATGGGACGTGCGCCTCAGGAATTACAAATCTCAGAGTGTTGTCTGATTGTAAATCGGTAATACAATATTTGCAAATGGGTGGAGCTTCTTCTCTGCTACAAACCACTACAACAATATTGGATAGAATCTTGGCAGATTTAGGAAGGTTCAATGATGTTTCATGATTCTATATCTCTAGGGATGAAAATTTTTCAACGCATAGTTTAGCTAACCATGTCCGGTGTATGCAACTCACGGGTTCATGGACTCCGGAGACCATTCCGAAAGTTGTACTGAAGCTTGTTTCTTAATGGTAACTCTTTTCTTTCAAATAAAAATCAGGTGAGTGTCGCGTCGCGACCTTTCTTTCTACTCGATTTCCTTTCTTCTCCCTCTTATTACCTTCTCCTCGGCGCCTATATGGGAAATCCTCCATTGAACAAATCTTGAATGTTCAATTTATTAATAAAAAGGTCTAACAATGACCTCTTACACCGATTTGTGATCTATCTTAATCAGGAGCGGATTTAGAAATTTTGTGTGGGGGAGACAAAATAAATTTTGACACTATCAATTTTTAAAATTTTATATTTTTTCAAAAATTTATAAAAATATTTGACAGATTTTCAAAATTTTTGGGGTTGGAGCGGAGAGCCCTTAACCCCCCACCGCATCCGCCCCTGATCTTAATAGTGTTTTCTCCTCTAAAGTATGCTTATGAAATCCAAAATCATTTTTTTAGGGTGTACAAATTTTTCGCTTTTGTTGGTGAAAATATTATATCCATTTCATGCTCTTAATTTAGTGAGGAATGTACTTTTATGTTGTGGTAGTATGGTGTTTAGTATTTGTACTTTAAGTTTGAGTTATATTATAGTTAGTTTGTTAACGCAGATGTATAAACATAGCGAAAGTTAAATATTAAGTGGTAAACCTTCAATTGTGCAAAACTATTAGTTTGATGATGAAATTTGAGCCATGTTAGTGTATACTTCCATATTTGAGTGTAACGGCATATGTAGATGTTAGTTGCAAGTTGATGCAAAGGTTGTGATTTTGCTAACTTTGTTGCATTTGACTGTTGTTTTTTTGTATTTAGTTAATGTTTAATTTACAATTAATATCTTGAAAGACGGAGATAGTTATGGATGGTATAAAATATTTGATAGTTAACTTAGAGTTAACAAGTATAATAAATCAGGGTCAATAATTTTTGTTATATATAATTAGTTGAGTTCATGGCTCATTTTATTGATATGAAATAATGATGATACAATACAACATTCATCACGTTGTAGCCACGAGTGTCCATCAGGGCCTCGTTAAAACCTTGTCACGTCAAACCCGGTGGAAAAAAAACAATGACAGGGGAAACATGTACCTATCTACAAACTTGTTCATATGGCGTTCCCTTAGCATAACTATATATAAAGCGTACAAAACATCCATAACCAAAGTTTTTGAGACACGCCAAGTGTATTATCAAACAGAGAAGATGGGTTGTGCGAAACATCGTGGTAGAATCATCTTCTTCATCAGCTGGTTGACTTTGCTGAAAAACAGCAGCACCTTTATCAGCATACAACAACAAGTACAGTTCTTTGAAACAACAACCAAAGCATCTCACTCAAATTTAGGCAAAACTTACGGTTTTAGGGTGCGAATTAGGCTTTTGTATGTTTGTACTATGTATAAACGGAGCTACACCCAATAGCAGTTCCTTCCACCCCTTTCGTCTAGATCCAAACATCAGACTTTATCTTTTGCACGATATCTATCGAGTTAAAAGCAACCTCTTCAAAACTTACTTTATTAATATGATACCATATATTTCATATTGTGTAAAGAAACTTGACATCCACATATTTTTAATATATTTCCCTCTTGTCACATTTTCCCAAACTGAAAAAGTTTATGAGTTGTTTGTTGAGAGTAGTACATTAATAAACCCCATTCCATGATGTCTTTCCTGATTTTCTCTTATTCCTTACACTCAAGGAGGAGGTGTTTCTGTGTCCCCACAACCCTTCCACAAATTGAGCATTAGTATTTGGCCAAATGCAATCTGATTGGTCCCCCTAGTTTAATGAATAAGTAAATTGGTACTTATATGCATATAACATGTTTACTTTACATGGCACCATATCTCAAAGTTTTTTTGATAATTTGAGGCACGAGGCCTAAGTACCGCATAAGCGGAGGATCAGTCACAACCATATGCCACACAAAACAAGAAAGACACATACCTTATGAATACTACCCATACACTTAAAAGAGAAATACCCGACTCTAGCTTCTTGCTCTTACTTTTCCCTTACCCCTTCTAGCCAATTTATTAATACGAGAGAATTTGCTAAAATCTACGGGTCCTTGCTTAGACCCAAAAGTCCTTCTCGAGCTAACTCAAAGTAATCTGAATTTCTGACATCAAGTCACTTGTTACTAGTGTAACACGAAGTCTACATTAATTTTTTACATGATACCTTAAGAGATTCTGATAAAAGAAACTGAAATAAAGTTGAAATAAATAAAACTAGAGATAATGATTGAGGAGAAACGATTTCACTCTTTGGACTTGAAAAATCAAAGCTAGCTCTAAAATCATTATCCGATGGCTCAACTTTGCAGCGGCTATGTCTTTAAAAAAAGAAAGAAAACTTTGTAGCAACTATGGAAATTCTACATTATCTTCTAATGTAGCGGAGAACCCGAATGATCTAAGTGGGCGTTTGTTTCAAGCGGGGAAACGGAATACAATTCGGAAAGGGAATTGAGAGGAATGGAACAGAATTCTCTTAGATTTTTCTGGTTGTTTGTTTGAGTTGGGTAAATTAAAATAAATAACCGGCCAACGACCACCGGTCAATGGTCAACTGTAACACCCTGGATTATACCTCAAATGATAGCTTAAGAAAATACAAATTTAACGGCGTAAACAGAATTAAAAACGGACTTCAGACGTGCCCTAAAAGTGCAAAACAACGTTGGTCCGAACTTGTGTCCGGACATCTGAAGTTCGGACACAAGCCGAAGAAATCACACCGCAAAAAACCATTTGTCCGAACTTGTGTCCGGACATTGACGTTTGGACACAAGTTGAGAGTTGGGAAAACAGAAATACGACGGTGTCCGAACTTGTGTCTGGACTTCGAAGTTCAGACACAAGTCGAGTTTTAAAAGTCCGAAAATTCTTTTTGCGCGTCCGAACGTTGGTCCGAACTTGCAAGTTTGGACGTAAGTCGAGACTTGCAAGTTGAACCCGTCCTCGCATGCTGCCCGAACTTCAATGTTTGGACAGATGTTCGGACATGGCTATACGGCGAAAACATTTAGAACTCTCGAGGCCTGTCCTAACATTGATGTCCGGACAACGTTCGGACAGGTCCCAGTATGCGTTTTCAAGCGTAAAACAGAGACAGAAAGCATTCTAAAAGTTACACAAACCCATGACGAAGATAACACAATTAACAAATAGACTGAAATAACATTTTTACCATGAAATACAGCGGAAAACTTCTTGTAATCCAAGGTGCTACCGCCACATCCAAACCCTTGGATGCTCAGGCTAATAATCCATAAAACATTTCAAACCATTTACTTAACAATGTAATCTCAATTTATGCGGAAGCTCAAACTATAACCAACATTAAAATTGTAAACGCAGTAACCAAAACATTGTATTCCAGAAATCCATAACTCAAATTACTGTCTCAAAACAATTCCAGTTCTCCTAAACTAAGTGATAGCACGTCCCCATTTCCCCAAGTCAGCAATTAGTACCTGCGATCATAAAACAACAATAAAAACACGAAGGGATCGCGTAAATCAGTGAAACTGAGTAAATTCCATCTCATCACGTAAAATACATTTTAGAAACTCCTTTGCAATTGAATAAACAAAACATTCAAGTTTAATAAATCAAAGTTTTAGTTCCACTTTCCTATAAACAATAACCAGTAAAACAATTAGGGAGCCTTCAACAGGAATAACCATAGAAACAACCAAACAGTCACAAACAGACTGAAATACCAAATACCCTCACCCTAAGTCCTTAAGTGTGTACACCCCCTATGAATCATCAGTCCATAGAGTAGATCATAGAGCTTAACTGCAGTCATTGTATGCAGCACAAAATATATATTAGTCAATGTAAATAATTCATGCTCACGGTGCAGAGAACCAACATGGTGAATCAGGGAGCACCAAGAACTCCAACATGGTGAATCAGGGAGCACCAAGAACCCCAAAGTAATTAAATCTAGTGAAGAACTCCCAAAATAAAATACAATTCCAATTTCTAGAATACCACAACTTTGTACCACGTGAAGAAATCACAATCTCATTTTACCAAATCTCCAACAGAGTATCTCAGAATACATTTTGTGATAGAAAAACCGCTCAGAATGGCAAAACAACAATGAGCACAGAACTTACCTGGTCGTTTCCTTGACTCGGGAAGACGGTTCATAGAGATCACCAATAACGTTCGTCAACGACATCGTGGTCTAGAACATAATAATTCACAATCAGGAATCAAAGAACACAACTGAATAAATTTACACACCAACTACACAATTACTTTACCCGGTATAACTCTAGTTGGCACCTGGGAAGGATTTTTGACCAAAACACAAGAAGGAACGTGAATTGAGAGTTTGAGGAAGAAGAGCGTAGTGGCGGCGTGAAGAAGATGAAGAACGATCAGTAAGATCGTGCTTTAAATAAAGAAATTAATTAAATAAATAAATTTAGTAGGTTAAAATAATTCTAAATGAGTAAAAGAATTAATTACATAATATAAGTAATTTAGAAGAACTCCATTGCTTTATATTGTAACTGTTTTGGAAATGTATATAACATTAATGTTGAGAAACTTCAGGAAGGAAAGTTAGACTTCTAACAAAATATCCCATCAGTAAATAAAGAAATAATTCTTTAAGTAAAATGGAAAAGAATTCAATTGGTTGTTGTAAAAGATAAGGTTGAAGAATAAATATTTAATAAGAGATTAATTTATTTAATTGGAAAGGAAGAATCTAGAATATATGTAATTTAAGTTAGGAAAGAGGATAAGAAATTATTATTAGCCAAATCCAAATTGAGAGAGGTAAAATCAGATTTGAGTTCTTAAAGGTATTAATAAATAAAAAGGTAGTAAAATCATATTTGAACACTTAGATTCAAACTAACATAATAGTTTACAAAATTAAATGATATACAATACTACCATTGAAAGGAAACTGAGGGAAACGTAATTAATGTTGCTAAAATAAATTTAGATAACGAATTCCTTCCCCAGGCCAACTATTAATCCTAACGTCGGACTATACGACACTATCATATTTATCTTGATATACTACGCGCACCTCTTATACTAACTTTATATTATACTTATCCTAGTTCCAAATTTTGGGGGTGTTTCATCACATCCTCCTAAAAAGAAAGCTTCGCCTTCGAAGCCAAAACTGACTCAAACAGGGAACTAATCGAAACTGGCTTGAATCCTTACCTGATCGAAGAGTTGTGGGTACTTCTTCCTCATCTCCTTTTCTACTTGCCATGTAGCCTCTTCTGTTCCATGATTGGACCACAGAACCTTAACCATTCGGGTAGACTTCGATCGGGTCTCCCTAGTCTTGGTGTCCAGAACTCTGATAGGATATTCTTCGTAGGATAGGTTCTGCTCCAGCTCCAGAACCTCTGGCTGCAACACATGCGAAGGGTCGGGGATGTACCTCTTCAACTGGGACACGTGAAACACATTGTGAACTTTCTCCAGTTCACAAGGGAGTGCCAAATGATAGGCGACCTTCCCAATCCTCTCCAAAATCTCATAGGGTCCCATGAACTTGGGACTGAGCTTTCCCTTCTTCCCGAATCTGGTTACCCCTCTTACAGGAGACACCTTCAGGAAGACTCTATCACCCACCTTGAACTCTATCGGTCTGCGCTAGAGATCAACATAGGAATTCTACCTATCTTGAGCTGCTTTCACCCGACTCTGAATCACCCGGACCTGCTCCATGGTCTCCTCTATCAACTGTGGTCCCAACACCACTGTCTCACTGATATCATTCCAACATAGTGGGGCCCTACATTTCCTCCCATACAAAGCCTCGTAGGGAGCCATCTTAATACTGGTGTGGTAGTTGTTATTATACGAGAACTCCACCAAGTGTAGCATATCTGCCCACGAACCCTGGAAGTCCATAACACAGGCACGAAGCATATCTTCTAAAGTCTGGATGGTTCCCTCTGTCTGACCATCAGTAGTAGGGTGAAAAGTGGTACTCAAACTCAGCTTAGTGCCTATCGCCTTCTGAAACTGCTGCCAGAAGTGAAACAGGAATCTCGAGTCTGAGTCTGAAATAATAGTCTCAGGCACCCCATGGTATCTTACCACGTTCTTGATGTAAGCATCCACCAACTGACTCATGGACCACGTGCTCTTCATGGGTATGAACCGCGTAGACTTAGTAAGTCGGTCCACGATCACCCAAATCTGATTGACTCCTCCTCTCGCTGGTGGTAAACCCATCAGGAAGTCCATGGAAATGGAGTCCCACTTCCACTTTGGGACATCCAGAGGCTGCAGCAAACCTCTCATCCTCTTATGTTCGAATTTAACTTTCTGGCAGGTAAGACACCTTGACACGAACTCTGCCACTTCTCTCTTCATCTTAGGCCACCAAAACATCTTCTTCAGGTCCTTATACAATTTATCACCACCAGGATGAACCAAATAGGGAGTATTATGAGACTCCCTCATCACTTTCTCCTTTACCTCTGCACACTCTTGAGGCACACACCATCGGCCTTTGAATCTCAAGCTGCCATCACTGTGGACCTCGAAGCCCTTTACTTTACCTTCCTTCATCATCTCTTTGATGCGCTCCATCTTCACATCACCCGGCTGTCCTTTGAGTATCTCTCCATAGATGTCGGAAGAGACACTCATCTGGAACAGCTTTACCTCTTTCAAATACCCCAAACTTAATTAGGGTGATTAAATTACTCTAATATGATAATTTAGGGCCTATTAGTGCCTAATAAATTTTGGTAAAGAACATAAATCCAAAAGAAAAGAGAAAACGCTTAAAAAACAAAAAGCGCTAAAATGAGCGTTATGTGACAGTAGGAGGAATACGACCTCAAAAATGGTCTTAGGTGGATTTAAAAAGGCTTAATAATACCTAAATAATATATGGGAACAATTCCCGAAGAAAACGGATCCATAAAACGAATTAAAAACGCTAATAAAGCTTTAGCGCACGTTCTTCGAGAAAACCCGAAAAGGTGACTTTAAGTGGTCAAATGAACCCGTAAAAATTATAGTTAATCAAATAACTATAAATAAACATTAGTGGAAGCTTAAAAGCCATTAAAATTAAAGAAACGAGAAAATTCCAGAAAACGGGTCAGGTTAGTGAATAGTGCTAAAACCGGGTAAATTAACGAGTGTTTTCTGTAAAAGACAAAAAAAATGCTCCAGCTCATGTGTACACATAGGGGCCGGTTTTGAATTAAATAAGGCAGCCCCCTCTCTATTATTAGCTAAAAAGAAAAGAAGGAAAGGGGAAAAGTAGAAAAAGTAGAAAAGTAGAAAAAACACTCTCTCTCCTCTCATTTCTTTCCTCACTCACGTACTGCCTCCCCCTCTTTCTTCTTCCTCTGCCGGTTTCTCCCTCCTTCCTTCCCAAGCTGGCGATTGTGAACTTCCATGGCTGCCCCATCTTTCTCTCCATGCTCAAGCCACACCAAGGCTCCTAATGCAAAACAAATTATATATTTGAACTCCCCTCATCAAGCTCTTCCATTCCCTCTTTTCAAAATCCGAAAATGATGAACTTCATCTCCATGGGTATATCCTATTTGAAGATAAAATCAGCTTTAATGGAGCTTGGGAGTCTCCTCTTTCATCCAAGGAAAGAAAAGTCACAAAAAAACCAACATTTCTTCCATCTCTTGACCTAGCCGATTTTTGGCTCTTACATACCTTGTTTTCTTTCTTGTTTTGAGCCATCCTTCAAGCCTCCAATGGTGGATTGGAGTACTCCTTTGATTCATGACCAAAAGCCATTTTAGGGTTTCAAGGTAATCTCTCATTTTTGTGCTCTAAGCACCCCTCCTTGTAACCTAGCTAAATTAATAAGTCTAGGAGTAATGTTTAGTGTCTAATTCCTCATTTGAATATTGATGTTTGAGGTTGGAAAGTGGTTGGCCAATTTGGCCGATTGTGACCAAGAAAGAGGAGAGGAGAAGCTTGGTAAAAGGAATGGAGCTTTAAGGTAATTAAGCTACCCTAATGTATATTTTGAATGCTTTAGAAATTGTGGGATGGGAAAATTTAAATGAATGAACCAAATTTAAGTTAAGAATGTATTTGGTTGTTAGTGAGAATTGGTGGTTTAAGTTTGGTTTGATTTAAGGGCCTAAGAGCCAAGCATTTAAGTTTAGTGCTTATGTTGTTGTTTGGTGAATTTTGAATTGAGTTTGTGTGCTGGTAGGACCCTTTAAGGGGGTGGCTAGACTAGGAATGAAAATTGGTGATAAAAGATGAGTTTGGATATGTTAGGTTTATGGGGAGGTTATGGCAAAATTTTAGTAGAAAATAAGCATTTTAGATGACTTGGTGAATGGGAGAACCAAGGTGTGTATTGGGTTGAGTAGAGAGGTTTGGTAACCATGAAATGGTAGATGGAGAATGGATATGAGGGTGTACAAAATCTGTAGCAAAGATGACTAGGAATGTCTTGGAAATTCTAGAAAGGAGTTAATGTTTATAATCTTGGAAATGGAGGATGGACTTGGGTGTAGTAGATGCAATTGTTTAGGAAGGATTTGGAATGGTCAAAATAAGAGGGAACAAAGTGTAAACTTCCAAGAGGGGTTTAGGAAATGCACAAGTGTGCACACTGTAACAGGGAGGTTGGAAACTTGAAGGAATTAGGCAAGCATTGGGTAGTGAATTTAACTAATGTATTGGGGAGGTTTAGAACATGATTAAGGAGTGTTTTAGGGTGTTTTAACATGTAGGAAACATGTGGAAAGATTAGGAAATGATTAGATGTGAATTAGGGGTTGAAAACTGGTGAAAAACTATAAATTTTGACAGTTCCAGGGGTGGTCCGGGTTTGCAAATCGGTACACAAACCCGGACCACAGCAAAAACATGGCAGAAGACCATCCTAGGGGGTGGTCCGGGTTTGTAAACCCGGACACAAACCCGAACCACATGAAAAATGCACCAGAATGTTATTTTCGTATTTGGTCTGGGTTTGTAACCCCTGACACAAACTCGGGCCACTATAAAAATTCATCAGAAAGTGTTTTTAAGGGTTCTATACATGGGGGTTTGAATGGTATTGGTTTTAAATGATGTTTAGGAGTTGTTTGGTGACTTTTAAAGGTCATAAGAAGTGTAGACAAGTGTGAGAAGTGATTGAGATAGTTGTGAGTTTAAGAGCACATAAACAAAACCAAAGAATAATGGGTCAACGGGGTTTATTACGGGAGCATTAGTTTTACACACCATAGTACCTTAAGTAATGGAGATGTTTGGAATATTATCAGTGGACCAAGAGTAAACCGAGCAAAGTGAGAAGACCTGGTAAAAGTAAAACCATGGTGTAAGGTATGATTTTCTTATGCCCTGTATCCTAACTTGGTTACTCTGATTTGTGTGCTTGTTTGATTGTGTGATCACCTAACAAGATAAAAGCACGAATCAGATTGTTTGCACCTTGTAGTGCTTGTTAGCATTGTTGCTTGTTGATTTGTATTTGAATTTAAAGTTTGTATAATTCATGAAATGCGTGAATGTGGATGATTGGCTTGAGTATGAATGTGCACCGTAGTGCGACTCATAGTTGAGTCTTGTTTGAGTAGTGACTCGTAGAAAGAGTCAAGTTGTGAATTAATAAAAGTGTGGAAACACTCTAAAACTATCGAACCGATAAACGATAACGCAACCTACAAACTCACTAGAACGTGAGAGAATTGTACAGGAAATTAGTAAACTCCCGATAACGGTTAGAGAATCGAATTGATTCAATCCACACAATATATAATAGTGGAAGTACTTAAGTAACCTCTTTCTAGAGGATTGATAATTGTTCAAAATATGAACCTTGAGTAAAGTAAAGAATTATAAGGGATCACCAAACCCCTTAGAATGATAGTCGAACCCCAATGAGAGGATCCGGCTAAAATAAACCATGTCCCGAACATGAGAGTATTCAATAAGTTGGGTAAAACCTTAAATCTTAGAATACTAGACATTGAGAAATCCTCTAATCCAATAGATGTTATCGAGAGAGATACCTCTAGGCTAAACCTTGAGATTGAGAAATGACTCCGAGAGAGGAGTTTTGGGAATTTGAGTAGTCCGGTAAAGAATTGGACATTTGTGAACTTGAGAAGCTAATTGCATAGCTACTTTTGTATTTGTAAGCCCGGTGGTGGGTCTTGTGTATGACCCTACCCGGAGGTCGTGGCTAAGACTTAAAAGATGCCTTTGAGTATTGAGTATTGGTTTGAGAAATTGATTGAGGTAGAGAATTGAGCATTGAGTATTGAGTTGAGACTTGAGAGAGTTGAGTTTGTAATTTGAGTATTGAGTTTGAGGTTGAGAGTGAAAGAATTTGAGTAAGTGTAACCCAAGTGAGTGGGGTGACAATGTAGAATGAATTGAGACATAGTGAGGTATGACCCACAAGGCCTAAGTATATAACAAATTAAACTAGCTTCTTGATGTGTGTGTTAGTGTTTGTGTTCTTCATTGAACCTTGATTGTGTTAAAATGCATATATAATGTATTGATGCCTTGCATGCCATTTGAAATAAAATGAATCGCATGCTCTCGACCAAATAGTCGGAGTACCCTCGCTAGTACGCGGGGTATGCGAATTTCATATGCAGCAATTTTGCTGAGCCCCTAGGGGCGTCGTTTTTTTTTCCAGGTACAACGAAGCCGTCAACTGTTCGAGAGTAGGACGGGGTTGTTATTGATATGGGTAGTTGTTTAAGGAATTGTATTTGTGTATTGAGGGATTGTAAGTACAATATGTTATTGATAAGCGGGACTAGTAGTAGATACTCGGTATAGAATGTAATTGAAGTTGTATTGTATAACATGGGATTGAGGTTGTTTTTGGTTGAGATATGATTAAGTAATGGAAGTAATGTTTGTATAGTGTACTCGGTATAGTGACCCATCAGACCGATATTGTATTTGTATTGATTATTTGGATTGGATTTGGCCTTGTTAGTCACGTGGGTGACTAACGGCATTGTATCACCCACCGTTGGAGTATGAATTTTCGCTGCTTTGATGTTGGTAATGGAGACGGGTTAGGAGTTAATGGTTGGATTAGTGGTAGGGGTGTTACAAAAAGTGATATCAGAGCGATACTTCGCTCTGATGGTCTAAATACCGAGTTTAGGAAAATACCGAGTTAGGAAGTAGAGACTTAGGGCTAAGGGTTGAGTGTTAGCGTGTGAGGTACGCTAGTTAGGAACTTCCGGTGTGATCTGGATACCTACATAACCGAACCCACCTTCCGCAACCCCCGTTATAAGTTGGGGGAAGAACGCCAGAGAGAAGGAAAGACCTCTCATACTTGGGAAAACCTGATCTGGCAGTTGTAGAATAAACTTTGTAAAGAGAAAGAACCTGTCATACGGTAGATTCCAAGAACTGGAAATCCCGAAGACGGTTCCCGTTTGAACGACAATAACCGTACTGAACGGTAGAAGATTGAAGATCCTAAATATGGGATAATGAAACTTGTGGCACCATGGGGCGACATGCTTCGCAGTCGCGAGAACCATGTGCAGCCAACAAGAAGAGAAGCTTAACTACACAATAAGCGGGAACGAAGAGTAACAAAACCCGAGACAAGAGAGCCTACGGATTGCAACGCATGATAATACTGTTAATGGTATACACACCGACTAAGGAATTAGTCGAGGTTGGAATAACTTCAACGCTACAACGCCAAAGGGCAGTAATACCCAAATAACATAGTTCAGACAACTATGAGAGTAATCATTAAACTCACACCAACAGGACTACGACGTAGCTCCTAAGGACTTGTCAAACCTCGGTAACCACCGCAAGGGCGTGGGAACGAGCAACAAAGCAAGGTACATAGAGTAACTCAAGGATCGGGAAAGCTCCCGAATTATTGACAACCTTATCAGGAACGCTGAAAGGCTACTCAGGAGATTGCACTAAGATCAAAAGATCAAAGGGAGATCTAATAAAGCCACCAAGTATGGATGAAAACAATACCGTAACCGGTATTTGTTAACCTGAAAACTGACGTACTCGTGCACTTGCCAAGGCAAGTGCAGCAACAACAAGGCAAATTGGGACACTTTTGACAACCAACAAGTACTTACTAAAGTACCACCATGAAGATTGAAGCAAACATAGGATCACCAATCCTAAGAACTTGAAGAACGGAACCTTGGAAAGGCCTAACAGCCTGACCATCGCCTTTAACAAACATACCAGTCAGCGAGAAACTAGACTTGGTCAAGACCTCAGTCATGGCAACGCCATGAAGATTTTCTTTCAAACTCAAGAATTTTTGTTTCAAACTCAAAACTTTCTTTTAAAACCACAAACTTTTCTTTTAAAACTCAGATTTTTAAAAACCAAACCAGAAGAATCACAGTGAGTATCATAGAATGATACAAGAGGAGTTCACAATAGAATACTTCACTTAGGCGTGTAACGAGCACTACGAGTGTACCCAAATACGGGATGTGGGACGACCACACTCCGAAAGAGCTTATGGGCCTGACAGACCTTTGTGAGTTAGTCGGGTAAGTGGTAACGTACCAGTAAGGTACCCCACGTATGTATACATGTAGTGTATGAAACATGGGAAGTAGTCAACTCCGCTCTACAAACTATAAGGATATTCAAGCCGAAACAGTTGGACACCTTGAACAATCGAAGGAACTCAGATTAGCTTACAAGCTAAAGGAGTCAAGAACTTACTCCAGGAGGATGATTAAGAGTTAGGAAGTGCGAGAAGCACTAGTAATTGTCTAAAGACATTAGATATGTCTCAAGAATTTGAAACAAAAGCATGAAATAGCCGGAATGGATACCTGGTCTAAATACAGGGAGGCAAATGCCTAGCATGAACACCTCAATGTTCAATGAACGGGATGGGATTCCCAGAACAACCACCATAAGTACCCAAAGTGATCATCTAAGGTACCAGAGGATACCGTTCACCACCGAAGGAAATACCAAACCGGTTAAAATCATAAGAGAAGTATCCATAGTCTACCCTGAGAACGGGAGACGTATAACCCCAAACGGGACAATCTGAAATCCAAACCATAATGCAGAGTAACTGAACACACTCAAATGCAAGCCGGATGTAACGGCATAATCAACAACACCCAAGAGCAATCCATAAAGGGTATCAAAGTCAACATAGTTGCACGAAGTGTCGTAAAAGAGCACCAGAGCTGTAACGAACACTCGGTTAGAACACCGAAGGGATACCACTTGACAGGGGATACCCTAAATTGACAAATAGTATCGACCAATACCAAGATGCTTAAAGGGGCATCCAACGGGCAGAAGCGTGATGCGATGATCCTATCATGGAGCCCAGTAATACCTCCAAGCCATTTTATGGTATACGGAGAAACAATGTATGTGAACCGCCTATAATGAGCAGAACTCTAGGCAACAGGGCTAGTATGCCCGGAACCGCTACAATATGTAAATCCATCAGTAGCAAAACCCACAGTGAACCATAAAGAGAGTTGCCAAAAACAGCATTAGCAAAATAATTTAATAAACTAACGAGCAAAGATACCCCTCGTCATTGTAATACTGCAAGAGCGGTGAACACATAGACTTTAAGAAGAGGTTGTATCTCTTTCAAAACTACCAATGCAGTGAAGCTTGAGCATATAGACATTGCCAAGCAATAACTTGAATAAGATGAAACCGAAGAAAGCTTTGATAGCAATGGGCAAAACCGAAAGAGTAATCAGTTAATAAATCAATAACGCTCAAGGAGCTTAGAAACATAAGTATAGTATATTAAGTAAACAGCCAGATGAGTGACGAACCATTATATAAATGGTGGAAACACATGAGCGGAGGCCATGTAAACCAATACTGTAGACTCAGTAAGAACATGATGCGCAGCAAGCGACCGATACATGTGAGTGAATAACACAATGGTATGGAGTTGATGAATAAAGATGGTAGACAGATCGAGTAACAAAGAAACAACGTTCATTCCTATTGCAATCACATGAGAGATTTACTACCAAGTGTTTACGCCTCTGCACTCTATAGGACTGAGTGTTTTGGTATCGCACTTGCGCAGTAATGATCTAGTGGGATAGCTAGGAATTTGGAACAATGTCAATTGTGGTAAAATAGAAGGAAGCTTACAAAGTCACAAGGACCGACGCATAAAAAATGGAAGGTCATACAAGTAAAGAACACTTGTACAGAACCAGTAGGTGGGCATAGTTCAGAAGCCACTGGTGACAGAGGAAGCACTACAATTAAGTAGTGGCTCAACCTCAACCGACAACATGTCGGGATAACCAAGTGAATAATCACTCAAGTACACAATAGTATGTACATTGATTTCCAAAGAACTGGATAGAAAGCCTGTAACTCATTGAGTTCGCGTACGGTAAAGGAATACCATGCTTGATCGATAAACCTTTATCCCAAGATAAAAGGGGATAAAAATGGGGATGTATAACACATTAAGAATAACGAGAAGGGCGAATAAACCCTAAGTTATCAAGGTCGCGCAGCAGAAGCTAGTGGGCCCATAATTCTAAGGTTTAATACACCTAGTGAATAAAAGGTTAATCATCAATGCCTTGAAGCCTGAAAGGCTAGAACCGAACCCGGTTAAGAGTTAAATAAACTTCGATGAAAATTATTGGTGCAGGGACTAACCGACAATACAGTTGAGACCCTTTGACCAGAATACATTGTATAATAGACTGCATGGAAGTTGAACCACTCCGTGACGGCTGAACGCCTTAGACCAATGCCCAATGTTGACACATGGTAGATTACGTGGGCGTAATCCCTTTTTAAGGGGGGTAGGGCAAAAACCGTGAAATGTATGTTTTACGTGATAGTGCGTAAACTACAATGCGTATAGCGTAAAAGAATTTATTCTGATGATTGGTACTTATGTTACATAAACATATGTATCCATTCATAGTGTAATTATGGTGGATTGTGAGATTGGAAGTGGAAAGGTGTAGGGAAACTCTAGAGGAATGAGAACCCCGATTGGCAATGGTATGGGAAATGAGTATGTTTGAGGAACTTGATGAGTATAAATCGGTATGAAACCGATGTTGAACCTAGTGGGAAGTGAGTCCCCTAGGTAACTTGGTTTGATTGTATTTGTGAGTAATTTGAGGATGGAAATTGATTTGACTTGTGGACGATTAGAGGATAGAAAAACTAATTGGAAATTAACCCTTGAATTTCATAGGTATAGTAGTTGAATAAATTGGGTAATAATTGATGAGATGACTAGTAAGTGAGTAAATAGATTCTAGAAATTGGTAAATGTATTGATGGGTGATTATGACTAGAAAGATAAAAAGATAGAAAATGAAATAATGCTTGACTATTTGATTGTGTGAATTGAGGTGGGAGGTGGAACTTGATATGCTAGCGATCAAGGGAAACCGAACACAAATTGGGGTGGATGGATAGTTCAACACCAATGCTGATCACATTGGGGTTGAATGATTCTTGAAGCTCCCTATAAGTGGCCACAAGTAATCACACTAATAATAGGTTAACACAAATTGGAATTTGGAGTTGCATTGAAATTTTCAAAATGAATATCCCAAATTGATTTTGACACAAATGGTTTTCTTCAAACTTGAGAATGAGGATCGGTTTTGAAACCGCTCCCACGGGCGCTAGTGGATCTTTCATGGCTATGCACCGGTATCGGGTCGAAACCGTGGAGGTGAAGCTAGTTGTGAGACGGTGGAAGTGATGATTAGTTTTGAAACCATTACAATGGATGAGCAACGGTACTAAGTGACCGGTAGGATGTTTGTAGTGTGTGTTTTGCTTTTTTCCAAGGGCCGCCGGATATGAGTAGTCTGGTCAGGGAAGAGTACCCACTTTGGAGCCTGAGGAATCTCTAGATGTGCAAATGAATTTGATCAGAACCAAAGACCGTAGAGCCAGAAAGCGTAAGTGCTCAATGTCATGACGGCCGTGAACCAGAAAGCGTAATTCTTCAAACGTGACCGGTACCTGAGGGATCACTCGATATGGGAGAGGACTGTTGTGCCTTCTTTATCTATGGATGGACCCCATGGAGAGTTTTGTACAAGGATATTTTTGGTTGCTATGCATGTTGTGACATGCTGTTTGAATGTGTGGTATGTATTCAGTCAGACACGGGAGTTTGTCAGGTTATATAGACTTTATAACCTTAGTATTGAGTACCTTGGTGATTAACAATCTTAGACTCACCAACTTTGTGGGCAAAGTTCTTTAAGGGGGGTAGGTTGAAATACCCCGAACTTAATTAGGGTGATTAAATTACTCTAATATGATAATTGAGGGCCTATTAGTGCCTAATAAATTTTGGTAAAGAAAATAAATCCAAAAGAAAAGAGAAAACGCTTAAAAGCGAAACGCTAAATGAGCGTTATGTGACCGTATGAGGAATACGACCTCGACAATGGTCTTATATGGATTTAAAAGGCTTAATAATGCCTAAATGATATATGGGAACAATTCCCGAAGAAAACAGATCCATAAAACGAATTAAAAACGCTAATAAAGCTTTAGCGCACGTTCTTCGAGAAAACCCGAAAACGTGACTTTAAGTGGTCAAATGAACCCGTAAAAACTATAGTTCATCAAATAACTATAAATAAACATTAATGGAAGCTTAAGAGCCATTAAAATTAAAGAAACGAGAAAATTCCGAAAAACAGGCCCGGTTAGTGAATAGTACTAAAACTAGGGGTGGCAATTTCAACGCGACCCGTTTGACCAACACGAACCCGACACAAATTTAGCGGGTTTGGGTTTTAAAATTTGACACGATTAAATAAACGGGTCAACCCGAACACGACTCGTTTAATAACCGTGTCGGATTTGGGTTTAAGATATGTAACCCGCTAACCCGTTTAAGTAATTTATATTAAATAATATATATTATAAATTATAGATTATTCATTTTTTAATCAAATTTTAATATAAGATATAAATATTAAAATTAAAGTTAATATATCATAGAGTAACAAATCTAATGTAAATTAATCAAATATTTTATTTTATATAACTAAACATGTTAGGTTTGAGTTAAATATATGTAGATTTGAGTATCAAATTTGAACATAATTAGTTAATTGGATCAGACGGGTCAACCCATTTGATAACCCGCTCAACCCGTTTAATAAACGGGTTGGGTTTGGGTTTCATATTTTGACACGATTAATTAAACGGGTTGGGTCGGGTCAACCCGTTTAATAAACGAGTCGGGTTCGGGTTTAGCCTAACACGACCTGCGAACCCGTTTTGCCACCCCTAGCTAAAACTGGGTAAATTAACGAGCGTTTTCTGTAAAAGACAAAAAAAACGCTCCAGCTCATGTGTACACATAGGGGCCGGTTTTGAATTAAATAAGACAGCCCCCTCTCTATTATTAGCTAAAAAGAAAAGAAGGAAAAGAAAAAGGGGGAAAGTAGAAAAAGTAGAAAAATAGAAAAAACACTATCTCCTCTCATTTCTTTCCTCACTCACGTACTGCCTCCCCCTCTTTCTTCTTCCTCTGCCGAGTTCTCCCTCCTTCCTTCCCAAGCTGGCGATTTTGAACTTCCATGGCTGCCCCATCTTTCTCTCCATGCTCAAGCCACACCAAGGCTCCAAATGCAAAACAAATTATATATTTGAACTCCCCTCATCAAGCTCTTCCATTCCCTCTTTTCAAAATCTGAAAATGATGAACTTCATCTCCATGGGTATATCCCATTTGAAGAGAAAATCAGCTTTAATGGAGCTTGGGAGTCTCCTCTTTCATCCAAGGAAAGAAAAGTCACAAAAAAACCAACATTTCTTCCATCTCTTGACCTAGTCAATTTTTGGCTCTTACATACCTTGTTTTCTTTCTTGTTTTGAGCTATCCTTCAAGCCACCAATGGTGGATTGGAGTCCTCCTTTGATTCATGACCAAAATCCATTTTAGGGCTTCAAGGTAATCTCTCATTTTTGTGCTCTGAGAACCCCTCCTTGTAACCTAGCTAAATTAATAAGTCTAGGAGTAATGTTTAGTGTCTAATTCCTCATTTGAATATTGATGTTTGAGGTTGGCAAGTGGTTGGCCAATTTGGCCGATTATGACCAAGAAAGAGGAGAGGAGAAGCTTGGTAAATGGAATGGAGCTTTAAGGTAATTAAGCTACCCTAATGTATATTTTGAATGCTTTAGAAATTGTGGGATGGGAAAATTTAAATGAATGAACCAAATTTAAGTTAAGAATGTATTTGGTTATTAGTGAGAATTGGTGGTTTAAGTTTGGTTTGATTTAAGGGCCTAAGAGCCAAGCATTTAAGTTTAGTGCTTATGTTGTTGTTTGGTGATTTTTGAATTGAGTTTGTGTACTGGTAGGACCCTTTAAGGGTGGGGCTAGACTAGGAATGAAAATTGGTGATAAAAGATGAGTTTGGATATGTTAGGTTTATAGGGATGCAGACGTTATATTGTGAGTGGTTTAAGTGGTGTAATTAAAATTAAAGAAAAGAAATTAAAACCCAAAATAAACGTCAGGCTGCAAACAAATCCCGGTCGCAGTAGTATAGTGAAATTTAAGCGACCGGATATCGAACCACGGGACTAATGTACATTATAGTACCTAAGCGTGTCACAAAGAGGGGGGATTAATTGACTTGTTAAATATAAATAAAAACAGTTAATAAAATTAACTAAGTAAGCAAATTAACTAAACGGGACTCTGGTTCAGATTAATATTATCTGCTCTTTCATGCTATTCCTACTGGTTTAATTATAATTGTTTGGCAAAATTCCTTAAATTATCCTAAGGACTAAGTCATAGCCTCATAAGAACTCGTTTACCAGAAATGCTCGGTCTAATCAAGGTTCGAGCACTCTTATGTAAACGGACATTAAATTCCAGGAAATATAATTGCATCTGAAAATACTAACTCATTAAATCATAATAGAGCTTTCTCCAAATTTACGGCTTAATCAACCTATCTATTTATCACCTGGTCTGATCAAAATAGACTTAGCAAGCAATTTAATAAACTCATGACATTTATTAAAAAGGCGAGAGATGAGCTTTAAGCGTAACAAACTTCATTAAATTAAAACCAGTAAAAACATTGCATAATTAATACAGAACATAATAATTATTCCCAAAGCGAAAGTAAACTAGCCTAACATATTAAATAGAATAACAGAAACAAGAATGATAGAAATCATCCGTAATCACTCCGTCTCGCTCTGCTATTTTGTATACGTAGGCTAGAGGTGGATTTAGTGGACTGTAAAATAAATAAAATGGAGAAGGCGGAAGGAGAGAAATGAGATGGTGCGTGAGTTGGAACTCCAAAGGAACCACGGAAGGAGCCTCCGGAAGGACCCTCAGTAAGGATGAACGAGGCTCGTATTTATAGAGGAAGAAGAACAAAGCAGCAGCACTGATTGAGCTCGTTGATTGCAGCTCCCCATTGATTGCAGCTATTGATTGCGCAGGGGGACAGGGCTGAATCGCTTGCGTGATTTCTGGTAGGCGCCGTCTCAGAGCGAGTTGGCGTAGAAGATAACCCGTTGATTTCCTACAGATTTACACGTGTCCGCCACTTATTTAGCGGTCTCCTATATATGTTGTCCGCCTGTTAAGTGGCGGTCATCTCTGTCTCAACCGCCTCGCGGTCCTCTGTCTCTTGTCCGCTAGATAACTAGCGGTGCGCTCTGTCACGTCCGCCTAGCGGTTGTGTTAGAGATGACCGCCCAATACGGGGCGGTTGCCTCTCTGTTGTCCGCCTGATAAGGAGGCGGTCGCCTCTTGTTTCCTCCTCTCTGTGTCTCGTCCGCCTTGTTATGTGGCGGTTGCATGCTATGGAGGCGTGCATGTTGTTCTTTCTCACGTGACCATCTTTAATCCTTCAATAATATAAGTGTTTTAGGTATTTTTCCTACAATTTAACACATATAATACATCAGTTAATGTAACAACATAATTATAGGAAAAACCCTAGATAAGTGCGAAACATTACTAAAAATGCTGCAATTAATAAGGTGATTAAACCTTAAAAAGTCTATATGTTTTGCACTTATCAAGGGAGGTTATGGCAAAATTTTAGTAGAAAATAAGCATTTTAGATGACTTGGTGAATGGGAGAACCAAGGTGTGTAATGGGTTGAGTAGAGAGGTTTGGTAACCATGAAATGGTAGATGGAGAATGGATATGAGGGTGTACAAAATCTGTAGCAAAGATGACTAGGAATGTCTTGGAAATTCTAGAAAGGAGTTAGTGTTTATAATCTTGGAAATGGAGGATGGACTTGGGTGTAGTAGATGCAATTGTTTAGGAAGGATTTGGAATGGTCAAAATAAGATGGAACAAAGTGTAAACTTCCAAGAGGGGTTTAGGAAATGCACAAGTGTGCACACTGTAACAGGGAGGTTGGAAACTTGAAGGAATTAGGCAAGCATTGGGTAGTGAATTTAACTAATGTTTTGGGGAGGTCTAGAACATGATTAAGGAGTGTTTTAGGGTGCTTAAACATGTAGGAAACATGTGGAAAGATTAGGAAATGATTAGAGGTGAATTAGGGGTTGAAAACTGGTGACAAAACTGTAAATTTTGACAGTTCCAGGGGTGGTCCGGATTTGCAAATCGGTACACAAACCCGGACCACATCAAAAACATGGCAGAAGACCATCCCAGGGGGTGGTCCGGGTTTGTAAACCCGGACCACATGAAAAATGCACCAGAATGTTATTTCCGTATTTGGTCCGGGTTTATAACCCCGGACACAAACTCGGACCACTATTAAAATTCACCAGAAAGTGTTTTTAAGGGTTCTAAACATGGGGGTTTGAATGGTATTGGTTTTAGATGATGTTTAGGAGTTGTTTGGTGACTTTTAAAGGTCATAAGAAGTTTAGACAAGTGTGAGAAGTGATTGAGATAGTTGTGAGTTTAAGAGCACATAAACAAAACCAAAGAATAATGGGTCAACGGGGTTAATTACGGGAGTATTTGTTTTACACACCATAGTACCTTAAGTAATGGAGATGTTTGGAATATTATCAATGGACCAAGAGTAAACCGAGCAAAGTGTGAAGACCCGGTAAAAGTAAAACCATGGTGTAGGTATGATTCTCTCATGCCCTGTATCCTAACTTGGTTACTCTAATTTGTGTGTGTGTTTGATTGTGTGATCACCTAACAAGATAAAAGCACGAATCGGATTGTTTGCACCTTGTAGTGCTTGTTTGCATTGTTGCTTGTTGATTTGTATTTGAATTTAAAGTTTGTATAATTCATGAAATGCGTGAATATGGATGATTGGCTTGAGTGTGAATGTGCACCGTAGTGCGACTCATAGTTGAGTCTTGTTTGAGTAGTGACTCGTAGAAAGAGTCAAGTTGCGAATTAATAAAAGCGTGGAAACACTCTAAAACTATCAAACCGATAAACGATAATGCAAACCTACAAACTCACTAGAACGTGAGAGAATTGTACAGGAAATTAGTAAACTCTCGATAACGGCTGGAGAATTGAATTGATTCAATCCACACATTAAATAATAGTGGAAGTACTTAAGTAACCTCTATCTAGAGGATTGATAATTGTTCAAAATATGAACCTTAAGTAAAGTAAAGAATTATAAGGGATCACCAAACCCCTTAGAAAGATAGTCGAACCCCAATGAGAGGATCCGGCTAAAATAAACCATGTCCCGAACATGAGAGTATTCAATAAGTTGGGTAGAACCTTAAATCTTAGAATACTAGACATTAAGGAATCCCCTAAGCCAATAGATGTTATCGAGAGAGATACCTCTAGGCTAATCCTTGAGATTGAGAAATGACTCCGAGAGAGGAGTTTTGGGAATTTGAGTAGTCCGGTAGAGAACTGGACATTTGTGAACTTGAGAAGCTAAATGCATAGCTCCTTTTGTATTTGTAAGCCCGGTGGTGGGTCTTGTGTATGACCCTGCCCGGAGGTCATGGCTAAGACTTAAAAGATGCATTTGAGTATTGAGTATTTGCTTGAGAAATTGATTGAGGTAAAGAATTGAGCATTGAGTATTGAGTATTGAGTTGAGACTTGAGAGAGTTGAGTTTGTAATTTGAGTATTGAGTTTAAGGTTGAGAGTGAAAGAATTTGAGTAAGTGTAACCCAAGTGAGTGGGTGACAATGTAGAATGAATTGAGGCATAGTGAGGTATAACCCACAAGGCCTAAGTATACAACAAATTAAACTAACCTCTTGATGTGTGTGTTAGTGTTTGTGTTCTTCATTGAACCTTGATTGTGTTAAAATACATATATAATGTATTGATGCCTTGCATGCCGTTTGAAATAAAATGAATCACATGCTCTCGACCAAATAGTCAGCGTACCCTCGCTAGTACGCGGGGTATGTGAATTTCATATGCAGCAATTTTGTTGAGCCCCTAGGGGCGTCGTTTTTGTTTTCCAGGTACAACGAAGCCGTCAACCGTTCGAGAGTAGGACGGGGTTGTTATTGATATGGGTAGTTGTTTAAGGAATTGTATTTGTGTATTGAGGGATTGTAAGTACAATATGTTATTGATAAGCGGGACTTGTAGTAGATACTCGGTATAGAATGTAATTGAAGTTGTATTGTATAACATGGGATTGAGGTTGTTTTTGGTTGAGATATGATTAAGTAATGGAAGTAACATTTGTATAGTGCACTCGGTATAATGACCCATGAAATACCCCAAACCTTAATATATTAATGAACTATCTAATTATGATATACTAAGGCTAGAACGTGCCTTAGAAACATTAGAAGAAGTGTTAAACAACAATTTACACCAAAACATGCTTTAGGAACAATTAGAGCAAAGGTGTTTTAAAAGAGCACAAATTAGGACTACCAATAAGGTCCCAATAGATTTCAAATATGATATACCTCTAAGATTATTAATACACATTAAGCGGAATTAGCGTTTAAACCGAAAACGCACCTTAGAGCACAACAATGTGCTTTAAAGGAAAATGTGCTTTAAGCATGTATACATGGAACGAAAAGGCTAATGAGCCAAAATACCATAAAGAAATAAGGTAACAACAATTAAATGGTCATAGGAGCCATTGCGTATACACACAAATTAAGTATACAAAGTCCACAATAAACAGGTACTAAACTGACGAAAGTCAAGAAGAAACCACTAAACGACTTGGTTTAAATTGGAATGAGCAACATGCTATTTCATGAACAAAGTTTCTAAAGGTTGTAAATATATTAAGGACACATTTAAACTAGCCAAAACAAATTGCAGAATCAATGTGAACCCGGAAGCACATAAAATGGTGTTTTAAGGCATTTTGGCTATATAACATACCTAACACATGGTATAAGTCCTTATGAACGAGTTTAATGCATCAAATATTACATAAATACAAGGGAAACAAAAAAAACAGGTCAAAAGAGACCTAGGCTGGTCGACATGGTGGTGAGTCACCAAGCTTTCAAAATGCTTTAAGTTCACTATTCCACCAACTAAGACTTTCTTTAATTGCCAAATCATCTTGTCCCTTAGTGAATAATTAATCAGACACTTACCTGTCATATGAGAGCTCCCAAGTTCGTAGCTTATCCTCTCTTTGAAGAAACAACACAAAAAAAACTCCATGTTCTTAGATTTGAGCCTTAAAGAACACATTGCCTTGTAGAAATCATAACTTTCTCGTCCTAACTCCAAATCACAAGCTTGATAGCTCGTTGGAATCCTCTTTTCAAGAGATTTACAACCATAGCTCATGAGCCCCCAGATTCTCAAGAAACACTACAAAGAATTGCCTTTGATTCTCGAGGTAAAACATTGCCTTCTTGGAAACTCTTCCTTCTTTGATTTTCATCAAGGCCGAGTGCCTAGGGTTACTAACCCTTCTTATTCTATGATTTTGGAGCCAATTTCTCTAGCAAATTGCTGTCAAAATTTCTAAGGAAATCAAGCTTAAATATTAAGCTAATGGTTAATATACAAGGTAAATCCTACAACTACCTATTTCAAGGTTCTAATTGTTGATCTATATATGATCTTACATATTGTTCATCTTATTATTTATTGCCGAAATTTTGGTGATTAATATTCAGTTTTTAGCTTATTAAAAGTTAATGTTTATTAAATCTAAGAATAGATTTATATTCCTTGTGATATAAGCTATCATAATATACGAGAAAAATTCATAAACTATGGTTTATATTGTGGCCGAAAATTAAGAGTAATATGTAAAATTTGAGAAGTTTTGGCTATATATTAGACTTGCCGAAAATATATATGAGTTATTATGAAATTTATGAAGTTTAGATGATGGGAAAATAATTGTAGAATTAAGTTTACAATTTATAAAGAGTTTCTAAGTATTACTAGAATTTATAAGGTTTTTGATATATTTAAAGTTAATAAAAGATAGTATATGTATACTACAACTTTAGGTAATTAAATCTAGTGGTTTAGAGATGTTTAAAATGATTTTTGATGTTCAAAAATCTGTAGGAAAATTAGTTACAAAAATTAGAAATTAATTAGAGTTAAATTGGTTAATAAATGACTTAGGATAAAAGAAAAGACCACAAGGGTAAAATGGTAATTTCCCTGGTCAAACGTGGTCAAACTTGGTCAATGACAGTTTGTAAAATGTTTAGAGGAGCTAGAATAAAATTTGTAGCAAAAGATTAGATATTAAAAGGATAAAGGAATAAAAAGTTAAGTTAAATTAACTTTAGGGGTGTTATTGTAAATAATGGAAAGTTAGGGGGTTTGACCATAAAAGACTGGTCAAACTTGGGTATATTTTGGTAATTGACCAAAAGTATTAAAGAAATTAATTAAGTAAGACTTTGGAAGAAATTAGAAATAAAGGTAACGAGTTTAGAACTTAATAAGAGTAAAATGGAGATTAAGAGAAAACTATGGGTAAGTAATATGAATAACACATTTTTATGTGTTTAAGAAGGTTAAGGAAATTAAATAAAGAATCTAGAAACAAGTTGTAAAAGAAACAGAGTTAAGACGGGTTTAAACGAGACCCGTATATAAATTAAGGTATACGAGGGGTATACCCGTAATTTAATAAGTATAGGAGAAATCAATACTTAAAGTATTTTAATGAAAATACAAGTTATATTGGAAAAAGAAATAAATACGTATGATACTGAGTATCATACGGACGTATACGAAAATTTTGGTGTACATGAATAGTACTCGTATACGTGAATACATACGTATACATGAATAGTAAATATGTAGACATGAATAGTGAATACGTATACATGAATAGTAACTACATATATATGAATAGTCAAATACGAGATGTATACGTGAATAGTGAAAAATGGTGAATAGTAAAATATGAGGCCGTATAAATGAATAGTAGAATACGAGACCGTATAAATGAATAGTGAAAATACGAAAATCTAATACAAGGTCCGTATGAGTCTAAAGTTGCTAACTGTGCAACTAAATAACTGCTAATGACGTTAGTGTGTTAATGAATTGGAATTGAGCTCGAAAACGCTCCTAAATGAACGAACCCGTTTAACGGTATACTATTATACCCGGGTTAACTTAGGAAGAGGTTTAAGTTGAAAAGAGAACCAAATTAGTTCTAAGACACATGATACTAATACTAGTTCTGGTTACAGATCTAGATAAGTCAGAGGCGTTCGGCGGATTAGGCGAATGTGGTGTTGAGAGCTAGCCAATCTCCGGTGTACGGTATGGGATTCTTGTAGCTTGTTTGCTAACGGGGTCTACCTCGGTTTATGTGCTATGTGTTATTGTGATACGACCAAGCAAGATTAAGCATGATTGCACACCAACACGAATTGATTCAGAGCTTGTTCATTAACTATGTTTAGTAAACAATTGTATAAGGTTATAAATACTCCCTGTTGTTAGTTGGTTAATACCGAGGGAGGTTTAACTAGCAAATTGTCAATGAGACTTCAGCTAACTGGAACTTGGGAGGAGAGGAATCCGGGACTGACTCCGGTCATGCATGTTTAGGTTAGGAGGTCGGCATCTGTATCAGATCTGTCTTCCACATATGGCTCGTCTACGACTTGTCGCCTAGGGTCGACAAACTGACCCGACCAGCTCGAGTGAACAGTTCGAGGTGGGAGGCAAATTCAGGAGGCGCAGGAGGGTCAAGCCTACACCCCTCATAACTTAAGAATAATGTTTATTAACCCAATGGAGCAAATAACTCATTGGCTAGGGTTACCTTGACCCGACAAAAATAAACAATTCAGTTAGAGAACAACCAGTTCTATTAAGAGAACGGTTGACACTCATAAGGTATGGTCAAACATGAGAACTAAACAATTCTCAGGCCTCAGGAGTTAGCAATCTAGCTTACTCATTAATGGGCGTCCATTACGACGTTCGATTTATTTGGGCTGTGAATGTTTCACATAAATGTGTTGTTGTTATTGTACTTCTTATTATTGTTGTATGAATAATCAACTGCATGTATACAACAAGTAGTCGTGTGTAGCCTTGTTAGCTTGTGGGCTGCACGTTTTCTGTACCAGCAATATGTTGAGCCCCTTGGGGCCTGTGATTTAAATTTTGCAGGTAGGTGCCAGACGAGGACTCAACCTGAGAGTAGGAGCGGGTAGAGTACTTCGGGTTGCTTTTACATTTGATACACGAGTTGTGCATGTACACTCGTTTAGTAAATTGATGAGATGTTAGTATGATGTATTAAGAGATGAGATACTCGGTATAAGTTGTGTTTTATGGATTGTAATGTTTTAGATGCTCGAGTAATTATCCGGTTAGTCAGACCGTGACTTGTAAAGAGAATAGGCCTAGTTAGTCACGTGGGTGACTAACGGCGGTAACACCAATTTAGTAGAACTTTTCCGCTACGTTGTTAATGTACGAGATAGACTTAGGGCGACGATCATTGTATACGGAGATGGGGTGTTACAACCCATCAGACTGATATTGTATTTGTATTGATTATTTGGATTGGATTTGGCCTTGTTAGTCATGTGGGTGACTAACGACATTGTATCACCCACCGTTGGAGTATGAATTTCCGTTGCTTTGATGTTGGTAATGGAGACAGGTTAGGAGTTAAATGATTGGATTTACGGTAGGGGTGTTACACTCTTGCTCCACTCCTCCAGATTCCATCACCTCCAAATTCAACCTCTGGAACTCACGGACTAGCTCATCAGGAAGGACCCACATTGAATTCACCGAATGGCTCCTCTTTCAGCTCAGAGTGTCAGCTACTAGATTAGACTTCCCCTCGTGGTACAAAATCTCTAGATCATAGTCTTTGATCAGCTCCAACC
>CM041783.1:64507062-64613940 GCA_023374045.1 Limonium bicolor
ATCTGCACAAAACATACACTATTGTGAAGAGCAATAACAAGAGCAAGCAGCAACAACTTGAGTTATAATTTTAAGATTTCAAGTAGTATTAACAAGTTAATTAGTTTTGCTAACATTTGGTTGTCAATACTAACAGCAAAGCCAAACGAGAGAGGCAACCCTAAAAACCCAATCAAACTGGAGCCTTGAGAAAGAATATTTAGTTTTCAATTTTTTTAGGTACTAAAACAGCTTTAAATAACAAGTTATAATACTTGAAAAGTAGCTTTAAACCAAAATGGTTTAAGAGGTATACATAACCAGAGAAGGCAAAGACATCCTATACTCGTCATAAATGAGTACAGAAGATGAACAGAAAACATCTATGATGAAAAAAATAACTAAATGAAGACAACACAAAACATCTATGATGAAAAAATAAGTAAAATAACATTCTACATCTTGATAATTAGGAATGCAGACTATCACAAGAACTCAAAAGCAAATTACACAATTCGTGAGAGGCAGAACATTAAGTTTTGTAGAAATAATTCTCTTTACCAACTACTTAAGAAAATAAACGAACTACTTAAAAAAGTTGATTTCGAGGGAAATTCAGATTGCAAGGCTGGATGCAATAGAATTGTACATCAGGTATGCAGTACATCTGGTATGCAGTACATGGTCTATTATAAGAGTACAGTAAGGTGACTCTCTTGCAGCTTCAGACCAAGGTCTTTACTTATTAATTAAGAAAAATTTCGAGGAAAGCTATCGTTACAAGGTGCGATGCAACCAAGTTGTACAGGTGGTGCAGTACACGCTCAATTACAAGAGTACAGTACGGATAACTTTCTTGCAGCTTCAGACCAATGTCTTTGGTATTTTCAATAATTAAAGGTATAACTGCAAAAGCAAACCAATCAGGTGGATTCTCACCAATAATAGGTTAGACTTGGTTAATAACGAGTGCCACCAATACCAAATTCGTTTATGAGCTTGTGCAGAAAAGCCACAACATTTTCATGTGGTATGATAGAAAATTAGCAAGCTGTGTAAACCCTAAACCGCAAAGGAGTTTGTCTTTTCTTTTTTCTCTTTCTGTTTCTAAATACAACCGTCCAAATTCTGAATCCATTTCAATTGAAAAGAACCCTAATTATCCAGCCCCTCTTCGCTTTAGTGTAAGAACGACAGAAGCAACAATAACCTGGATTTGCAAGAGAACGAAGGAGTGAGAGCAGACGTTGAGGAAGAATAAACTGATGCGAGAGCGATGGAGTTCAGCCCCTTTTCACGAGAGAACGGAGTGAGAGCAGACGTTGAGCAACAATAACCTGGATTTGCGAGAGAACGAAGGAGTGAGAGCAGACGTTGAGCAACAATAACCTGGATCCAGCCCCTCTTCGCTTTAGTCTATGGAGTTCTTCAACGGATTGGCTTTGCGAGAGCGATGGAGTGAGTTATACGAGAGAAAACTTCTACAAGATAGAAAATAGAGGAAGCAGACGTTGAGAAGAATAAACTGATGCGCTTCATTTTTTCTTTTACAAGCTTACCGACGGAACGTTTTCCGACGGTAATTATGGGATTAAAACGACAGCGTTGGGTAATTACTGAAGGTGGTGTGGGTATCTATCCAGTACTAATTACCGACGGACAAAACCGAAGGTAATTACCGACGGAACAAGTCCGTAGGTAAACTTCATGTAAAAAACGCCGCGTTTCAGCTACTCTCGCCTACCACTAAGAAGCAATTACTGACGGAATATAGAGCGTAGGTAATTCCCGACGGAATAATCCGTCGGTATCCATCCTTTAAAATGACATCGTTCTCTATTATAAGTAATCGCGTCTAGGTATATATAAAAGAGTAATTACCGACGGAAATTATCCGTAGGTAATTACCGACGGAATCAGTCCGTAGGTAATCTTTACGTAAAAGAAAACGTTGCGTTTCAGCTGAAACTCCCGTCTTCCACTTACAAAGCAATTACCGACGGAATAATCCGTCGGTATAAGTCCTCTAAAACGACAGCGTTTAATAATAGAGCCTGCTTATATAAAAAGTGTATTTACCGACGGTATTTTCCATCGGTAACCTTCTTTTAAAATCCCGTCTATTTACCTACGAAATATATCCGTAGGTAATTTGATGGCACTATACGCGCCATTATCAGCCAGTCTTCCCGCATATTTTCCTACAAATTTACCTACGGAATATTCCGTAGGTAAATTTTTTGTTGGAATTCCGTCGGTATTCCGTAGGTAACAACTTAACCAATGCCTGGTGTTATATCCCGTAGGTATTCCGTCGGTAATTACCTTCGGAAATAATTCCGTAGGTAATTTCCGTAGGTAAACTACTGTTTTCTAGTAGTGGTGCTCAGACAGAGGTTGCAAAGAGAATACCAAGTGTTGTATTGATTAAAAAGCGTCCCCAATTACATAGCTTATGACTCTTATTTATAGGCCCCCCTATAGAGTATAACCGTTTCTGCGGGCCTACACTACTCTAGAATATTCTCAAATATACAAGGCTTTCCTATAATTTTACCCCCTTTTGCCAATAATTACTCCCAGTCTCTCGGAGTGGGCCTTGCTTCGCTTCGGAGGCGATTGTTCTTCCGCAGTCTGTCCGAAGTATGGCTCTCTGGTTGCAAGGGTCCGATCATTGGGGTTGGAAGGGGATTTGGTCGGAAGGAGACCCATCTGTTGTCTCCGCAGGCAGCATGTATCCTCCGCTAGTCACTTGGTTATTACGTGTGGTGGAACCCCACTTCAGTAGGGAGTTTCAGGAATCATCCAACCCTGATGTGATCAGCATCAGTGTAGAACTATCCTTCCACCCCAATTTGTGTTCGGTTTCCCTTGATCCCTAGAAAATCAAGTTCCACCTCCCACGTCATTTTCAAACATCAAATAATTCACTCATTTCCAATTTTCTATCTTTTAGTTCTTCTAATCATAATCAATACATCTCCAAGGTGTGGACTTTGTAACACCCCCAAACACTGGCCTAGGAGTTAGGGGTATTACACGCCGCGTATTATTACATAATGACGCAAGGCTCTAATAAACGAACTTAAACAAACATCAAGTAAGGCCCAAAACAAATACTTGAATAAAAGTGTAACAAAGAGATGTGGAAACATCCCAAAAGCTATTACAAAATCAACTGAACAAATATCAAAAGCGGAAGCTAACAGAGGAGGCCCGAAGGCTCAAAGTCAAATACAAATCGTCTCGAACGAACTAAACAAATCAAAAGCTAAACTCCAGAAGTTGAGCAAAGTGCCCCTCGCTAATCAATCTGCAATGTTAGATAAAGTAGGGGAATGAGCAAACAACTATGCCCAGTAGATGACAAACTTCATCAACCAGCATGCTCAAAACATTTTACAGAAACATTATCAAATCAGAAGGGATAGACGGAATCCATAAGCATGTTGGAAAGCAGAACAGAAGTCCATACAATAGAGGACTAAACAGAGTCAGAAGCAGAAAACAGAGCGGGACACTAGTTGATCACAGCATACAGACAGAACAAGCAACTAGCTCGTGAACAGAACGAGGAAACCTCACTCGTAAACAGAACAGGTGAAAACACCCGTGAATAGAACGGGGAACATCACCCGTGAACAGAAGGATCCTACATAGCGCGCTACGAGACAGCGAGACCAGCCATCCAAAGGTTCAGACACAGAGATAACTAGGTCCCAAAACAGAAGCTTAAAACCATTAAGCATGTGTGCACTAAAGGCACAAGAAAGCACATAAGATAGCTTGGAAATCAGAAGGGGAATCCAACCCCGCAGACGGAAGTCAAAACAGAGCCCAAACGGGCAAGTTACGGTCAAAACAGAGGCATGTCCCAACTTGTGTCCGGACATCAATGTTCGGACACAGGTCAAACTTTAAAACAGAGGCAGAGACAGAGGTGTCCGAACATCAAAGGTAGGACAGATGTTCGGACGTTCTTCGGAAATCAAACACGCGCAAAGTCCGAACTTGTGTCCGGACATCCATGTTCGGACATAAGTCGAGGCAAAATCAGAGAATACAGAAGGCTGTGTCCGAACTTCAAAGCTCAGACGGAAGTTCGGACACAGTAAAACTTCAGAAAATTTAAAACGCAACGATGCATGTCCGAACTTCCAAGGTCGGACGGAAGTTCGGACACGACGAAAAACACAGTGAACAGAGGCGATTTTCACACAAACAGAGGCACCAAAACAATGTCAAAACATCATAAGTTTGCAGAAAACAATCTTGGGGGTTTGTAAGTGTTAAAACGGCATTTAAACAGACAGTTCACAATCACAATTTCAAGACAGATCACAACTCGAATTCAGAACCGGAACGAAACTCCCCAAGGCTGAACACACAAGCCGAATCCATAAGCCACCTACCTCGATAATCAGCAAACGAAACCAATCTGAACAGCAGAGGCGAACCCCACGGTCTGAAGCAGCAGAACCCAGCTAACGCAGACCGAAACGCAGATCGAAACGCAATTCCAAATCACTGATTCAACAACAAATGCAGAGACAATCCAAACTCAAAACGCTGAACCCTAAAACAGAGAACGACACTTGCCAATGGAGCCACAATTCATACCTGAATCTGACAGCAAAAGGAAACACAGAGGAGACTCCGAACACAGCCGCGCAGGAGATCAACAATTCTAACAATCAGATTGTAGAAACCTAAATCAGAATGAGAGGAGTTCCCAAATCGCAGAATTGCACAAGAACAAACTGACGCCCTTACCTTAATCTGAACCGGAGTGCAACAGAGAGAAGGATCCACAGCAGAACTCGAATTGCAAGAACACCACATCAGGAGTTGGGCACTTGATTGAGCGTACTTTTGGAAGAGAGAGAACAGAGAAGAGAGGAGCGTATTGACGGTATTTCAAAACTGACAAAGTGAGGGGAAAGAATGAACGTCGTGGGAGCGTGATTAGAAGAGAGGATAGTTAATGAGGAAATAAATAAATTGAGGGTATTATCCTCACCAGGGAAATTAAACGGAAGAGAAGAAAGACCCTTCTGCCCTTGTCTTTAATCAGAAGGACTCCCATGTCCTAAATCCAAAATGCAACAACATAAAGTCACTTGTGACGAAATAAATTGCAGCGAAACTTTGGGTTATAACATCACCTCCCCCTTAAAAGAATTTCGTCCTCAAAATTAAAACATACCTACTGCTCAAAAAGGGCGGGGAACTTGGAGCGCACTTCGCTTTCGACCTCCCAGGTCGCCTCCTCCTCTGACTGACCCGACCACTGCACCTTCACCAAGGGCATGGTCTTACTCCTGAGCTTGCGGACATCCCGCGCTAAAATCCTCGAAGGAACTGCCTCGAACGTGAAGTCCTCCCTTAACTGAAGCGGACTGAAGTCAATCACATGAGATGGGTCTGGGATATACTTCCTCAGCATAGACACGTGAAACACACTGTGGACACCAGCCAACGACGGTGGCAAAGCTAAACGATAGGCCACCGGTCCGATCCTCTCCAGGATCTCAAAAGGACCCACAAAGCGAGGGCTAAGCTTGCCTCTCTTCCCAAACCGAACAACCCCTCGAACTGGAGAAACCTTCAGATACACATGGTCACCCACCTCAAACTCTAGAGGTCGCCTCCTCTGATCGGCGTAGCTCTTCTGACGACTCTGAGCCACAAGCAAGCGCTCTCTAATAGACTGAATCTTGCCCACAGCATCCTGAACCAAGTCTGGACCAATCACGGCTCTCTCCTTCAGGTCGTCCCAACAGATGGGTGACCTGCACCTCCTACCATACAACGCCTCAAACGGAGCCATCCCGATGCTAGTCTGAAAGCTGTTATTATATGCGAACTCTATCAGCGCCACGTGCTGATCCCAACTGCCCCCGAAGTCTAACACACATGCTCTGAGCATGTCCTCAAGGACCTGATTCGTCCTCTCTGTCTGACCATCTGACTGAGGATGGTACGCTGAGCTGAACGACAACTTCGTCCCCATAGCCTGGTGCAAACTCTGCCAGAATCTGGACACGAAACGCGGATCTCTGTCAGACACAATCGAAGCAGGAACTCCATGCAGACGCACTATCTCATCCACGTACAACTGAGCCAAGCGATGCAAACTGAAGGTCTTCCTGACAGGCAAGAAGTGAGCGCTCTTCGTGAGCCAGTCCACAATGACCCAAACCGCATCAAAACCCCTCGGAGTGTTAGGCAGTCCCATAACGAAGTCCATACCGACGCTCTCCCACTTCCACTCCAGAACGGGAAGAGGCTGAAGCAACCCAGCTGGTCTCTGATGCTCGGCTTTGACCTGCTGACAGGTCCGACATTTGGATACAAAGTCTGAAATATCCCTCTTCATGTTACTCCACTAGAACGTCTCCCGAAGGTCCCGGTACATCTTCACACCACCTGGGTGTACCGAGTACGGGGCCCCATGAGCCTCCGGCATGATCTCACGTCTCAAAGCATCGTCTGCCGGCACACAAACACGGTCTCTGAACCTCAAGCAGCCAATCTCTGAAACTCTAAACTCAGACTCCTGACCAGAAGCAATACACTCTCTGATCTTACACAAACTGGCATCGAGCTCTTGACTGGCCTTGATCCGGTCGATCAAGGTAGGCTGAATCTACAACGTGCTAACACCCCGGACCTCTCTGGACGGACGACCCAGATACCCATACGCTGCAACTCGAGAGCAGACCTCTGCACACCGGACAAGGCACAAACGGCTCCAGACGGACCCCTGCTACTTAGCGCATCAGCAACTACATTCGCCCTACCAGGATGGTAGAGAATCTCCAGATCATAGTCGTGCAGCAACTCCAGCCACCTCCTCTGCCTCAAGTTCAATTCCTTCTGAGTGAACAGATACTTGAGGCTCTTATGGTCCGTATAAATTTTGCACGCTGCCCCATACAAGTAGTGCCTCCAAATCTTCAGGGCAAACACAACATCCGCTAACTCCAGGTCGTGGGTCGGATAGTTCTTCTCATATGGCTTCAACTGACGAGAGCCATATGCTACTACCTTCCCGTGTTGCATCAGAACACACCCAAGTCCCTTATGGGACGCATCACAGAAAACCTCTAGACCCTCATTACCCTCTGGAAGGGTCAGAATCGGCGCAGACGTCAACCTCCTCTGCAGCTCCTGAAAACACAGCTCACATGCCTCACTCCACTCGAACTTCACATCCTTCTGCAGTAGACGAGTCAAAGGGATCACTAGCTTGGAGAAGCCCTTCCACAAACTTACGATAGTAGCCCGCTAATCCAAGGAAGCTACGAATCTCTCCAACATTAGTAGGCCTGGCCCACTCAGTAATAGCTCTAATCTTCTCCGGATCTACGGAGATACCATCCTTGGAGACAACGTGTCCCAAGAACACCACTTGATCCAACCAGAACTCACACTTCTTCAACTTCGCATACAACTCCTTCTCCCTCAGAGTCTGGAGAACAGTCCTCAAATGCCCCTCGTGCTCCTCAGCACTCTTGGAATACACCAAGATATCATCTATAAACACCACGACGAACCGGTCTAGATAGGGCTTGAACACCCGGTTCATCATGTCCATAAACACTGAAGGCGCATTCGTCAAACCGAATGGCATCACAAGGAACTCGTAATGTCCATAACGAGTCCTGAAAGCGGACTTAGGCACGTCGTCTGCCTTAATCCTCAGCTGATGATAACCGGACCTCAGATCGATCTTCGAAAACACCTTAGCTCCTGCTAATTGGTCGAACAAGTCATCTATGCGTGGGAGAGGATACCTATTCTTAATGGTAACCTTGTTGAGCTCCCTGTAGTCCTTGCACAAACGCATGCTACCGTCCTTCTTCTTAACAAATAATACTGGCGCTCCCCAAGGCGACACACTAGGGCGAATGAAGCCCTTGTCCAACAACTCCTGCAACTGAACCTTCAACTCCTTGAGTTCAGCAGACACCATCCGGTATGGGGCCTTAGAAATGGGCTGAGTCTCAGGTGCGAGCTCGATCGAAAACTCCACCTCTCTGACAGGGGGAAGCCCAGGCACATCGTCCTGGAACACATCTGGGAAGTCTCTGACTACTGGAATCTCCTCTAACTTCGCGTCCTTGCAAACCTCAGGGATGTAACACAGATATCCCTGGCATCCTTTCCTCAGAAAGCGGAATGCCTGCATGGCTGAAATAACTGGCGGTGAGCACGGGAGTCCATTCCCCGCTACAACTAGATGGGGCTGACCCGGCTCCTCAAACGTGACTCTCGAAGCAGCACAGTCAATGTGGGCATGGTGCGCAGCAAGCCAATCCATGCCCAGAATCACATCAAAAGTAGTCATCGCCATCGGAATGAGGTTAGCACGCAGAGTCCTATCTCTTACTAGCACAGGACTATCTTTACAAACAGAATTTAACAGCATAGAAGATTCCCTAACTAATGGGCTATGCATACACAGCTCAACACCCAAAGGCACAACAGGCAAACCGAGCTCACCCACTAACTCAGCAGAAATAAAAGAGTGGGTGGCTCTAGAGTCAAACAAGCAGAAAACAGAACGAGAAGACAACTGGAGAATACCTGTGACAACTCTGTCAATCGATCAGTCTCTCTCTCCAACCATCGCGTACACTCTGGCCTGGCCCTAGGGCTTCTTCTGCTCAGCCCGGTCTTGATCTCTGGACCCTGAAGCAGACTCACCAGCTCTACCTCCAAAGCTACCCCTGCTCCTCTCGGCCTGAGGGCAGTCAGTAATCCTGTGGTCCAAGGAGCCGCATTTGAAGCAGGCTCCTGACTTCCTATAGCAGTCTTGACCTCTGTGAAACTTGCCGCAGACCCGGCACTTCGGAACGGGAACTGACGAAGTCGAACCACCTCTATCTCGTGAACGGTCTCCAGAGCGGTCTCCAACTCGGTCTCCAGTAGCCTGGTTCTTCTGAGAAGCAAACTGATCTCTCCTATCACCCTCATCGGACCTCTACTTCCTCTTCTGGTCCTTCCCACCAGACTGGCGGCCCCTCAAATCAGCCTCTACCAACAGGGCGACATCAGCAATGTCCCTGAAGGTCTTGTGACGCAGCGGCGTCACAGCAGAATGAATATCTGGCCTCAGACCGCTCTCAAACTTCCTGGCCTTCCTATGCTCATCCGGCTCAGGTGCAAACTTCGACAGGCTGATGAACTTCCTGACATACTCCTCCACACTCATATCGCGCCCCTGGCGAAGTCTATTATACTCCAAGATGCGCTGGTCCTCATACACATCGGGGTAAAACTGCTTATTGAACTCCTCGGTGAACTGCTCCCACATCCAAGGCTGTGGGAACTTCCCCATCACAGACCTCACCACTCCTTGGCTTCAGCCTTGAATAGAAAGGTGGCGAAGTCCACCTTCTGCTCCTCCTCAGAGCCCATCACACGCAGCAAATCCTCCACCTCTGACAGCCAGTGACTGGCCTCCTGGGGGTCTCCTGCCCCATCGAACGATGGCGGCTTCAGCTTCATGAATTCCTGAAGCGCTTTCACATTCCGCCGTCCAGCATCCGCCCCAGCTGGGCCTACTCCGCCAGCTGGTCCTCCTCCAGCTGGTCCACCCCCTGCAGCCATGGTCTGCATGAGCTGCGTCATGAACTACTGAACAGCATCAGCAACATTATTTCCTGGAGCCCTTCTTGGCGGCATTCTGAAAGTCCAACAGCAAGCAGTTAAACTCAGACACTAGCACAGACGTTTCTGACTGACTGCTAACTTAAAAATCCCAGCACTTAGAACCCAGAGCTCTGATACCCAAATGTAACACACCCCAAACACTGGCCTAGGAGTTAGGGGTATTACACGTCGCGTATTATTACATAATGACGCAAGGCTCTAACAAACAAACTGAAACAAACATCAAGTAAGGCCTAAAACAAATACTTGAATAAAAGTGTAACAAAGAGATGTGGAAACATCCCAAAAGCTATTACAAAATCCACTGAACGAATATCAAAAGCGGAAGCTAACAGAGGAGGCCCGAAGGCTCAAAGTCAAATACAAATCGTCTCGAACGAACTAAACAAATCAAAAGCTAAACTCCAGAAGTTGAGCAAAGTGCCCCTCGCTGATCAATCTGCAATGTTAGATAAAGTAGGGGAATGAGCAAACAACTATGCCCAGTAGATGACAAACTTCATCAACCAGCATGCTCAAAACATTTTACAGAAACATTATCAAATCAGAAGGGATAGACGGAATCCATAAGCATGTCGGAAAGCAGAACAGAAGTCCATACAATAGAGGACTAAATAGAGTCAGAAGCAGAAAACAGAGCGGGACACTAGTTGATCACAGCATACAGACAGAACAAGCACTAGCTCGTGAACAGAACGAGGAAACCTCACTCGTAAACAGAACAGGTGAAAACACCCGTGAACAGAACGGGGAACATCACCCGTGAATAGAAGGATCCTACATAACGCGTTACGAGACAGCGAGACCAGCCATCCAAAGGTTCGACACAGAGATAACTAGGTCCCAAAACAGAAGCTTAAAACCATTAAGCATGTGTGCACCAAAGGCACCAAAAGCACATAAGATAGCTTGGAAATCAGAAGGGGAATCCAACCCCGCAGACGGAAGTCAAAACGGAGCCCAAACAGGCAAGTTACGGTCAAAACAGAGGCATGTCCGAACTTGTGTCCGGACATCAATGTTCGGACACAGGTCGAACTTTAAAATAGAGGCAGAGACAGAGGTGTCCGAACATCAAAGGTCGGACAGATGTTCGGACGTTCTTCGGAATCAAACACGCGCAAAGTCCGAACTTGTGTCCGGACATCCATGTTCGGACATAAGTCGAGGCAAAATCAGAGAATACAGAAGGCTGTGTCCGAACTTCAAAGCTCGGACGGAAGTTCGGACACAATAAAACTTCAGAAAATTTAAAACGCAACGATGCATGTCCGAACTTCCAAGGTCGAACGGAAGTTCGGACATGACGAAAAACACAGTGAACAGAGGCGATTTTCACACAAACAGAGGCACCAAAACAATGTCAAAACATCATAAGTTTGCAGAAAACAACCTTGGGGGTTTGTAAGTGTTAAAACGGTGAAGATGGAAAAGTACGAGAATAAGGAAGAATAGAGCATCCGGTTCCATGTGCCTGGAAGGAACAGCTTAGAACAAAGGATATCGACCGGATCAGAGTGTGATCCGGCCGGATGGGTAATTAAATGTCCCACTTATATGTAAATGCCAGCCTGGCAATTAAAAAGAAGGACAGGCTGGCAACTCTCGATTTGACAATGTAAAACACTATAAATAGGGGTTCAACCCCACAATAAAACATACGTTCTCACATTCGAAATTACATACTGTTGCATTATCTGCGCGATTCTCTCTCTCTCAAAGCTCGAGCACTCAGTAACAAGGTAACTCGATGAAGCACAAAGGCCTAGCAGTAGAGTAGGGATTCGATTAGAGATTTAGATAGGAGCTTAGGGAATTTAGGAACTTACTATTTCATTTGGCGCCGTCTGTGGGAAACGAATGGCTCAAGATCTTTCTTGGCAACCACGAGTCCACCGGAGGTAACCTGATTTTGAACGAAACAACGAAGCTTTGAAACTTTTGAGGTTGTGTCTTTTGCAGGAAAAAGCAAGGAAAGTACGCGTGCAAGGATGGCTCCAAGAACAAGGAAGACACCCCGACCTGAGGGCGAGACCGATAACGTAAAAACCGAAAACAACAGAACAGAAGCTGAAAATGATCTCCAAGCAAGCGTTGGAGGAGATGCTGAAAAGCTTAGTCAGAACCATCGATGAAAGGATAGTAGAGGGGAATGAAGTTCTGCAGCAGGAGCTGATGCAGCGAGATGTAGAATACCAGAAGAAATGGGAGGACATGACTGAGGCGCTTGAATCGCTCAAGAATCGCGACTCCGAGGCGAGCAACAGCCGGAAGAAAGAGCAGCTAGAGAAAACTCTGATCATCAGCGACGAGACTGAGGAAGATGATTCGATCGACATGACTCTACCCCTTCTCCGAGAAAATCAGGAAGGCAAAGCTTCCTCCTCACTTCGTTGCACCTGCAGTTGAAAAGTATGATGGAACGGGGGACCCTGCTCTTCACGTTCAGAAGTTTATGTTCGCAATGAACACACAGGGGATAAGTTCTCTCGCCCTCTGCAATTTGTTTCCGGGAACATTATCCAAAAGAGCGCTCGGTGGATCTCAACAAGACCCCCGCAGTCGATCTCAAGTTTTAAGCAATTGACTGAGGAGTTTCAGCAATACTTTGCCGCAAGCAAGAAGATCAAGAAGGAAACGATAGAACTAATGGATCTCAAACAGAGGAAGGGGGAGACGGTGAAAGAATTCAGCGAGAGGTTTCATAAGCAGGTAGCAGAAATCGATGACATTGATGAAAAGATCCTAATCAAGGCTTTCGGAAACGGGCTAGCACAGCCAAGGCTCGCCGGGAAGATCGCGACAAAAGCCCCAAAAACCCATGGAGAGCTAGCCGAAATGATTCATGAGTTTCTAAAGTCAGAGGTGGCGGAAAATAAGGCCAGAGATTTAGCAAATAGCTTCAAAGCGGTTAACGACAAGAAAGGAGGATCGAATGGGAATGGCTCTTCCGGCAACATATCAGGAAGTTCATCGGGAGGAAGCTCAAGATACAAGCCTTACTACAAAGCTCCATCCCAGGCGCCTCAGTTTCAGAACGCCCGAGTTGCCGTCCAGATTGATCCAGGCAGGTATGCGGCGGCGGTCAAAGAAGGATATCTGCCTCCACCAAAGAAGCCTTATCCAGGGGAGATTCCGGTAGCCTTCTGTGAGTACCATGGCTGCAAAAGTCACAGAACCGCAAACTGCGCCACTCTGGCCAAAGAGTTGAGGATCATCGAAGAGGACAAGAAGAGCAAAGGAAAGCAGATGGCAGGCCAGCAGAAGCAATATGGCAGGCAAAATCAGTCCACCTCTCGAAATCACCGGGGAAGAGATCCACCCTGAGCTTAATCACGGCAAATCAGTCGGTATGATCTCAGGTTTGTAAGAAGGTGGAGAAGTTTTTCGTTTCTCTGATGTTAGGTAAACCCAGTCACGCCAACAATAAAGCAAGGGCGGTGTAATTGAACTTTTCTTTTCTTTTAGAAAAAACCTATGTTGTAAAAATCCCCCGGAATCTTCCGGTAATAAAATCTAATAAACTTTTTCTCTTAAGCAAATTCTCAGGTCTCTTTTCAGAGGTAGGACCGTTGACCCCAAGCGAGAGAAAAAGACATATTCATGCGGTACATCAAGAGCTACCGGAAAGAAAAATTGCCAAGCGAGAGAATCTTCCCCAGATTTTCTTTACAGACGAAGACGAAGAAGGGGTGTTATACCCTCACAATGATCCACTGGTCATTCGGGCGCAAGTAAATGACAGGATGATGGAAGGAATCCTGATAGACAGCGGGGCTGGAGCGAATGTCATATCGGCCGAGGCAGTTAAAAAATTGGAGATTCCAGAAAGTAAGATTAAACCATATTCGGCGGTCCTTGGAGGCTTCGTTGGGGGCGTTTCTACCAAGTCTTCAGGGAGCATAGACTTCACCTTAACATTGGGATTGGGAGACGAGCGAAGAACTGAAAAGCTCACAGCTTTCATTGTACCGGGACTTTCCGGATACAATATGTATCTTGGCAGGCCAGGGATTAATGCTTTCAAAGCAATATGCAGCACTCACCACCTGAAAATGAAGTATCTAACCAGGTCTGGAAAGGCGGTGACCATTAGTGGAAGTCAAAAGATGGCTCGGGTATGCGAAGTACGCATCATGGAGGGAATGCCGGAAGAAGAGATGGTCAAAACGGTGGGGTCGGAAAAGGAATTCAAGGGAAAGCTCCCTCTCCCGCCAGAGCCGGATCAAAGGGCAGAAGACTGTGGAACCTCTAAAGAGTCACCACGAGAGGTACACTTAAAAACTGACCCTTCTAAATTTTTTAAAATAGGAAATGCGTTCGGCAGTGGGGAGCAAACTCACCTGATGAGATTCCTGGAAAAAAGAAGGGTAACTTTCGCCTGGAGCACGGACGAAATGCCAGGAGTAGATCCAAGCGTTATCCAGCATGACCTGCGAGTGGATCCAAAGCACCCAGCCATCCGGCAAAGAAGAAGAATAATAGGAGAGGAAAGAGACTTTGCGGCACGTGCTGAAGTGCAAAAACTGCTTAAAGCCGGATTCATCAGGGAGGTGTCCTATCCCAAGTGGTTGGCTAATGTTGTGATGGTTAAAAAGTCAAATGGCAAATGGAGAATGTGTGTGGACTTCACAGACTTGAACAAAGCATGTCCTAAAGACTTTTACCCACTACCATCGATAGATAGACTGGTTGCTTCAACGGCTCAAAGCTCTGTCTTAAGTTTCTTGGATGCGTTTTCAGGATATAATCAAATAAGAATGAATGAGGAGGATTCAGAAAAAACATCTTTTATTACCTCGGCCGGAACCTTTTGCTACAAGGTGATGCCTTTTGGATTAAAAAATGCGGGTGCAACCTTCCAAAGAATGATAGACAAAGTGTTCAAACAACAGTTAGCCCGGAATGTAGAGGCATATGTCGATGATATCGTGGTAAGAAGTAATTCCTGGGTACAACACATGGAAGATTTAAAAGAAACCTTTGACACCCTAGACAGATTCCAAATCAAGCTGAATCCGGAAAAATGTGTATTTGGAGTTACAAAGGGGAAGTTCTTAGGCTTTATCGTTGGGCAAAGAGGGATTGAAGTGGATCCCGAAAAAACTCAGGCAATCCTCGATCTGTCACCACCAAAGAACATTAAAGATGTGCAAGCATTGAACGGAAGGCTCACGGCTTTAGCAAGATTCTGCTCAAAACTCCAAGAAAAGTCAATACCATTTTTCAGCATTTTACGAAAAAACAAGAAATTCCAGTGGAGTCGAGAGTGTATAGACGCCTTTGACAGGATCAAAGAGATGCTCAAAGAGTTGCCCAAGCTGGGTGTTCCGGCACCTGGTCAAGACTTGTATCTCTACCTCTCTGCCACAGATTGGGCAATAGCAGCTGTGTTAATAATGGAGGAGGAGAAAAAAGAGATACCAGTGTACTACACCGGAAAAATCCTAACTCCAGCGGAAAGCCGCTACACCAACGTTGAAAAAATATTGTTTGCATTAGTCGTTGCATCCCGAAAGCTTCGGCCTTATTTTCAGTCACACCGAATATTCGTTAGAACAAATTGGCCACTGAAACAGATAGCAAACAACCCAAACATCCGGGCGAATGGTTAGTTGGACCGTCGAGCTCACCCAGTACGAAATCCACTTCCTTCCTCGAACAGCCATAAAAGCACAGGCCTTGGCGGACTTCATAACCGAAACAACCTTTGCCCAAGAACAAAGAGAACCAACCAACCCGTACGTTATCCTAGTTGACGGAGCTCGATGCAAGACTGGAGCGGGGGCCGGAATAGTGGTCCAAACGCCGGATGGAAGAACTCTTAACTTTGCGTTCCGGCTGGAATTTGAAGTAACAAATAATGAAGCAGAATATGAAGCCCTCATACAGGGATTGGAGGTCGCCACTGCCTTAGGGGCAACAGGTTTTTTCTAATAAAACAGGGTTCTCATTTGTGTCTATAGGAATTTTTATACATGCCCCCTAAAGGGGGAAGAGTGGGACTTACCTCTTTGTTTGTTATGCAGAGTTAGAAATATACTCAGACTCAATGCTAGTGGCGCGACAAAACGATAACATCTACGAAGTCAAGGAGGAGAAGCTTGGAAAATACCTGGCCAAAGTCCAAGAGACGAAGGCAAACTTTCAGAGATGTGAGTTAAGACATCTTCCTCGAGCAGAAAACATAGAGGCCGATGCGTTAGCTAAACTGGCCAGTATGGCCGAAAGAATGCCCAGTAAAGTCTGGATGGAAATAAAGGCAAACTCAAGTCTGAAGGAGATCCGAGTATGCACCATTGAATCAGACGCAATAGCCAAGTCTTGGATGGCACCCATTGTTGAGTACATACAAAGCGGAAACTTGCCACAAGATGAGAAGGAGGCGGCAAAAACAAGGCGAAGGGCTGCATCTTTCTTTTTAGAACAAGGACAGCTCTACAAAAGATCATTCGCGAGGCCAGCACTTAAGTGTGTTACCATAGAAGAAGGAGTAAGGCTCATGGAGGAGCTACATGAGGGGACCTGTGGGAACCACCAAGGAGAGAGGGCAATAGTCCACAAGATCCTAAGGCTGGGGTACTATTGGCCGAGGATGAGGGAATTTTCAAAAGAATACATACGGAAATGCATAAAATGTCAGGAACACGGCCACAAAATACATAGCCCCCCATCCACACTGAGAGCCATATTGTCCCCGATCCCATTTGCCATGTGGGGATTGGATATCGTTGGACCTTTTCCGGAAGCATCCCCCGGAAGATATAAATTCATTTATGTGGCCATTGATTACTTCACCAAATGGGTGGAAGCCATGCCAACAGTATCCATTACCGCAAGAAAGTCACAAGATTTCATCTGGAAGTATGTAGTCTGCAGATTTGGGATCCCAAAAATAATAACAGACAATGGAACTCAGTTCAACTGTAAAAGCTTCCGGGAATTCTGTGAAGAATGGAAGATTGACCTGAGATTCGCATCGGTCGCCCATCCACAAGCAAACGGCCAGGTAGAAAATGCGAATGGACAAATTGTCAAAGCTATAAAAAAGAAGTTGGACAGCAAAAAAGGGAGATGGGCAGAGTTGCTACCTCAGGTTCTCTGGTCCTACAGGACAACCGAAAAGGGCCCAACAGGGGAAACTCCATATAGACTGACCTACGGTCTGGAAGCAATCGTTCCGGCTGAAGTTATAGTCCCATCGATTAGATGGGAATCCTTTAATGAAGAAAACAACAATGAAGGGGTGAAAGACGGCCTTGACCTGCTTGAAGAAACCAGGACTATGGCCCAAGTCCGGATGGAAAGGGATAAAGCGAAAGTGGAAAGATATTTTAACCAGAAAACAAGGGAAAGAGGCTTTGCTCCAGGTGAACTGGTCCTTCGAGAGGTAAAGCAACCAAAGAAGCTAGAGCCCCAATGGGAGGGACCATTTATAGTACAACGGCGAACAGGGCAAGCTTCATATCGTTTGAAAAATAGTGAAGGATACGAGTTGCCTCACTCATGGCATGCCGAGTGCCTCAAAAAGTTTTATGTATAAAAACGTTTCTTACAAAAAGTAATAAAATGAGGTATTCCTTTAAAGCAAATTTTTTAATGTACCATCCGGCCAGTGTGCCTACAGGCTATCATGCCTTGAAATGTACCATCCGGCCAGTGTGCCTACAGGCTATCATGCCTTGAAATGTACCATCCGGCCAGTGTGCCTACAGGCTATCATGCCTTGAAATGTACCATCCGGCCAGTGTGCCTACAGGCTATCATGCCTTGAAATGTACCATCCGGCCAGTGTGCCTACAGGCTATCATGCCTTGAAATGTACCATCCGGCCAGTGTGCCTACAGGCTATCATGCCTTGAAATGTACCACCCAGCCAGCATGCCTATAAAAACTAGGAATTTATTATTCGTAAAAAAGCTTAGAGCAAAGGCATAATGATCTTCCATATAAACAAAAGGGGAGATCTACAAAGCATTTGGAAATCCGGTCGCTCCGGATAAAGCCAAATGAAGAGTGTATGAAACTAACTCGTAAGGAAGTTACTTAAAACATTTAAGGGATGCAAAAAAATGGTAAAACGCCAAAACATCACCAAAAATAGTAATCCAAAATACAAATATACAAGATTCCTGTGCTAACAAATTGCTATCTAAAAAGCATCTATTCCTTAGCAGGCTTCTTTACAGCAGACTCTTTGGAAACACTCTCTGCAGAGTTAGATTTTCCAAGCTTGACGAAAGCCCGCAACCTCCTGGCGCAGGCCGCTATCGGGGGAAGGAAAGAAGCTTGACCAGGCCCAAAGACTGTCTCACCAGGGATACGACCAAACTTCTCAAAGTCTTCAAGAAAGTTGCTCTTCCGGGCAACATTGTCAAACTCCAGCTCATTATACAGATCGTCATCCAGTACTTCCCCCCTCTTCAGGAAGTACTTGGAGATGGCTTGACGACAAATGTTGGTAATCTTCCGGCTCTGAGAGCCGAAAGCCTTTTTTAGATGGGCAATAACAGTTCCTTGTTTCTTCAACTCTTCTTGGGCCTGACGGGCGTAGGCTGTATGTTTGGCAACATCCCCTCAAGCTGCAACACCTGAGCTCGGTAAAGATCGCGGTCAGAACCCGCGGCAGAAAGCTCCTCATTCAGCTTATCAATACGATCGCTGAGCTTCTCGACATGTCTTAAAAGACTTTCAGGATCTGTTTTTAAAAAGAAGAGGGGAAAGGAAAGCGGAATCAGTAAGAATAAGGCATAAAGATAAAAGCGGCGGAAAAAAACCAGTAAGACTCACCCTTGGCCGGAACCTTAGCACTTTCGGGTTGGGGAGGGCCATGGCCTCCTCTAAAGCTTTCACCTTCCCCTCCAGAGAAGCTTCTCGGCCGCAAGAGCAGCTTTGCCTGAAGAAAGAGCTGTGTTTTCATCCGTCAAGAGCTGCTTGGCCTCCTCTAAGGTTTTCACCTTTCCCTCCAGAGAAGCCTTCTCGGCCGCAAAGCAGCTTTACCCTCAGAAAGAGTCGTGTTCTCATCCACCAAAAACTGCTTCTCTTGGTCAAAAGCAATTCGAGTTTGCTCATCCAGAGCATTCTTTTCCTCGGTCAATGCGGTGAGCTCTTGAATAAGTTGGGCTTTGTCTCCCACCAAAGCCTCATTCTGCTCAGTCAAAGCTTTTTTGTCCGCCTCAAGGGATTTAATTTCTTTCTCAAGGGCAACATTCACACCCGCAAAGTAAGCCTTGTCTGAAGTAAGGGAATCTACGTCCCTTTTGTGAGCAGCTTGTACCTGCCGCAACAAAACTTCCAAGTCAGACAAAGTATGCTCTGGTATCAAGACATTCTTTTCACCGGAAGGTTTGTGGAGTACCTGCTTCAGGATACCCTCTGTGTGGAGGCTCTGGTTTCTCAGAGCAAACATCTCTTCCCGCAAATTCTTTAACTTTGATTCGTATTCGTCTCGAAGACGAACACATTCATGGCGAGATGACCGCAATTCCTTGTTCAAAGTGTCTGTCCTATCTTTCACCTTGCGGTCAATCTCATAGTTTACAATATCCATGTAGCTATCATGGTTAGAACGGGTTTGCTTTAACTCGGCTTCAGTATTATCGGCCCGACTTTTTTCACGTTGCAGGTCAAACTGAAGATCCCGAGTCTGAACTTCAGCGCTTTGAGCCATAGACATAACCTACAAAAAAAAAACAACAGAACATAAAAACTTAAAAAATATAGAAAGGCATGGGAGGATGGGAGGAAGGCGGCGCTTACTCGAAAAATGCTTTGCCACATCAGATTGAAGACATCTCCCGTGGGAATGGAATGACGCATGATAGCATCGGCTGCTCCAACCCCAGCTCTCAGTTTTTCCTTGGTGGCGGTAACAATGGATGGAGGAGCGAAGATCCCATCCGGATGGTCAGAAAGTCTTATTGCTTCCTTCCAGGCGTCGGTATATCGAGCAACGTCGAAGGGGATCTTGCGCAAAGGTTGCCCACGGTAGTAAAACCATCCCTCCTTCTGAGAAGGGCCGGTAAAGCCCTCCTGAGCAGGGGGAGGTGGAGAGGAGGAGGGGCAGCAACATCCTCCCCTGGAGAAGAAGAGGGGGCGGCAATGGCCTCCCTTTGCCTGTCTTCCCTCTGCTTACTTCGGAGCTCTGGGTTCTCGGGCACAGCTCGGTACTCCTTCACCCCCTCAGATGCTGAATCACCGACCCCAGGGATGTCTTGTGGGACTGAGGTGCCAATAGTCCCACGGTCACTTTCAGTCTCAGAAGCCTCCGCTAGAACAGCCTTCGGCTTTGACGCGGTTTTCTTCCGGAGTCTTTGAGTACCGGAAGCTGGAACAGCAGGAGAAGGGTGGGCCGGACCGCGAGCAACCTCGTTGTCAGTAACGGTGATGGGTGCGCCTTGAGAGCCTGAGAAAGAAAGGGTCAGCATAGAATGAACAAAAAAGGAAAGGCAAGAGTTTCCTTCAAATAAGAGAGAACAATACGTGGGTTAGTATCTTCCAAGATAGCACCATGGGCCGGATCGGAAGAGAAATACCCTGCCAAGTCAGGAAACAATTCACAAATGGGGGTTGGGTGACCAGACCCCTGCCCTGAACGAGAGGCAGACCCCTGGCCTGAATCAGGAGTAAGAGGGAGAAAACGCGATGCCCAGACCCTGGACTCACGTACCAAGTACCTGGCAAATCACCGCTTGAACGGGCTGGAGACCCAGTAATCCTCTTTTTCTTCTGACCAGAATGGTCCTTGTCTTCATTACCCCTTTGCCTCTTCTTGGAGGGGGTAGCATTCCCAAGAAGCCTTGTGGCCACATCAACAGCCGCATCAACAGATGCGTAATAATCAACTTGCTCATCCCATCTTGAAGCCGACAAAATTCCAGCTATTGAAGGGCCCAACCTTATCTCCTCTAGAAAAGAAATCTGCCGGAACGATGAGAAAGTAAGAAAACAGGTCAAAGGTAAAATTTAGATAAAACTGACCAAATAAGACTTACTGTGATATTTCTTCAATGATTCCAGGCGCGCCGGGGTAAAAAATACGGAGACCGTAGGCTGTTTTTTGCTTATCACCTTCAGGATTTTCGAGATAGGCGTTTCTTGCGCTGGGGAAGGAGGACAGCTGAATTGGCCTTTCGGGATCGAGGGGCAGTAGGGAACTCCCAAAAATCGGCCTGGTGGTGGGACAATGACGAACCATCGAAGTTCCACCCGGAAGACGCTTTCTTATAATCGAAGAGAGAAAAGCCGGCCTTCGCCTTGATAGTCAGGCTATCAGGATCGTCCCTTGTGGTGTAAAATTGGGCGAATTCGGTCGCTTCTACCCGAATTTTGCTCTCCTCACAGAGGAGAACATAGGCATGGAGGTAAGAAATTGCCTTCGGGTGTAGGTGAGCAAGCATGCAGCAGCGCCGAATCAGGAAACCTAGAACGAATGGATGAGGGGGTACGGTCAGGCCGCGAGAGAAAAAGTCCGCGTAAACGGCATATCCAAGCCCGAAATCATCGTGGGGATGTGAGTCGTCGGAAGGAAGGAAGATGCAAGTACCCAGTGGGACTTCGACGTCTTTCAAACAAGAGAGAAGGGAGGAGGTATCCAGGGAGGATGGAGAAGGTTCTCGGTCGGCCGAGAAAGGCGCGGTAGATTTCAGATAAGTCGGGCGAAACCCTTGGGGTGAAAAGGTACCTTGAATCGCCTCTCTAGCAGGGACGAAATTCGCAGCTGCCTTGTTCTTCTTCGAGCTAGACGACGCCATCGGAACAAGAAAGCGGAGAGCAAGAGCGAAGCGAAAAGAGTGAAAGATCCGAAAAAAGGATGCAAGGAGAGGCGACGGAGTCTGGGCAAACAAGGAAAGAAGATATCTGAAGGGGTTCGAGGCTAGAGCTTTGGAAAAAAACGGTTCCCGCCCAGTTGATAAAAATTAAAGGGAGATCCTGCACCTTCCTGGAAACAGGGCGCTGACACAAAAACGGCTCTGCAAATTCTACATCGAAAGGCGCAGGCACACACAGGCACGGCAAAGCACAATTAGAAAAAGAAAGTTCTTTTTCCTTTTTTTTAGAACAAAGAAAAGGAAAGAGAACTTGTGGGACTAAGGGGAAATGATAGCCGGAAGAATAAAAGGCCTCAGCCGGAAGAGCAAAAGGCCATAGCGTCAGAATAAAAAAGCAACAAAAGCACACGCTGAAAGAGGAAGTTCTACTTTTTACGTTAATATAATCAAAAGTAGAACTTGTGGGACTGATGAAGAGGGAAAAGTACGAGAATAAGGAAGAATAGAGCATCCGGTTCCATGTGCCTGGAAGGAACAGCTTAGAACAAAGGATATCGACCGGATCAGAGTGTGATCCGGCCGGATGGGTAATTAAATATCCCACTTATATGTAAATGCCAGCCTGGCAATTAAAAAGAAGGACAGACTGGCAACTCTCGATTTGACAATGTAAAACACTATAAATAGGGGTTCAACCCCACAATAAACATACGTTCTCACATTCGAAATTACATACTGTTGCATTATCTGCGCGATTCTCTCTCTCAAAGCTCGAGCACTCAGTAACAAGGTAACTCGATGAAGCACAAAGGCCTAGCAGTAGAGTAGGGATTCGATTAGAGATTTAGATAGGAGCTTGGGGAATTTAGGAACTTACTATTTCAAACGGCATTTAAACAGACAGTTCACAATCACAATTTCAAGACAGATCACAACTCGAATTCAGAACCGGAACGAAACTCCCCAAGGCTGAACACACAAGCCGAATCCATAAGCCACCTACCTCGATAATCAGCAAACGAAACCAATCTGAACAATAGAGGCGAACCCCACGGTCTGAAGCAGCAGAACCCAGCCAACGCAGACCGAAACACAGATCGAAGCGCAATTCCAAATCACTGATTCAACAACAAATGCAGAGACAACCCAAACTCAAAACGCTGAACCCTAAAACAGAGAACGACACTTGCCAATGGAGCCACAATTCATACCTGAATCTGACAGCAAAAGGAAACACAGAGGAGACTCCGAACACAGCTGCGCAGGAGATCAACAATTCTGACAATCAGATTGTAGAAACCTAAATCAGAATGAGAGGAGTTCCCAAATCGCAGAATTGCACAAGAACAAACTGACGCCCTTACCTTAATCTGAACCGGAGTGCAACAGAGAGAAGGATCCACAGCAGAACTCGAATTGCAAGAACACCACAGCAGGAGTTGGGCACTTGATTGAGCATACTTTTGGAAGAGAGAGAACAGAGAAGAGAGGAGCGTATTGACGGTATTTCAAAACTGACAAAGTGAGGGGAAAGAATGAACGTCATGGGAGCGTGATTAGAAGAGAGGATAGTTAATGAGGAAATAAATAAATTGAGGGTATTATCCTCACCAGGGAAATTAAACGGAAGAGAAGAAAGACCCTTCTGCCCTTGTCTTTAATCAGAAGGACTCCCATGTCCTAAATCCAAAATGCAACAACATAAAGTCACTTGTGACGAAATAAATTGCAGTGAAACTTTGGGTTATAACAGACTTAGTCCATCAATCATTCCCAGTTCATCTCTTAGTAATTACCTCAAGGCTCTCATTCTTACTAAGTTCTATATCAGTCTCATATCAATTCTCACCATCTTATATCTTATAGCGTTATCTTATTCTTATCTCACATGTAGTTTCATACCGACCCATATCTTATATATTCCATATTCCTTAAGTCTCCTTAATCCTCTTCACCAGTTCTCTTAACTTGTACTCACACCGGAGTTAACAAGGTAGGTACTTAATATGTATGGTATTCACATCTTCTGTGTGCAATAACCATGATTTATCTCAAAATGTTTATGTAAACAAATTCTCCAATTCTTTTGTGCTATGCACATCGTAGTTTACGTACTCAGTACATAAACATACGCTAAGCGGTTTTTCGCTCTACCCCCCTTAAAATGGATTACGCCCACGTAATCAACACATATCATTCTTGAACATAGGTTCAAGATGTCTAATTCTCACCAAGCATTTTAGCTTCCATGTCATCTATCTCACTTATAATTCGATCAGAAATGACTTTGTCTCTGTATCGAGGATTCTTAACGGTACTTATACCATATTCTTAACTTAGTTTGATCTAATCTCAAATACTAAAGCATTCAGTTGCTAAGTCTTATATTTGTTCCATTGGAAGTGTGTGGTACATCATTCCTTTTTCCGGTTCATCAGGTATGTGAAACCTCTTTAAGTTACCGGTCCGATAGCTTCCGCTGCGCGACTCTGATAGTCTTAGGCTTACTGCCTCTCTTATCCTTTTATAGTATTGTATATCTTTCTCCTGCGTGCTTATGGTTTAGCACTAAAGGTCTTTCAATGGACACGTGTTATCTTATATATACACACCCTTAAGGAGTTGTAGCTCGACTATCCAGTCTCCCTGGAGATCTAATGTTTGTATTCTTAGTGTTTTCTCAAGTATCTAAAATCGTTCTTTTCAACTGACCTTTGGTCAGAGGATGATTCTTAATCTGAAACTACTGTTTAGTGCTTATTGCGCTGTACAGTTTATCCTTAATTTCTTAAGACAGTCCAATTTGTACTTAACCATCCGTGCTTCCCGCACTTCATAGTCCTTAATTATTTGTTCTCGATTCCTTTGTGTCGTTGGTTCAACTGAGTTTCTTTTCTTCGATTGTTTGTGGTAGTAGCTGCTCTCATCTGATCTTGTGTCGTTGTCCGTGGTACGGAGCCGACTACTTCCCGGGTTCCTTACAACCACTCGTCCACATGCATGGGGTACCTTACTGGTACATTACTACTTACCGACTACCATAAATGAGCGTGTCAGGCCTGCAAGCCCCCTGTGGGGTGTAGTCGTCCCACATCTCGTTTAAGTAAACTCGTAGTGTCCGTCACACGTTAGCTATTGCTAATTATGAAGTATTCTACTGTCGATCTCCTCTTTCATCGTTCCATAATACACTTATTGTTCTTTCTTGAATTTAATCAAGGGAAATCCATTTACTACGTTGTTGGGTATTGTATGCTCTAGTTCTTTCTATATCTCGTACTGATTCGGTCTCTTAGTAACTGAGGTCTCTTTCCATAGAGCCTCTTATCTTGTTTCTCATATTTGGTCTACTAGGAACGCACTTCCAGTTCCTTAAGGAATGGGTAGTGTGCTTCCTGTGAAATCTTACCTAACCAGGTCCAGACTACTGGCATCAATGCGCAGTTCGTCTTACATCTTATTCCCTTACTTATACTGGTCTTAGCTCATAAATCTATTTGTCTTAGTGTCAATATTTGACGGCTCATACATAATGGTCGCTTTAATGCGCTCCATGGCTTAATCCACTTATAAAGGTATTGTCCTTATGACTTCTGCTACCGTGGTAGTTGGCCTTTACCATGTTGCCCATTGATGGCGCAACTACTTACTCATTACTCTAACATCTTATCTTATATTCAATCCCTTCTTGGTGTAAACACACTGGGAGTTCTCTAATTTCGGTGTTTGGCGGTTGTCATACCGTGCTGTAAAATGGTTATCTCTTCATACGAAGGTGTTCTACTTCAATCTCAGGTTCATAAGTAGGCTAAATTTTCTAACATTCTTTCATCCTTTATGATGTTATTTACCATGTAATTTAACCGGTTACTAAAGAAGTCATCCGTTTAATCACAAGCTCTTCTGAGCGTTGGTCACTTGACGTGCCATTCTGTGCACTCACCATGTTTATCTCTGACGATCACTGATTCTTAAATCCTGGGTGTTGGATATGAGGTCTGTCTCTACAGCCTTCCTTATTACTCAAGTGTATCTGGTATGTTATAAGGTAATCTCAAGGTTTACAGTCTTCATTCTCTAACGAAAGTGTATTACATCTCTAATAAGTGAAAGCCCTTTTTGAGGGGTTTATTCCCACTCATGGCCTCACAACAAGGAGAGGTATCCCCACCCTAAAAGGCATGGTTCGTTCTTCGCCCCTGTCAATGTACTATCCCACTATTCTCATTGGTGCCCTTTCCTGGCAATATTTCCCACAATCTAAGTTATAGGTTGATAACCGTTCTTATCTACAAATTGTAGTTCATTCATAGCTTTAACAAGCTCTCTTACAACTTACTGCGCCTCGGGCTCTGATGTGGTTAACATCCTTGGCTCGTAGGCTCTTAGTGCTTAATGTCTCAGCTCATTACTTGTACTCTTACTCATCTGTAGGCTATCCTCATAAGCTTCTGGTCCTTTGAACAATATCCACCGTTAAGTTACATATTAAATGTAGTATCGGGTTTCATGGTAAGTTGCTGCATCCTGCTTCCTGCTATGGAAGTTTATTCAGGTGATCTGAGGTTACTTAGTGATGAGTGTGAAACATGAATGGTTCTAATGGTCTTTAATGTCTAATTTGTATACGCGAATTGATACTATTCCACACTTATCTTGCGTTTTTCTGTGGTTTGTTGTTTGTTAAGGCTTGATACACTTTTTCTATGTTAAATGCAGAGAAAAGCCAAGGAAACACTAGATTAACTCACAAGGGAGGTAATGCAACAAACGGGGGTCGAATCAGAGTCAAAATGAAGAAGTTAGGATTTTTAAGGTGTGTCCGAGCTTGTGTCCGAACTTCCAAGTTCGGACGCAAGTCGAGAGTTTGTATGCTGCGCCTGATGAGGTGTCCGAACTTCGGTCCGAACATCGAAGTTCGGACATAGTTGAGAAAAGCCGGAGGTCTGAAGTACGGAGCATGTCCGAACTTGTGTCCGAACATCAAAGTTCGGACACAGGTCGTAACTTTCTGAATTGAATCGCTCAAAGCATTGTGTCCGAACTTTGAAGTTCGGACCAATGTTCGGACGGCACGAAAATTACAGCACAAACTCGGCGTTTTGAAGGGAAAAAGAGGGAGAAAGGTCTATTTAAATGACCTAATCAGAGGGAGAAGGCATTCACGCATCATCGATCATTACCAACACGTCTCATTGATAAACGGTTCTCTCCATTCATCCACGCCAATTGCATCGGTTCGCCTTCATCCACATTCACCAATCATTCCATCATCGTTCTGGAGGAGCATCGACAGAGGGAAGTGCGACTATCATCTTCAACCTTGCACCTGCATCCACCGATTCTGGATAGTCAATCAACAAAAGGGTTTTTCTTCCTTTAGATAGTTTCTATGTTGATTGTTTATCTTTTCATTGGCAATGTCTGGCTAGTAGGGATTTAACTCTGGGGCAGGGTTGTTCAAGATGGATTCAATGTAGTTAAAGATTCTGCAGTTTGATTATGAGATTGTGACGGATTGTTTTCAGGTTAATGATTATCAATTTTCTTCTCTATTAATTTCGCGAGTTATAGAGTTGTTTGCGAAACCTATTAAGATCGACAAGGTGATTAATAGGGAGTTCGAATTAACCTGGGAATTTGGGGAAGGATTAGTCGGATAGATAATCTTTCCTACAAACGCTAACAATTCTTTGTGCTTATTCCACCTATATGTGTTTTGCCAACTGCTAGATTAGAGTTGACACGTTCTGATAGGTGAGCTCTTCAATGAACTAGGATTTAGCATTGTAAGAGATAGAAAGAATTGGCCTTTCCGTTTCTCATAATTAAAGTGTAGAAGCTACTGGATTCAATCAGAAAAGAACAACCCGAGCCCGGAGTTCCACTCATATTATCAACTTCATCATTCATTTTTACCGATTGCTTAATTTAACTTTGACTTGCATTTATTTAATTCAAACACAAAAACAATTCACAACCCCCCTGAATTTCCAGTTTTCTTAGGATTTAGGATAGGACTTAGGCTTATTTATTCAAGTCCCGTGGATTCGATACCTGGTTACTTAATTTCCTATACTATAGTGACCGGGATTTTTGCAACCCGACAGACTTATTGATTTATTATTTTCTAGATTGAATTGTTCAGTTTTAATAGATCAATTAATCTGTTTGCAAAATGGCGCCGTTGCCGGGGACTTGACAGAAGTTCGGACGTTCATACCTGAGATAAGTTTCGTATTGTGTCCGAACTTCGATGCTCGGACCGAAGTTCGGACATCCCGTGTTTGCCTTCCGTTAGATTTTCCGTGTTGAGTCCGAACTTCAATGTCCGGACTGAAGTTCGGACATAGCCTCTTGCACAGCCCTCGGACTCTCGAACTGAGTCCGAACTTCACTTAGTGTCTTTGACTGAAATACCCCTAATTAATTAAACATTGATTAAACATTTAATCAATTAAATTAAGGCCTAAACATGCCTTAAAACCAATTCAAAAACAACAATGGTCAACATAAAGCATATAGTGCACCCTTTGACCGTTTAGGGCAAATATATGCCCAAATGAACTCCTTAGGACCTAAAATTTTGTCCAAAGCATATTAACACATAAATGAACGTACTAAAATTATTGGACAACACTCCAACATAAAGAACAAGCATTATCATGCTTAAAAGTCACTTAGGGCAAAAATGTGCTCTAAGAAGTTTTTAAAGGTCATATGACCTCCGTTTGATTCCAAATCAAATTCATAAGTTTATTAATCATGTAATGGATATAATAAAACCATTACCAAAGAAAACCAAGCTTAAAAACAAGCTTTAACCCAAAATGTGCACTAAAACACCTTAAAGCACATTTTTGTGTATAACTCCAAAAGTATTGGTTTTATATCATTTTAAGGACCATATTACATTCATAATAACATTATTTTTTCATGATGTACCACATTAGAAGTTTCAAATCAAATTTTACAAATAAAATCAAAATGGGTGAATTTGGGTGAATAGTACCCAAAAATAACATTTAATTACCTAGCTTAATTAATGGTCAAACTTGGTCTTTACCAGTCCTTGCCGCCTGCATATTAAGTCATCTTGGTCCATTTTCCAACTTAAGATACTTACCAAGAATGATGAGTCACATTCACTATTCATAAAGTAACTTATTCTTATCTTATAAGATAAAGTAACTACTTGTTTTAATTCCTTTCTCATATCAGCCGTAAGAATTCTTCACCCAGCCATCTTGACCTCCTTTATCAGATAAAACTTAAGAAATATCTAGCCAAGGCTGATGACTCATCACAAAATACCAATTAAGTGGAATACTTACCGTAAAGGATAGGTGCTTGATTTATTCCTTTCATTCCTCCTTCCCAGCCGTAAGCTACCTCCTTCAAACCCTCTCTTTTATCTTCTTCAACCGTGAGCAGCAGCCAGCCTCCATGGATGAGAGCTCTTCACCTAGGTAAGGTCTTAAGGCATGGAAGCCATCTTCTTCTTCCTCTCTTCTCTTCCTTTCCTTGCTGTAGCTTGATTCCCCTTTTATCCATCATCTTAGCTCAAGTTGGCTGGCAAAGAGAAGGTGTTTTACAGCTGAGTTCAAGGAAGAAGGAGGGAACTCCAAACTATCTATTCTCATGGTAAAAATATGTGTTAAACAAAGCTAGTTTTCTCCTCTTCACTACCGGTATTACTCTTCCATTTTTCTCCAGCTTATTTTGCTTCTGTTTATGTGATTTTTCAGTAGCTATGTAGAGCTCTTCCAGTGCTGTTTCATGTGAAGCAAGAACTCCATTTTAAACCTTTTTGACAAGGTAAATTCTGCCCACTCACTCACAAGCCATTACCGTTTTATTTTTCTGTTTAGGATGGTGTTTTTTTTTTGACACCTTATTTTGCTCCAAAATACAGGTGTAACAGCCTGCCTAAACCTCCTATTATCAAGGTAAAAATCAAGTTAAACTAAGCATAATTTAGTCTTTAATTACCCTTGGTAAAAAGGTGACTAATATATATCTTTTCCACGCAATATATGGTGCCGCAAGGTTGCTGTTAATCTGGAAAAAAAATCTGCCTAATGATGTGGAAAATAAACTTAAGGGTATACTTATCAAGGTGAGTAAATTTACTACCTAAATTATATGCTAATTAAGTGTGTATGTGAGTTGATGTAAAAAAAAATACTAATCTAAATATATATATATGTAGCCGTAAACTAATGGGGTGCTGCTTGGCTGATTTAAGAGCCCAAAAATCAAGTAAGTATGTCAAATATATATAGTATAATGTTTTGTATATCATTCTGATACGTATCAAATGAAAACCGTGAGCTACAAGAAATTATATGGCCAAATTATGTGTTATAAGGTCATATAACATGTTTGGTAAATTAACCTAAGGTTTATGTGACATATAATGTCATAGAATTAATTAAATGTTTAAAACACCATTTCTAAAATATTATTATAAGTACATATGAAAACCGAAAGCCATAAGGCTTAGAAATGATTAAACCATACATTAAGATGGTTTATAACATTTTGGGTAGTTAACTTAATATATATATGTGACATATCATGTCATGGAAATTAATTAATTAGTTAAATACAATTTATAAATATTGGTACAAGTATATGTCAAAACCGTAGGCTATAATGTCCTTATGACATTTATAAGTAATTATAGTATAATCTAAGGTTTGTAATAAGGCAATATATCTTAGGCTATTTAATTATATGTTTTATTAAATTTAAACCAAGTTTTAAAATTAAATAATAATTATCGGAAGTATTTGGGGTTGGAGTGTAATTAAAATAAATTTGGAGGCTAAGAGTTAATTATAGCCGAAAACTATATTGTAAAAGCTATTAAAATGAATTTTATAAAGTTATATTAAATTTAGGGTCAAAAATGCAATTTCTGAAAATATTGGGTCAAAACTGTAACTTTTTAAAGCTATGGTCAAACTTGTGGTCAATGGGTCAATATAGACCATGTTAGAATCTTTGACCAAAATTAATTACATAACTAATTAAATTGTGAACTTATAATAATGTTATAATTTAAATATGGAATTTATAAAAATATTGGGGTATAAGGTGTAATTACCGAAAATAAGGGGTTAAGATTGTTAATATAATAGTTTATATCATAATCATAAAGTTTTGGAATTTTTGGAATTATATTAATGACTATATTGATAAAAGAGTATAATATATAGTTTTTGTGATATATAGAAAGTATATAATATAAAGTGGAGTCAATGTGTAAATAAGGAGAAGTTTGGGGGCGGAAAAGAAATAAAAACCGATTATGGGTCTGTTTGAAAATAGTGTGAAATAAAACTATAGGTTTACAAATTATAAATGTTAAAACCATATAATATAACCTATATGTAATTATATAATATGTGGGGTAAATGTGCAAATACAGAATACATATGGTGTTGGAAACTAAACCAAACAAACCTATGGTCCTTTCGGTAATATAAAAAAAATATGTACAAATGTATAAATCATATGTTATAATGGTTAATGAAATAAAATGTTATAATATAAGTAATATATGTAACACTACATAATATATGTGGCAAGATTGTAATTGTAAGAAAATGAGTGTGCTGGAAATGCAATTTAAAACAGACCCAAGGTCTGTTTGTAATAACCGAAAATTATAAAACTATATGATATAATTATTATAATGTTAAATGGTGTAATATATAGTGTATATATAACATGTTGAAAAATATGTGGTGAATTTGTAATAAGTGAAAAGTGTATAGTGTGGAAAAAAAATGGGATTATGTTATATGTGCCAAATCGGCAAATTAAATATATATATAGTTTATAATAAAACTATACGTTATGTTTATTATAAAGTTAAAATGTTATAACATATGATATGTATAACTTATGTTAAATATATGGCAATATTGTAATAATGGGAAGAAGTGGGGAAGGATGAAAATCAAATTTATAAAGTGTGTGCCTTACGGCAATGAGATGGTTTTATTAAAACCATAGATTCTATTTTGTTATAAGTTATGAAATATGATATTTATAACATGGTATAAATTATATGTGGTTATATGGTATAAATAAAAACTATGGGGAATAAGGAATAATAAGTATGTGTATATGGGCTTTTCGACAATTAAATATAGTTTCTAAACTATATATTATAATGTTCAATGAAATGTAAAATATCATAGTATATGGTATAATGATATTAATGTAACATTGAATATTGTGTGGTAAAAAAAACATATTTAATAAAGTAAGGTGCTGTGCGCAAATAGTAAAAGTTGGAAAATGAATTTAGGCTGTGCTTTACAATGGTATAAATACTATAGATAATATAGTATTGATGTGATTAAATGAAACAATTATCATTAATAATATTCACATGGAATAATGTGACAATCAATGAGAAATGGAATTTATAACCTAAGGTTAGGAATTAAAATAAACCTTAGGAAACTATAATATATGTAATGAAATGTTACATAATATTAAGATAAGTTCTTAATATAAATTGCATAATATAATGCAACAAATGAAGATAATCATCTTACATAAGATGATAATAATGTGATATATAAAATAAGTGTATAATTTAAGAAGAATAAATGTATAAGTGTATGTATGAGTTCAGAAACCATATATTAAAAACATATACATGGTAAGTATATGGTATAGTTGGAAACTAAATAATATAGTGCATGTATTCATGCAACTATATATTATATGACTAAATAAAAAAAACAAAAACAACATATATAAATATATTGGTAAAACCGAGAATATATGTATATATATAAATATATACAATATGGTTTTAATGTCATGGAATGATAAATAACAAGTGTTATGACCTTAGTATAAATATATGCTATAAGTCATACAATTACAAAATCAAAGTATAATTTATTAAGGTGAATAATGAGGTGTATAAAATAAGGTACAATATTGAATGGCTAAATATTAATACCATATAATGTTCTTGCATGAGCATAACATGCGATGCGAATTAGCATTGCATGCACACATGCAACTATATATTATAACTGTATATTCGTATACTTAACCGGGACGGTTAAATCCATGCATAAGAATAAACGTGAATATATATATTCGTATAACCGTAAGTATAAGGAATTAATCCTAATGTTTGAAAACGCTACGACTAAGATGTTTATATAACCGGCTCATTTAATTAAACCCGGGCATTGATAGTTAATACGTACTACGATTAACGAGTCTCGTATATCGGTACTTCACAAATAACAGTTGAATCTGTGGATGTAATGTCGGGATTACTTGTATTGCTCGGACTTACCGAGCTTAAATAGGTCATATGGATTGACTTATATTGTATTTGATATTTAGACCCTATCACCGACGAAGGCGCTTGACGAGCTAGTGGTCTACTGCGCAACCTAGGTCATTGGTGAACGGTACGTAAAGGGGTCTGATCTGAGATGTCCTGAGGAATTCCTCGGGCTCAGATATGTGTGCTGCATAACGAGTGTGATGCATGTATGTATATGTGTGGATGTGAATGTGATATGTGATGTTTAATTGTTTAAATTCCCGCACCATTTAATTGTGCGCAAACGTCCTTCGGGGCTAATATTACGTTGACTATAGATCGACTTATATAAAACACATATACGTTTAATGTGATGCGATTGTGGTTACTTCACATAACACACTTGATGTTATAAATAAGTATGTATTAATCTAAGTAAATTACTTAGGAAACGAGACACGACATCGTCGGTCTCTAGAGCTTTGACTCGAACATGAATATTACCTAGAATAATTCTAAACATGCGTAAGACCCATAGGGCAGCCAACAAAGTGATGTACTCCATACCTAAAACTGTATACTTGGGTAACCGACTAACGAAGTCTAACAATGAAGTATGAACGAGTGTGGATGGATGTGGATGAGTGTGATGGTTATCTTAATCCAGTTAGTCATTGGCTACTGGTCGCGCGTTGAGATCTCTTGAGTTAACCCGGATCGGGCTTACTCTGGTTTAACCTATTCGAGCCTAGATAGATCGACATGCATGGTGATAACATGGGCGCCTTTAGAAAGGCAAAATATGGACGCTTTTAAAAAGGCAAAGTGAATGGGCACCACGTGTGCAGATGGGACTACCGTCCAAGTGAGGTTAGTTCGGGATGTCCTAACTTGACTCCCGACAGTGCTGACAAAAAATGTATAGGATAAGTGAGGGCCCGGGGGGCTGTAAGTAAAGTTTGTATGATAGACCGTTACTAACGGCTATGTGGTTATTGCTGTTGTGGATGGGTGTTTTGTGTATGTGTGGTTGTGTGTGAAATGTAGTGCTTGTATTAATTGTTTAAATTACCGCCATTCATGTGTTTACTGCTTTAAATACTTGTACACCGGTAAAGCATGTAACGAACTTAATAATGGCGACCATGACTATTAAGTGACCAATAGGGTCCAGGCCTGGCGTACTCAGCGTTTATCGCTGAGCCTTTATGGCATTACGTGCAGGTGTTGACTACGGTTGGAGCTGAAGAGCGGGACCCGGGTAGCTAGGATTTTAATTACCGCACGAGACTTCGTATTGTATAGGATGGATATCAGTTAATGAATTAGTAATGATGAATACAGTCGGGAACATCTAGATGCTCACTTGTCGTTAAAGTTACCTTTGGTTTAGAATGATGTATAGGTTAGTATCTCGTTATCACTACGGTTATATTTGTAGTACCAGTGTTATTTCTTATTTTATTTATTTCTGCTTCTTTACTCGTATGGGCGAGTAATGACATGTGACACCCGAGTGAGTTTTTGTAATGTGAGACTTCCGCTGTGAGACGTCATTAATTAATGCATCGTGAGAGTCTGTTATGTGATTACGAGTGGGGTGTTACATTGACATTACTGTCATTTTACTTGACTTATGTCTTTTAGCAATTAAAGCTGAGTTCGTATTAGGCGTTTGCCTTACGGTGTCCAAGTTGGATGTCATCCAGGCCCTCATGTGCTTCCATCTCAACGCTTCGTTCAACTTCCGTTGACTACGCCACCCGTCAATGATAAACTATACTTGGGTGTTAATGAGTTAGACAAACAATATTAACTGTCATTCATCAGTTTGCTCGGCTCGACTATGCCCGCTCTGTGGGGGTAGTCCTCTGAGCTTTCCTTTTCCAGGGTTGTACGTCTTTAATCCTTAGTAGGTTATAGCTTATGTTCATTTCCTTTATCCCTGTTTCCTGGGTTTTCCAACATCTTCATTGAAGAATGCTTATTACTGGTATTCTTAGTGATCAATCTGGGAGTCTTATCCCATTCTTGTTGAAAGTCGTTGTGTCAACAATCTCCACTGTATTATGTAACACTTCCCGGTATGTTATTGCTTACATATCGTCTTGCTAGGATCACTGAGCGATCTCTTAGGTTTCCTCTTGGAGTTCGGGATTGGTGTTCTTACCGTACTGTCGGTTGTTGTTGTAGTAGGTTATACCGTTGTTAATATTTATATCGTTTAGTATTTCGTCCAAGTTCAGCTCCCTGCTGACTGGTGTATCCACTCATCTCATCATGGTCAGGCTGTCAGGCCCTTCCAAGGTCTCATTCTCCTGTTCTTATAGATTCACACTCCGGTATTGCTACAACTATAGCGTTCTCCTATCTCGTCATGGTGGCTTCCATATAACTTAATCGTGGTAGCACTTGCTACGCAAGTGCGCTATGCAGGATGGCTACTGGTACCGTGTACGTCGGTAGTGGTACTTCCTCCTAATCTCCATCTAATTGGTAGTCCTCGGGACTCCTTCGATGTTCTCTTATTTTGGACAACTAGCCATCTGGCAGTTTCCTGGTTATTTCGACAGTACTGTCATTTATCAGGGTGTTCCTCTTTCTGAGGGAACCCCTTATTATTTTCTTACGTCTTAATCCTCGCTCCCGTTTCCACACATTTTGTCGTGGTTACTAAGTAATGATCCTCCTTTAGGCACTACATCGTAGTCCTATTCTGGTATACAGCCGTATGAGTTTTTTACTGTCGTCTGTTATATCTCAGCCAGGTTTGTAACCTTCCTCATTGTATGGGGTTTGGAGTTCCCGTTCTTAACTGGACTTTCCAGTAATCTTATCCCTTAAGCTTTGTATTATCCCATTGCAATGCTCATTTGGACCACTGTCCGGTACTCATGTCTCTTATCATTTTCTTATCCATTGCACTCGTAGTGCTTTCCTTATCATTGGTATTGCGGGTTATTTCGACTACGTAGCATGTCGACCCATGTTGCCGGTAATTACCGTCCTTTTATTGGTAAAATTCCATCGGTAGCGCCTGCTTCACTGTTGCGCTCCATTAAAATCTTCAAGTCCTCATAAACTGTCGCTCAACAAGATGTTTCTTGTATTGCTTACTGTTAACTAACTGCCAGATCGGGTTTCCCCGAGTAAGAGAAGGCTTTCTTCTCTCTGGCATTTGTTCCCCATGATTCAGGCAAGGGATGTGGAGGGCGGGTTTAGGTACTATGGATATCCGGTAAGCACCAGAGAGTCCTAACTAACGCACCTCTCACTCTATCACTCAACCCTTAACACATAACTTAAACTCAACCTCAGTATTCTCCTAAGTTCGGTATTTCTTGTCTTCAGAGCGTAACTAGGCTCTGATACCACTTTTTGTAACACTCCATCTAAATTCAAACGTGGTTATCTCAAACTTATCACCATAAATACAACATTGCACCGGATTCATATACATTCCAGGACCTTGCCACGGTCTGACTAACAGAATATACCAAACATTAGTACATACCAATCTTAACCAAATACATATCCTTCTTACAAATCCCCTCACATCCTATACATCTTACTAACTCAAAATGCCATACGAGTGTACATGCACAACTCGTAGGCCACACTTAACCCGTAACACGTCTACCCCATCTTACTCTCATGATGGCCGCCTCCTGACGTACACCAGTGTAGTAAAAACAGCCCCCAAAGGGGGTCAGCACGAATGCTGGTACGATCCTCTCATGGCCCCCAAGCTAACGTGGCTACGACGACTAATTGTCGATAGCATGGAGGTTGATTAGATGCACAACATAATAGAAAGTGCAATAAATAACAATCCAAATATGAACAATCAAGTTCAAACACAATGAACGACTTAAATGCGTTCCCTTAATTAGAGAGTTAATTATTTAACTCCTTAGGTTATGTTTCCTCTTAATCTCAGTCCAACCTTATCTTACCTCAATCTTAGTCTTATCTTAGTCTTAGAAAACAACCATCCTTTAAATAGGGATGGATGTAGCATATCTCAGTCTTACAATACAAACCATCCTTTAAATAGGAATGGTTGCAACTTATCTCAAACCTTATCTCCTATATGCCAACCATTCTCTCATTAGAACTGGTTAACCCTTAGTTCGTTGTTTATTTTGGTAGGGCTTGGTTAACCCTAGCCAGCAGCAAGACACTTACCGGCAATAAACAACATTCTTAAATTGTTGGGGATGTAGACTAGATCCCCCCACGCCATCTTAATGCCTCCTACCTTGGACTGGATGTCCAATGTAGCTGAGCCGGCAACCGACCCTAGGCAACAAGTCCGAAGACAAGTCCTTAAGCGGAAGTCGGATCTGCTTTAGATACCGACCCCCTTTTCCTTAGCATGCATGACTGGAGTCAGTCCCGGGTTCCTCACTCCCCCCAAGTACCAGTTAGTAGAAGTCTCAAGACAATGTTTGTTGATTAAACCTCTTTCGGTTTTTAACAAACTAATATTAGGGAGTGTTCCTTAGTCTCACTCGATTCCTTACTAAACGTTAGATAGTAGGTTCACACGGTAAGTTGTGTTAGTTTTCAAACATCACGCAACAATACAAACAACATAATGTTCCGGTTGCATGCTTTATCTTATTTTGTGAGCACACAAAAACAAATAGCACACAAGCCGAGGGACACCTCGTTAGCAAGCAGGTCACAAGAAGAACTGTACCATTCACCGTTGGTCGTTTGGTTGCTTACTCTCCTCCGGAGTCCAAACTCTCAAGTCCTAAAACATTGATTCAGTTTTAGGTTGTAAATCACTTAACTTAATTCAACTTAATTAACTTACTTAACCCATAATGTTTCCCCACCTAACACATCTTAAGTTTTACAACTTAATCTTACAACTTAACTTTAAACTTTTAAGTTTATACTTAACTTAATCCCTTAGGTCTTTATACCTCTAATCATCAATGCCCTCTTAATGGGGTACCATTAATACCACTAAACTTTATTAGGGTTTCTTTCCTTTATTTTAAATCAAAAGGGTCGACCGACCCTACCGACCGACCTTACCCAAGGTCGGTCCATTCCAGAACTTATTACCGTTTGAAAATTTTACCCCGACCGACCTTGCAAGTCCGGTCCATTCCCGAGAGTTTTTCCCCGTTGAAAATTTGAGCCCGACCGACCTTGTCAAGGTCGGTCCCAAGTTTGGTCGGTTCCAGAGACCAATCCCCATACAAAATTTTAGACATGACCGACCTTGTAAGTCCAGTCCCAAGGTCGGTCCATTCTAGAGACTCAATCTGTACCTAAAATTCAACCCCCGACCGACCTTGCAAGTCCGGTCCCCAAGGTCGGTCCATTCCAGAAACTTTTCCGGTAGTGTAAACTGGGCTCAACCGACCTTGCAGGTCCGGTCCCCAAGGTCGGTCTGCTCCAGACCTTTGTTCTTAAATTCCCATTTGACTCCAAACTTCTCCACAAGTTCCCCCATGTGTCCTAATACCATTTAGGCACTTAAACTCACCTTAGAACTTCCACCAAACTCTCCAAAACAATTTCCAAAGATATTCTTAAACATCCTCTCAATACTTTTAAAACTCCTAACACTTAGCACTTATTTCCTTACATTTCCATCTTGTAACCTTACCAAAACTTCAACCAACCCAAGTGTTCCATCCTTAACAGTTTGAGCACTTCATAAACATCATTTTCCATCTTCAGTTCATTTACCAAAACTTTCTCAAGTCACCTTGCATATCCATGCGCAAATTCCTCTCTTTTCCATTTGTTACTCATCATTCCTAAACTCTTGGACATACCTAAACATTTCTTCCCATCCTCTTAGGACCTTAACCTTGTTCTTCTTTACCTTGACCTTCCTACACCCTCCTTAGACATCTACATCTCTTTTACTCAATTTACTCACCATTCTCATGATCTTACACTCTTATACATTCCTAGTCAATTTCCTTGACAATCGACAACATTCTCCTTCTGTAATACCCCTGTAGATACCAAAAATTCTCACCCCATAAAGCAAAGTCTGAAATAGAAAATAAAATAAGAGGGGTCGTCGCCTTTCTTTTCAAAAAACGTACTGCTGTGCGTGTCAAAATGAAACCATCGTTTTACGACAAAATTTTAAACCAATTCTCAAGCATTTTAGAAAAATCCAATTTTCCAGAAATTTTCAAACAATAATTTGTTTTAGACTTACCCTTTTATTTATTTATTTATCTATTTGGTTATTTTCATTTTTATTTCCCTAGTCGTGGGCATTTCATTACTTTTATTTTTACTTATGTTACTTCATCATTTTTCATGTTGTTATTTTGTAAAGAAAATATTTCATTTTTACTGACTAAACCTTTTTTAGTTTTATTCTGTATATACATTTTTTCTGGTATTAGTGTTTTGATGATTTTACTCATGTCGAGTTATAGCTTTTGTTTTCTTTCCCCAATTTTGTATACAGCTCTACTGTAGGTATCCTTTTCCTTTCTCATTTTCGGTGGGCCAAACTCGATATTAACCTAACTCATATGTAGTTATTATTTTTCTTTCCAAACAACTTCATTCATATCCGTCAACTCCATTTTTATTTCATACATTGCAAGAATAATACAAGATGCATAAGTGGGTTAGTGGTGGAGGCGCCTCTCATCCTTCCAAGCTGTCTCAAGTTTGAATCACAGTGTGAGTGAGTTTTTGAATTTGTTTTTGTTTTCCCTGTTAGTAGACCTTGACTGTCAGCCCACCATGACCCTACTCAGCTCTACTAGCCCAACCCGACCAACAGTCTCGGGTGAGACCAAAATTCGGCCTTCTCTGGCCCGCCCCACTTCTTGCTCTAAAATGTAACCCTAGTCCACCAAAATTGATGCCGACCGTTAACCCTATGATTCCCTTTAAAAACCAATAGTAGCCGACGTCTTCTTGAGCTTGGCCCTGATCATCCCTCGTTTTCTCATCTTCCCCACGGGTCCCTTGCCATCGATCGTCTTCAAAAAAAAAAACCTTCAGAACCAATAATACCTACTCATTTCCTCCTCCCTGCTTCCATCCATGCCATTCAACTTCATCCCCATGCGAAACATGATCTGACTTTCTTCTCTGAGTCTCCATATATTTTTTCCTTTTCGAGTAGGATAAGTGTGGATGTCCTCGAAAATCCGATCTCTGTTCGAAAGACGTTGGATGGTGGTGTCGCATATGGTTTCATTTTGTCTTCTTCGATTTCTATCTTTCCCGTTTTGTCATATTCATTATTCTCTTTGTTATTGCAATGATTCTGTTGACATCCTCCTATTGCTATTGTTATATGTAAGTCAACCTCTCGTCTTCCCTTCTGCTGGGAATCGATTCTGAGTCCTTCAACAGTTTCCCCGCTTTCTTCGGTTTTTTCTTCTTTCTTTTTCTCCCTTTCCCTATTCTAGCCAAATGAGCTGCGCTGGCGATGGCTAATGGGAAAAGAGGAACTAATAACTTGACCCTATCAGAGGTTTGCTTCTGAAACGTGTGTCATCTCCTTCCCTGACTTACTTAACACTTCCTCCAGATACTGATGTTGGAGTTTCGGTTTTACTTTGTACATTTACTTGGGTTCTACGTCGTTTCTCTACTCTCTGGTGCGATTCCGGTTTTACACTGCATTTCACCTTAAACGTTCGTCGATGGCTGCTACTTGTTGTTACTGGGAAACTATGTTCCTTTCTATTGTGATTATTCGACCTCCCATACTAATTTTATTCTTTGACTGTTGTTAACTTGATGTCCGTATATGTACTGTGAGATGAAGCTAACCTCACCGAGTTCTCACAAGTATTCAGTTTTGTTCGTCTGTAAAATAGATTCCCGTCGTCGCAACAACTCTAACATGGACTACCTATTTGACTTTCGGACGTGCTAATCTGTTTGATCTGCTTTCCTGTTTTCTTATGTCTGCTGCGCAGGAAAGTTCTTATCATTTTCCTCTCCGTATTTCTTGAGCTCGATGCAGGCCCTGTTAGTCAAAAGCAAAGTATATACATGTTGTGTCTGCGTAAATATGTTTCGAACTCAGATTTCCATATTGAGTTTATTCCAACATACACCCTTTATCTTGTATATTCGGTCAAAAGCCCCAGAGGTGTATGCATTACTTGCCGAACCAAATGAATTTTATCTGTTTCTCTTTGTATCACATGTTAATTGAAAAGCTCCAGCGTTGCAATCTTCTCTCTGCGCTAACTTTTTATCTGAGCAGGGACGAAGACTCGAAGCTGCTGTGCATACCCATTTTGGGGTATATGAGTTTTATCACTGGATCGATTGTATTTCTGTGTTTTCTGATTTAAGGTAAACTTCATTCAGGTCTACAGATATGTACTAGCAGCATTCCCCAACTTTCTTTTGTTTGATATCCTCGTTCATCCCACTATATATAGTGTTGCTCTCTATATTAAGGCTGTAATCCAGGCTCTTCTGTGCACATATCAGACCTGGTTCTCTGTTGTGCTATTACCGAGATTGTTTTCGGTGTGTAAAGGAAAGATGTGTTGCCGATACCAATACCCGTAACTTGTTCCTCTCGGTTTTTTCTCGGCCCTTTTCGATAATGCTACTAACCTAAGTCAGTCGCTGCCTGTTTTGCTATGATCGACTTTATCTGCAGGAAAACATGGGTTTACATTTCCCCCTTCGTTCTTTTATTTTCAGTCGATTTCCCCACGGCTTCATGGTTCTTATATTGGTTAGTTTTGGGCTATACTCGTGGTCGTAATCACTATCTGGCGTTTCTCAAAAATGGTCATTGTCGTTATACTTGTTGACTCCCATTTTAAGGAGCGTAATTGGGACTGATTTATATCTACTTCTGCCAATTCGTTGTAAACTTGCATTATGTATTTGCTTTGGAAGCATCTTTACCTCACTACATTCATGTTTTGGTTGAGGTACCCTACTGTGAATTGCGTTCGAATCAATGTTTAAAGGCTCAGAGCAGAGTTTTGGCTTTGAGGATGAACTAAGCTCGTGAACCTTCTGATCCACCACTGCTTCATCGGGTTTGGAATTCTATACGATGTTATCTGATTAATCATGCGATTTAGGTGCTTGTGATTGCCGTTCAGGAACTTAATTTCATGCTATCCAGTGTTTGTCGAATCCTTCTGTTTCAGTGATTAAGTTTAGCGTTGCTGTTTGATCGTTTGAGATTATTGATCTCGTTTAGTCTTTAATTGGTTTGATCAGATCATGTTGTTTGCTAGTTGCGTATGGATTGCCCACTGTTGACTTCTGTTTTAATTACTTTAAGCCCTAGTTATTATGACCTTTTAGGTCCAAGCCATTAGGATAGAGGGGTCCCCTGGCCTGATTGGTCATTGACCAATCTCGTGGTGTGACCCCTTAACCCTAAAACACACACCTAAAACATGTATATATGTATATAGACCAACATTTTCATTCAAAAAATTCTCTTCAACAAGCCCAAATAACAAATCAGGCCCAAATCACTCAACTTGGCCCACTTCTTGCCTGACCCACTTCTAGCTTGACCCATTCAGCCCAATTAGCCCATCGGGCCCAATCCATGTGTGGCCCAACCTTGTAAATAAAATCAAAGCCCATTTCAAAACAATTGGCTCATCAAGCCCAGTTTGACCCAAACCCATTCCGGGTTCAAATCCAATTGGCCCATTAAGCCCAGACCAGCCCAAGCCCACAAAAGTCAAACCGATTTGACCTTGACCCGAACCTTTGACCAAACTCGAGTTGACCGAACCTTTGACTTTGACCAAAGTCCACAAAACCAAGCAAGTCCACAAGAATAAAACCTTGACCCGAATGTCAAACTTTGACCAAACCTTGACCCGAATGTTGAACTTTGACCAAACCTTGACCTGAATGTTGACCTTTGACCAAACCTTGACCCGAATGTTGACCATTGACCAAACCTTGACTTGAACTGTGACCTTTGACTAAACTTTGACTATGACCCAAGCCTTGACCAAGACCCAAACTTTGACCAATCTGAACTTTGACCAGCCCAAGTTGACCTTGACCCAACTGTGACTCAATCCCATTTTTACTTGGTCTAACTTTGACCAGCCTTGTTTTCCAACCCCAACCAAATTCGACTCAAACCAAATTCGATTCCAAACCCGATTCATTTCAGTTCAAGCCCAATTCAAAATCAATTCAATTCTTAATTCAATTAGATTCAATCTCAATTTCAATTCAAAATTCCTTTCATTCCCAATTCAATTCAACTTCATTTCAATCCCAAATAATTCTAAACATCATAAATCTCAAACTCCTTGAAATCTCAAACTCCTTAGAACTCAAGCATCTCGAATCTCTAAACGTCTCAGCAGCTCAACAGACTCGAATGTCTAGCAGCTCAACAGACTCGAACGCTCAACAGCTCAGTAGATTTGAACGTCTCAACAGCTCCAACAGAACTCGAATGTCTCAGCAGCTCAACAGACTCGAATGCTCAGCAACTCAACAGACTCGTAACGTGCAACAGCTCAGTAGACGTGAATGTCTCAACAGCTTAATAGACTCGACCGTCTCAGCAGCTCAACAGACTCAACCATCTCAGCAGCTCAACAGACTTGACTGTCTCAGCAGATCAACGAACTCGAATATCTCCATAGACTCAGCAAACTCAAAAACCTCAAGAACCCTCAGCTTTTCACACCCGAATACCTTCAAAACTTGTAACCCTTTCAAGACCTGAACATCTCACAGACCCGAGCGTCTCACAGATTCGAGCGTCTCACAGACTTTGACATCTCAAGGTTTCAAACGTCTCATGGACCCGAGCGTCTCACAGACTATCCCCTCAAATCCGAAACTTCAAACATCTCCAAAACTATGAACTACGTAAGGTCTGATCTCGATAAGGAATTGAGTACGTAGGCAACCCATACAGGGTGCGACCCCACACCAAATCAAAAGGCCCTTTTGTCATCATCCATCTCACCCTCAAACAACCTCGTTCGCTTCCAACCCTCGATTACCTCAAAAAACTCAACCATCCTAAAGAACCTGAACTACGTAAGGTCTGATCTCAACAGGAAGTTGAGTACGTAGGCAACCCACACAGGGTGCGACCCCACATCGAACAAAATGCCCCTTTTCACTCAATCACCTCACCTCCAAACAACCCCGTATCGTCTCACAGACTCGAGCGACTCACAGACCTTGTTATCCCAATGATTCGAATATCTCACAACCAGAGCATCTCACAGACCCGAGCGTCTCATAGATCCGGATGTCTCACAGACTTCAACATCTCAAGGTTTCAAACGTCTCATGGACCCGAGAGTCTCACAGACTACCCTCTCAAATCCGAAACTTCAAACCATCAGACTCTAAGTCTTGCCTATTCACTCAACCTCAGACTTTTCCCAAATCTTCATTCTATATTCATCCAAATTCAGCAATTCTTCTTCCCGGCGCTAGCTTGGTAGAAAGCTCGTCTCATCCACTCTCTTTCTCTCTTCTTCCTAATCCTATCCTTGGCTTTAAATGAATCTCTCTAAAAAGGTTTTGAAAAAGGCAATCCCGACAATTGGAGACCGAGGTTTCCTCGGGCACCAATCCGAAGTCGTGGTCGTTGCCACTTCTAAGGGGTGTAACCCAGTGCGAACCCACATAGAATCTCTGATCTGACCAGATAAGTCCTATCCATAGCAACAATCAGAGTCAAACGGTTCTTAGAACCCCTTCCTTCCTTCCTAGTATCTAGGTCAAACTAGGTGGCGACTCTAGTCAATCTCCGCCTTATAGAGGCATAAGTCCGCGTGGGCCCATTGAGAGCGGTATAGTGCACACTTGCATTCTCCCTTATGCTTTCTGGGAAAGACGGACGATTTAGTAGGTATTTGAGGGATGCCAATAACGGGTTTTCACCCTCCACAGAATGGCATTTCTAGGATCTAGGCTTCTCGTTAGACCATATTTAGATAGACCCCCCCATACCGAAAAATCACCCTCCACAGAATGGCGACTCTGCTGGGGAAAACTTGAGTAAGTTTTTCTCAAACTCAAGGAAGACTGAACTCCATTCAAAATTGTCGGGACTTCCCCACTTCTTCAAAACCTTCAAGATTCTTTTCAAAGCCTTAGGATTATTCTACTCCACACTTAGAGTGTGTCTGATGAGGACAGCTAGGATTTGTTAATCCTCAACAAACATTGCAACAATTGGGTTAATCATTAGCTCACGATTAGAAAGAGACACTTAGGATTGAATGAAGCTAACTTCCCTTCAGGTTAATAACAACCAATTGGAATTACCGCCTTCAAGACAAAACAGTTAGTAAATAGGGTTGCTTGTTCTTCTATGGTTTATTTACCGCATTCATATTATTGTTGCTTGTTGCGGGGTGAGACGGTCATTGACCTACACCATTACCGCTTTTACATTTACAAGTTGTGAGTGCATGGGTAGCTTAGGACATGCATTCCTCTGTGTCACCCCTATTTCCACGAGTCACGGCATCCCAATCGGTCCACGATTGATTTCCCATGAGTCGGGTCACTCACTGAGTGGTTAAGCCCGCGAGGCGAGACGGTCACCGACCTACGCCCTGAAGACTCATGATCCAAAATTATCCTCCATATCCGAGTCCAAACCAGCATATAGTGAACCATGAGCCTTCAGTGTCCAGCTGCCTAATCCGGTGTCTAGGACGGGTTTTATGGGTAGTCACCCCCTTGTATGCCGCCTGTCTGACCACCCTTCTGCCTTACCCTGAAGATTGCATGGGCTCAGTTCTCCATTGTTCCTCTGCACCACGGGTGTCTCTAAAGCCCAATGTCACGCTACACGTCCATAGAGGATCCCGTATTTACCGGATACCCATACATGGCACAACGTAGTCAGTGAATAATTTGGACTTTAGACACACCTGACCGTGCAGATGACGAGAGACCCGTTCCCATGCAGTACTTCCCCAAGTTTCCCAAAAGTGAGTATGTTGTGATAATCCCCGGCCGTGGCTCATGTGACTGTATCACTTCGGGTATCCTGACCTTTCGAACTTAAGCACTCCGGACTTTCTTGATGACGTGCCCCACAAGGCATAATAGAGATAAATCCCGAGAGATGAACAGTGAAGGAACGACGGTTCCCCCGGTGGTATGGAAGCACTGATTGACCTGGAAGGTGATTATCCCAATCATTCGCACTCAGCTCCACATAAAACCAGCCACGATTTATATTTTCGTTCTTATGTCTGTGTGATCACGATTTAAACACTTGAAAAATCAGAAAACGAATCATGTCGAACGCTCTAATGAAATATCTTCAAAGCCGTTCATCTCGAATGATTTCAAAATTGTTATTTCCAAAGCAGTTTTCAAAATCATTTTCAATCAAATTCTTTCAGAAAATAAACTTTGTCCAACGGTTTGTAAAGACCAGATTTCAAAAATCTATTACTTTCAAATGATTTTCGATCAGTATTTCTTACAAATGTTATTTCAAAAAACTATTTCCAAAAACGGATTTCAAAAACCTGCTTTTTACAAACGAATTTCAAACAACTTTTTCATGAATATTATCTCAAACTTGTTTTTGAAAACAGTTTTCGAAGTTGATTTTCACAAACGTATTTCAAAATAAATGATTTAGTCCCCATGTTGTGACTCGCTATTTTTGAAGTTCAACCCACCTTCAAGAGCAGTGGTCATTACTGTGGAGCGTACTAGTCATTTCGTGTTTTCACAAAAGTGGTGGATTTTCACAAAGATTTTGTGCTCGATCATTCATCTTTCCTTTCTCAAAAAAACAAAACGCCCCTCATTTTCCTCGTCGGAGCAAGTGGAGCGCATGAAGATCAACAACAGTCTGAACCAAAAATCAGAGCTGCACCAACCCGAGTCCAGTGACATGAAGACTAGAAACAACCATCCGAGTTCGAAGTTGCTGAGGGTCAGAAGAGCACCAACCAATTTCTCTTGATCATAGTGTCACCTTGTTGACCGAACCCGAAGACGATCGAACGGCCAATCAGGAGCCCACACATGAATAAGCAGTCAGTCAGAAGCTCGAACGAAGCAGAAGAATTCGGGAGAAGTTTTTAAGCTCAAACTCCCCCATTTAATGACTTTTTAGAATTGATGTATAGGTTTTCCCCTAACATTCTTTTCTCTCTTGTCAATTTCTGAATAGACTTTGTGTATAGGTTGTACATTCCTGTTGAATTTATTTAGATCAATGTGTATAGGGTTCCCCACTCCCTATCTTATTTGCGAATGACCGAGCGTCAAAACTCATATTGAGAAAACCCACCACTTCGAAAACACGTGTTTTCAAAACTGTTTTTCTAAAAAAGTTGATTTCTTTTAGCACGCACAACTTGTTTCTTCCCATTTTCGGTCAGTTCACATTCATTAATCATGCATGAATCACACCCATCTCGCAGAAATTGCATGATCACATGTTGCATTCTCAACACATCACACAAACATTCATCCCATTTTTCAAGCGCACTAGCATTTGCGTCTGTTAGATTCTTTTTTGGTGACTGTTTTTTGCAGGTGATTAACCGTCTTTGCCCACGAGCGACAACATGATCTTCGAAATGATAGCAAGAAATACCAGGGATTCAAACATTTTCCCATTCGGCATACCATGCACATAGAGACCAATAACAACAAAAAGCATATACCAGAAAAATCATACATCCAAAAAATCCAAAAAAATCATACACCCAAAAATCCAAAAAATCATGCCTTCAAAAATCCCAAAAATTGGACCACCATGCGGGAGTGGTCACTCCCTAAAAGTCCAAAAACTCCAGAAGCCAATCATCAACCAAATGTCTTTCTGAAACAGCCTCTCTCACATCACACCTAACAACTTCTCTCACATAGATCATCTTCAGGGCCAATCGTGACAAGATGAGCTTCATGGGCTATCAACAGGAACCGACTCAAGCGAGACTAGGTGTAATCTTACCATTCATGCATTGCATCCAAAACAATAACATTCAACCAAAATCCAAAATTCAATACATTTTCATTGTCAATATTTCATGCATCCTATACGTAGTTATTCCATATTACCACAACATATCGCATGGTAGATAATTGTATTTGCATACTCCCATATCGAAACAACATCTTCGGGAAAATCACGAGAGATTGATTGAACAGAGTGCATGAACCACTTAACTCTCGACCCGTCAATGAGTACAAGGGTCCAATCAAAATCAGCACCACAAACCAAGTGAGTAGTGTGCGAAGAGCGGTATATTCCTTTGAATTTCAAATGAGTGTTTTGGACAATCCAATGAGTGATGAGGAAAGATAGAGCGAGTCCACAGAGGTAAAACCACGAGCGACTTGTGTTTTCCTTCAACACATGAAGAGGCACAATTCATAGCGAGATCAATGTCGATAAACAGGATACGAACTGTGATTCATGCAAAGATCCAAGAATAGTAAGAAAACAATTATCGACTAATGAGGATGACGAGGCACTTAGAAATAAAAATCTTCACAAAAACCAAAAAGCTTTGACTGCCCTGTACATAATCCCTTAGTGAGCCCCGCTGAGCCTTTCATGATAAACCTTTTTCTCTGAACTCCACAACATGCCAACTCACATACACATATTGACTCACCCTTGCAATAGAGGATCTCAAAGGAGCCGGAGCCATGGTCCCTCCCCACCATCTTCCACAAAAACAATGAAATGTTCAAAGAAATCAGTGAGTCAATGCAACTCCAAGGCCAAACACCTAAAAGAAAGCTGAAAATGTTCAAGTAGATCGATAAATCAATGCAACTTTGAAGCTGAAAGCCAAAATGCAAAGCAAAAAATGCTTGAGGAAGTTGATGAGCCAAATGCAATTTCAAAAACACAAAAATGAGAAGAAAGTTCAAATCGTACGCCAGAAGAGGCAAGAAGGAGAAATCCAAACCAAAAGGACCAATGATGTCCCGAAGAAACCGATAAGGGGTTATCAAAGCCCGTCTAATCATTCCACCCATGGCGAAGGTGAAACATATTCTCTATTGCACAAAAGCTCCACAACTCCTAAATAAATCCTCCAGTCCCATGTGACACACATCACACCCCTCAACTCCTCAAAAAGCTGAACCCCTTGAAATTTGGTAATCCTTTCAAGCCCCAAATGTCTCACAGACCCGAGTGTCTCACAGACGTCATCATTTTAGGATTTCGAATATCCTACAGAGTCGAGCACCTCAAACTCCAAAACAAACTCGACAATCCATCAAGCCCCACGAAATGGCCACAAAACCCCAAAACTCCCAAATCCCCAAAGGCACTGAACTACATAAGGTCTGATCTCAACAGGGAGTTGAGTACGTAGGCAACCCACACAGGGTGCGACCCCACAACTATCAAAATACCCTTTTGCACTCAGCCATCTCACCTCCATACAACCCCATGCACTCCTAACCCCCGATTACATCAAAAACTCAACCACCCTAAAAACCTGAATTACGTAAGGTCTGATCTCAACAGGAAGTTGAGTACGTAGGCAACCCACACAGGGTGCGACCCCACATCGAGCAAAATGCCTTTTTTCACTTAACCACCTCACCTCCAAACAGCCCCGTATCGTCTCACAGACCCGAGTGTCTCACAGACTTTGTTATCCCAATGATTTGAATATCTCACAGACCAGAGCATCTCACAGACCCGAGCGTCTCACAGATCTGAATGTCTCACAGACTTCGACATCCCAAGGTTTCAAACGTCCCATAGACCCGAGCGTCTCACAGACTAAAATGTCCCATACTTCAAACATCCCAGGAGGATTCAAGCATCTCCTAATAAAAACCTGAACTACGTAAGGTTTGATCTCAACATGGAGTTGAGTACGTAGGCAGCCCACATAGGGTGCGACCCCATTCCAATCCAAAAAACCCCTTTCCCAACCCTAGGGCGACATTTATGTCTGTCAAACATTCAAATCCCTTCTAACTCCCACAAACTCTTGACTTCTTCAACTCTCAAAATCAGACTCCTAATCTTTCATTCTATACTCATTCGAATTCATCAATTCTTCTTCTTGACGCTAGCTTGGCAGAAAAGCTCGCCTCATCCACTCGTTTTTCTCTCCTCCTGTCCTAATCCTATTCTTGGCTTTTAAATGAATCTCTCTAAAAAGGTTTTGAAAGAAGGTAATCCCGACAATTGGAGACCGAGGTTTCCTCGGGCACCAATCCGAAGTCGTGGTCGTTGCCACTTCCAAGGGGTGTAACCCAGTGCGAACCCACACCGAATCTCTGAAATGACCAGATAAGTCCTATCCATAGGCAACAATCTCAGAGTCAATTAACGGTTCTTAGAACCCGATCTTCCTTCCTAGTTATCATAGGTCAAACTAGGTGGCGACTCTAGTCAACTCCGCCTTATAGAGGCATAAGTCCGCGTGGAGCCCATTGAGAGCGGGTGTAGCGCTCACTAGCATTCCCCTTATGCTTTCTGGGAAAGACGGACAATGGAGTAGGTATTTGAGGGATGTCGAGGTGACAGGTTTTCACCCTCCACAGAATGGCATTTTAGGATCTAGGTTTTTCAGTCAAGAACCATATTTACAAGTCCCAAATTGATCCTCCAGTCCCATGTGACATACATCATACCCCTCAGCCCCGTTATAACCCAATAAAAGACCTCTGACTCGTTAGTTGATGAGCGTTAACTGAAAAGTATCGGATCTGAAACATGAATCATAAGCTTCATACTTGTTATCAACATGTCCCGTCATCCCAAAGGGACCATGAGTGGAAGAGTGTGACCTTACCCCACAAGGTCTTTCGAGTGCGAGTGACTCTTTGATCGAAGCACCAAATCATAAAGAGCTAACCCCACTGCAATTGAGGAATTTGTGAGGATTGGAAAGTCCAGAACCTCAAAAAGGAATTCTAAGGAAAATACTGCTCCGAGCATCGAGAGTATCATCACATCATTATCACACACGACCACTCACGAGAGATTGACCCACATCCCTCCATGAGAGGAAAGTGATTCACGCCTTCGAGCTCAACAATCACTCGAGATTGAACCGAAGATGTCTTATATTCGTAAGCCTCTGATAAGTGTCAAAATGAGCATGTTTTATAGGTGTATTTCATGTTTAATATCAGCACTTTTCGTGCTCATTTCTCCACTTCGGTTAGTTTTCCTCTAGTTTATATTTTATTATTTATCTCACAAAATTATTGGTTTAACATGAGGAAAACCAAGCCGGGAGTGAAGTAGACAAAGAGATGAACGCGTAGACGCAAACGGCTCAGAAAACGGAGTCCAAATGAAGAATCTAGAGCCGGTCAAAGTTCGAAGGAAAATGGGCCACGGTCAAGGCTTCAACCGCCCCATATCAGGCGGTCACCTCATATACAACCGCCTGGCGGACGTCTCACTCTTGTCCGCCCCGTTACCTAGCGGACGTCTCACTCTTGTCCGCCCCGTTACCTAGCGGACGTCTCACTCTTGTCCGCCCCGTTACCTTGCGGACTCCTCTCATGCAACCGCCTAGCGGTCTCCTCACTCTTGTCCGCCCCGTTACCACGCGGACAACACTACCACTACCCGCAACTTATCAGGCGGCACCACCACACAACCAAACCGCCAGGCGGTCTTCGACGCGGTCAAGACTAAAATGGACGCCGGACTAGTTTTCTTCTTCGCGCAGTCGTCTCTTCTTCACCTTATCTATCTACTCCGACCACTGCCTACCTTAAATCGCTCCCGCATTTCGCCACTGTCCCCTGCAATAAATGAATGAAGCAATCAATGCTTCAATCAATGAAGCACTCAAGTGGGCAATCAACTGCAAATATCTACGGAAGACTACTCTTCATTTTCTTCTATAAATACCCATACCCTACAGCCTTATACGAGTGCACGGAGAAAACCAGAAAATCACTCATTCTCACCTCATTCATTCTCTTCCATTAACACTCACGTACATCTCATACCCCAGTTCTCTAAATTCTCAAATTCACCCACTTCACTTATAATAACCTACGTACATGTTTCACTCTTCGACCTCTCCATTTCTCCATTCACTAATCACGTCTCCATGCTGTTATTACGTCCAACCTCTGTCAGATTTATTACCAGTTAATATGTCTGGCTAAGGAGGATTTACTCCGGGCAAGGTTTTTAATTATGGTTTGTTTAATTATGTAATCAATATTTTTACCGGTTTTAATAAATACAGTTTGTTACGCTTAAAGGATTTCTCTCACCATTTTAATAAATTACATGAATTTATTAAAATGTTTTCCTAAGTCTATTTTGATCAGACCAGGTGATAAATAGACAGGTTATTTAAGCCGTAAATCTGGAGAAAACTTATTATGATTTAATAAGTTAGTATTTACAGATGCAATTTTAATTCCTCGAATTTAACGCCCGTTTACATAGTACTGCTCGAACCTTGATTAGACCGAGCATTTTCTGGTAAACGAGTTCTTAAGGGTCTATGACTTAGTCCTTAGGATAAAAACAGGAATTTTGCCAAACTAATTTATTAAACCGGAAGATAGCATAATTAATCAGATTATATAAAACCTGAACCCGGAGTTCCATTTAATTCATCTGCACTCAGTAATTTAATCTGCTCTTTTAATTCTCTAAAAACAAGTCAATTAACTTCCCCCCTTTTGTGACAAGCTTAGGTACTACTTTAGCTCGCTATAAGTCCCACGGTTTGACCCCGGCCGCTTCTGTCTTCTACACTACTACGACCGGGTTTTAAATTTGCAGCCCGACGGATATTTTGAGTATTAATTTCTTTCTTTTAACAACTACACCTCTTCTAAATCACTCACGATAAACCCATTCTGCAAAATGGCGCCGTTGCCGGGGACTTGATTTAATCTAGTCCCTAAGCCCCGGTTAATTCACCTGTTTAATTACAATAATCTGTTAATCTAATAATTAACTAATAAATTAAAAAAAAACAACTGAATCCAATTTCGGACATCTGATTTGGACATCGGACTTCGGACTTCTGATCTGACTTGGACATCTAATTTTGGACATCGGACTTCTGACATTTGTTAATATTATTGTTATTTATTTCTGTCATTTCGTTCCATTGTCATTTCGTTCCCTTGTCATTTCGTTCCCTTGTCTCTAACTACTAACTTTAAATTTCTGTCTACTAATTCCTAACACTTTTATTATTCTAACGTATAACCAGTTCTTTTCTCTGTTTTGAGTGGTGTATGCCTTTCACCAAGTCACAGAGTCTCCCAGAGAATATTAATCACACGGTTGGTTACATCCCAGAAATCGAGAGAACCTTTCTGCGCAATCTCAGGCAGAGACGAACTCAACAGAACATTACCAACACAGTGATAGATTCTGACCCGGAAGCTAACATGGCAGCTACACCAGCACGGTTAGAAATATCAACAGGCCGTCTAACCAAGGACAACAGCCTGCTATCGTCCTTCCTCACCTCAGCCCATCCGAATACGAAGAGTGGCAGAAGCTGAAGCCATATCATCAGATTCGATGTGTGAAGGAGTTGGGCATGTTTGATGGCACCAGTCCAGACGAAGCCCTGTTACATGTTACAAAATTCTTACAACATGCCAATAGCCTTACTGCAACCGATGCAGTACTTCAATATGCAAGATTGTCTTTTCCCACACAGCCTGACGGGAAACGCGAGCAAGTGGTATCATAGCTTAACACCGGGTACCATTGTTACCTGGGACGACATGGCCACCAAGTTCTATGACAAATTCCTACCTCCGAGCCGAACTTTGGAGATGATTGCTGAAATTTATAATTTTAAGCAACCAGGTCGGAGAATATTTGTGAAACTTGGGACCGTTTCAAAGGTCTACTACTCACTTGTCCTCACCACGGTCTGACGAAGGAACAATTATCACAATTGTTCTACAAGGGCTTGATCGGTCCGTGCAGAACAATGGTGTTATCTTTGTTAGGGGCTGACATTCTGAAAAAGCCGGGAGCACAATTTCTGAACAGCATGGAATCTCTCTGTGAGGAAATTAGAGACTGGGCCTCCGTGGATCAAGGAGCGGTACTCCAGGATTATATCATGTTGGGAGTGATAACAAATTCGACCAGCTCATGAGAAGCCATGAGCAACTCATGGAAAGTAACGCTCAGCAAGCAACAAAAGTGAGCACTCTACAGAAAGTGGTCGAACAGATGGCTATGAATTCCTTCCTCAGCAAGCTAAGTCGATGATTTCCCGACCACCTACTACCCTCCAGGCTATGCTCCTCAATCTCAACCATCACCAACATTTCTTGTACGCAATGTTGCGGACCTCATGACTATGAACAATGCCCCCAACTACAAGAAATGAAAGCAGCGGAGGAAGCAAACTACATCACCAACAATTCAGGATATCGACAACCATGGCAACGTAACATGCAATCCAACCTTAGCTACTCAAACACCGGAAATATCCAAAACCCACATACCCTACAAACATCCCAAAATTACAGACCTCAGTCCAATTTCCAAGGAGGCCCAAGGCAATATCAACAACAGCCTTATGGCAACGAAGCTTCATCGAGCCGACCAGCTCCACCTCCTTCGAATCCTGAGTCTGATATGTCTCAGATGCAGGAGATGTTTAAGGCGATGATGGGTAAATCACGAGATACGCAAGAAGAGGTCGCAGCTCTGCGCAAAGACCAAAAAGCCTTGCAATCTCAAATCCAACAGCTACTCACTCAACAAAGACCACCTGGTCAATTCCCTTCACAAACAAATCCCAATCCGAAGGAACAAGCAAATTCAGTCCTTATAGACGATGGCACATCACAAACAACAAACTTGTGTGCAGTCTCTTTAAGGAGTGGAAGGGAACTTGCCACCAGCAAAGGAAAAGAAAAAGAAAATCTTGAAGATTCCTATATCAATGTTGATGAAACCACCAACCCAACTTTACCTCCCTCAGAAATTCAAATTCCTACTCCTGTTACTCCACCTCCATCTCGAATTACCATCGACATCCCAACCTCCACTCATAAAAACAGTGAACTCCCGTTCCCAAACAGAATGAAAAAGAAACATCTTGATGAGCAGTTCTCCAAGTTCTTGAGCATTTTCAAGAAGCTGACCCTCGACATACCTCTGATCGATGCTTTGCAAGAGATGCCTAATTATGCAAAATTCCTCAAGGATCTCTTGACGAAGAAGAAAAAGAAACCTGGAAAAGAGACAGTGCACCTGACAGAGGAGTGTTCTGCAGCCCTTCTTCGAGCACTCCCTCCTAAACAAACAGATCCGGGAAATCCCGTGATCCCGTGCTTTATAGGTGGGGTGGATTGTGGAAGTGGTCTATGCGACCTAGGAGCCAGCATTAATATCATGCCATACGCCACCTTTCTGAAAGTTAAAGGAGGAGAAATGCAACCGGTTCCTTTTAAACTCCAACTAGCAGACAGATCAGAGATCAAACCCATGGGCATAGTCCGAGATTTGGTAGTTGGAGTGTCTCGCTTCATCTTTCCAGCAGATTTCGTCATTCTAGAAATGGATGACGATGTCGAGGTTCCCCTGATTCTAGGTCGACCGTTTCTAAGTACCGCCAAAGCTATCATTGACGTCCACGACGGGAAAATCACTCTTCGGTACGAAGATGAGACGATCGAATTCGACATGCAGAAAATGATGAAGAAAAGCTCAAACTTTTCTCCTCATGCTAAGACGGTGGGATTCACAGATGACGAGGAGGAGGAAGGCGATTTTGCTACAGAGGAGGACACGTATTTTCCATCTTCCATTCAGGAAGCTGAAACTGAACCCCTAGAGAAAGTATTACTTACTTCTCTAGAAGAAAAGATGGAGGATCCAGAAGTTAACGCCATGCTGGCGTACGTAGAAAAGGAAGGGCTGGTTATCAATCGTTCCGGCCACCAATCGAAGAACTCGACAGAAAACCTCAAAAATCAATTCCATCAGTAGAACAACCACCTGAACTCGAGCTTAAAGAAATACCCTCTAACCTCAAGTATGCTTTCCTAGCTGAAAATGACCTTGCCTGTCATTATTTCCTCTTCTCTGAATTCCGGAGAGGAAACGAAGCTACTTGAGGTATTGAAGAAGCACAAGACAGCAATAGGGTGGACTATCGCTGATATCAAAGGAATTGATCCCTCCTATTGCACGCACCATATTTACATGGAGGAGAACTACAAACCTATCCGACAACCTCAACGCCGGCTAAACCCTAACCTCAAGGAGGTAGTTCGAAAGGAGGTTCTGAAACTCCTTGACGCAGACATATCTATCCAATTTCTGACAGTCCATGGGTCAGTCCTGTTCAAGTTGTCCCTAAGAAGGGGGGCATCGAAGCTGTTATTAATGAAAAGGGAGAGACTATCCCTCAAAGGAAGATCACAGGATGGCGCATGTGTATTGATTATCGGCGTTTGAACTTGGCCACCAGGAAGGATCACTTTCCTCTCCCTTCATCGACCAGATGTTGGAACGACTAGCAGGGCAAGAGTACTACTGTTTTCTAGATGGGTTCTCGGGTTATTTTCAAATACCAATCGCACCTGAGGACCAGGACAAGACAACCTTCACTTGTCCTTATGGTACCTTTGCATACCGACGAATGCCTTTCGGTCTATGCAACGCCCCTGCTACCTTCCAGAGATGTATGCAAGCAATATTTGCTGACTTCATCGAGCAGAGCATAGAAGTCTTCATGGACGATTTCTCAGTCTATGGCTCTAGTTTCGACAAATGCTTGGCACAACTAGATTTGATCCTGAGACGGTGTGAGGATACGAATCTCGTCTTAAACTGGGAGAAGTGTCATTTTATGGTCAAGGACGGGATCGTCCTTGGACATAAAATATCAGCAAAAGGGATAGAGGTGGATAAAGCCAAGGTAGAGGTTATTGAGAAGTTACCAGCACCAACTACAGTTCGAGATATACGAGCATTTCTAGGGCATGCAGGATTTTATCGGCGGTTTATTCAGGACTTTTCCAAAATCAGCAAACCTTTGACCGACCTGCTACAGAAAGATGCCCCGTTTCATTTTGATGAGAAATGTTCAGCTGCATTCCAAACAATAACAAAAAATTGGTGACAGCACCTGTGGTCATACCACCTGATTGGTCTCTTCCTTTTGAGATCATGTGTGACGCAAGTGACTATGCCGTGGGAGCAGCTCTTTGCCAAAAGAAAGAGAAAATCTTGAGAGTGATCGCCTATGCTAGCAGAACACTGAACGATGCACAGAAAAACTATACGACCACCGAAAAAGAACTTTTGGCTATAGTTTTCTCCCTCGATAAGTTCAGATCTTACTTATGGGGAAGCAAGGTCATCGTGCATACAGACCACTCCGCTCTCAAATACTTATTCACGAAACAAGAAGCCAAGCCTCGCCTTTTGCGCTGGATTCTTCTACTTCAAGAGTTTGACATCGAAGTCAAAGATAAGAGCGGGAAACTGAATGTCGTCGCCGACCATCTCTCTAGGTTGGTGACTCCTACGGATAGTGTGCCCATAAACGAATTCTTCCCCGACGAGACTGTCTTCTCCATCACCAAAGTACAGGAGCCATGGTACGCAGACCTGGCCAATTTTTAGTCTCAGGAACAGTACCCTACGATTTTTCCTACTCCCAGAAGAAGAAATTCCTTTCTGACTCGAGGCATTATTTCTGGGAGGACCCGTACTTGTTCCGAGTTAGTGCTGATGGGTTAATTCGACGATGTCTCCCGGAAGAAGAAGTTTCGAGCGTCATTCACTTTTGTCATTCTCGGGAAGCCGGAGGTCACCATGGACCCACGAGGACCGCTGCCAAGATCCTGGCCTCAGGTTTTTATTGGCCAACCCTTCATAAAGATGTGTACCAATTCTGCAGACAATGTGATAATTGTAAAATGGGTAACACATCCAGGAGACATGAGATGCCGCAAAAGGGATACTAGAAGTGGAGCTGTTTGATTGTGGGGCATAGATTTCATGGGACGTTTCCTTCCTCGCAGGGCCACGAATATGTCTGGTGGCAGTTGATATGTGTCAAAGTGGGTGGAAGCTGTACCGTGTCATCATGCCGATGCAAAGACAGTAACAAGATTCCTCAAGAAGCACATTTTTACCCGTTTCGGCGTGCCCAGAATTATTATTAGTGATGGAGGAACACACTTCTGCAACCGCTTATTCGAAGCACTTATGGTCAAATACGGGGTACGTCACAAGGTAGCTTTACCTTATCACCCCCAGACAAACGGTCAAGCAGAAGTTTCCAACCGAGAGTTAAAATGGATCCTTCAGAAGACGGTTAACTCATCACGGAAGGATTGGGCACTTAAACTGGATGATGCGCTTTGGGCTTACCGCACTGCATTCAAGACTCCCATCGGGATGTCTCCTTTTAAGCTGGTCTATGGAAAAGCATGCCACCTTCCTGTAGAGATGGAGCATAAAGCATATTGGGCAATCAAAGCCCTAAACTTTGACATGGTTTCTGCAGGAGAGAGAAGAAAATTCCAACTTACGAATTAGAAGAGCTGCGAGATCAGGCTTATCAGAATGCAAAGATCTATAAAGAGCGCACCAAAAAGTTCCACGACAGGATGATCCTCAAGAAGGAATTCGAAGTTGGTGATTGGGTTCTCTTATATAACTCGAGATTAAGGATTTTCCCAGGGAAGCTCAAGTCACATTGGGCCGGCCCTTTTCAAATTGTTAGTGTGACCCCGTACGGTGCCTTTGAACTCCAGAACAAACAAGGCGAAACTTTCAAGGTCAACGGGGCACGTCTTAAAAGGTATAATTCTCATTCCAATATTTCAACTAACCTATCTGCAACTTATTTTGTCCAAGAACAGCAGGACAATTCGCCCTCAGAATCTTCTCCAAACTAAAACTTGGTCAAATACGTCTAGCTAGAGACGTTAAACCCGGGCAGCTCGGTGGGAGGCAACCCACTATCTATCTTTAACTTTCCTTTAATTTAATATGTTTTTCCTTTTTGTACTATATTTCCCTTTTATTTGCTATAATAAAATGCAGGCTTCACTTGAGTTCTTCTCTCTGTGTAGAATATTCTTTACAGGTTCAATTCATGACATTCCACAGCAACACTCAAGTGTGGGGGAGCTCTACACACTCTACGAAATCTGGGGAGTACACTCTTTCCTTTACTTTGCTTGCCCTATTAATTTTATTTCATCTACGCAATGAGGGCATTGCTTGAGCTAAAGTGTGGGGGAAGAACCTAGGACATCTAAAATGCTTAAAATTTGTTAAGTCTCTCTGCTTATCTTCTGCTTACCTCGCATTTGTTCTAATTGAATTATGTACCTTGCTAATGTAGGTTGTTCTCTTTAAAAACTAATACTATTATGAATTGTAGGATAAAGGGTACAAAATTTTTCAAAATTTGACATTTGATTACTTTTGAGGAGCATATTTATATGCGGTGTGACCAAATAATCTGCAAATTGGTTGGATTTTATTGCTCAGGGTTTCTTTCAGTCTTCTCTCTTAGGGATTGCTAAGGGGTATTTCTATGTTAAAAAAAAAGAATACAAAAAATAAGGGACTTTCGAGACACCATTGGTAACCAACAAAAGAGAGTTGAGTGTTCTTAATTACAAAGGCATTATGCCTACATTTTCTCATCCCTCATGCAAAAGTGAAGCAAATGCATAAATCTTTTCTTCCTTTTATTTTCTCCTCAATGCCCATTCTTGAGAAAAGTTGGCCATGGTAAAAGTTCTCGGAATCACCAAAACAAAAGAAACATTGAAGTACCTTAGATCATACCCCGAAATTCTATTTTGTTTTCACCTTGAGCACACCTATGCCACCAGCAGATAATTTTTCACACTCCTCAATAAGTTTTAGAGATCATAAACTATTGACTTTTTTATCCTACCCTTCATAATATTTGTTAGTATTGAGCATTTCCTACTTGCTTAGGTACATGGTTTTACTTGAGGACAAGCAAAAAGATAAGTGTGGGGGTGTGATAAGTGTCAAAATGAGCATGTTTTATAGGTGTATTTCATGTTTAATTAGCACTTTTCTTGCTCATTTCTCCACTTCGGTTAGTTTTCCTCTAGTTATATTTTTATTATCTCACAAAATTATTGGTTTAACATGAGGAAAACCAAGCCGGGAGTGAAGTAGACAAAGAGACGAACGCGTAGACGCAAACGGCTCAGAAAACGGAGTCCAAATGAAGAATCTAGAGCCGGTCAAAGTTCGAAGGAAAATGGGCCACGGTCAAGGCTTCAACCGCCCCATATCAGGCGGTCACCTCATATACAACCGCCTGGCGGTCCTCTCACACACAACCGCCTCTAAAGAGGCGGAACCACTAGCGGACGTCTCACTCTTGTCCGCCCCGTTACCTAGCGGACGTCTCACTCTTGTCCGCCCCGTTACCTAGCGGACGTCTCACTCTTGTCCGCCCCGTTACCTCGCGGACTCCTCTCATGCAACCGCCTAGCGGTCTCCTCACTCTTGTCCGCCCCGTTACCACGCGGACAACACTACCACTACCGCAACTTATCAGGCGGACACCACACACCAAACCGCCAGGCGGTCTTCGACGCGGTCAAGACTAAAATGGACGCCGGACTAGTTTTCTTCTTCGCGCAGTCGTCTTCTTCACCTTATCTATCTACTCCGACCACTGCCTACCTTAAATCGCTCCCGCATTTCGCCACTGTCCCCTGCATAAATGAATGAAGCAATCAATGCTTCAATCAATGAAGCACTCAAGTGGGCAATCAACTGCAAATATCTACGGAAGACTACTCTTCATTTTCTTCTATAAATACCCATTCCCTACAGCCTTATACGAGTGCACGGAGAAAACCAGAAAATCACTCATTCTCACCTCATTCATTCTCTTCCATTAACACTCACGTACATCTCATACCCCAGTTCTCTAAATTCTCAAATTCACCCACTTCACTTATATAACCTACGTACATGTTTCACTCTTCGACCTCTCCATTTCTCCATTCACTAATCACGTCTCCGTGCTGTTATTACGTCCAACCTCTGTCAGATTTATTACCAGTTAATATGTCTGGCTAAGGAGGATTTGCTCCGGGCAAGGTTTTTAATTATGGTTTGTTTAATTATGTAATCAATATTTTTACCGGTTTTAATAAATACAGTTTGTTACGCTTAAAGGATTTCTCTCACCATTTTAATAAATTACATGAATTTATTAAAATGTTTTCCTAAGTCTATTTTGATCAGACCAGGTGAAAATAGACAGGTTATTTAAGCCGTAAATCTGGAGAAAACTTATTATGATTTAATAAGTTAGTATTTACAGATGCAATTATAATTCCTCGAATTTAACGTCCGTTTACATAGTACTGCTCGAACCTTGATTAGACCGAGCATTTTCTGGTAAACGAGTTCTTAAGGGTCTATGACTTAGTCCTTAGGATAAAAACAGGAATTTTGCCAAACTAATTTATTAAACCGGAAGAGATAGCATAATTAATCAGATTATATAAAACCTGAACCCGGAGTTCCATTTAATTCATCTGCACTCAGTAATTTAATCTGCTCTTTTAATTCTCTAAAAACAAGTCAATTAACTTCCCCCCTTTTGTGACAAGCTTAGGAACTACTTTAGTTCGCTATAAGTCCCACGGTTTGACCCCGGCCGCTTCTGTCTTCTACACTACTACGACCGGGTTTAAATTTGCAGCCCGACGGATATTTTGGTATAATTTTTCTTTTAACAACTACACCTCTTCTAAATCATCACGATAAACCCATTCTGCAGCCTCTATAATAGAGATAGGGACCGTACTTCTTCGAAAAAACTGCACATGCATTTTGCATCTCTTCTTGCATTTAGTATTGCATGCATCATAACACTTCATTTTCAAAACATCCGACTGTAAGAACTCCACCTAGTCTCGCTGAAAGTCGACTTCAGTTGCAGTTGTTGAAGCATAACTTTTGATGTCAACCAGAGCCATCCCGAGCCATCATCGAGCTATATCTTGCCTCTTCGGAGCCATCCCGGGCTATCACCGAGCTACATCAAACCGTTCAAGAGCTATCCGGAGCCACACGAAGACCATCTCGGAGCCATCCACTGCCAAACTCAATCCCTATCGACACCGCTTCTAAATCCAATCTGGAGCCATGCGAGAGCCATCCTCAAAACTTTGAGACCATCCCTAAAGCTACACAGTGGCCATCCCAATAGTAAGAACAATATGAGAGCCACCTCAAACGGAGCCATTTCGTCACCAGGGCCTTGCCTACAAAGTTTCGAACTACGTATGGTCTGATCTCAATACAGAATTGAGTACGTAGGCAGCCCGCCAAGGGTGCGACCACCTCGAAGGCGAAAATCCCCTTTCACTCCTCGCTATCATCAAACAGAGCATCCCGGAATCATGACGGAGCCATTCCGGAGCCATGATCAGAACTACACCGAAGACATCCAACTATGTTTGGTTATTCAGAATGATAACAAGTCCACCCACAGCAAATCCATCAGATGGAGCCAACCGATCAGTCACCTCGAACTTCAACAACCGCATCAAGACCATCGACCATTCTCAAGTCACTGCCATATCAAAACCCACCAACCCACCCCGGACCGTTGGCCACACCAGAGCCATCAGTGCATACCAGAGCCATCGGCGTAACCCGGAGCGACCACTGCATACCGGAGCCATCAACACACACCGGAGCCATCATTGCATACCGGAGAAATCAGTGCAAACAGGAGCAACCAATGCATGCTAGAGCCACCAATACATGCCAAAGTCATCTCAAAGTTTTGAAGCAACTGTGAACCATCAGCTCACACGAAAATCTACATCCACAAATAGGGAGTTTGATTCAATTAATACATCGGTTAATCACCTCACATCACATATCATCTGCATATACCCATAAAATTTGCTCACTATCTAATGCATCTTCACACCCGCTAGACAGCTATTGCGCTACTAGTGCGGTCGAATTTTTCATTTTACACCTGCTAGACAGCTATTGCGCTACTAGTACGGTTGCCTTTCGTTTTACACACGCTAGACAGCTATTGCGCTACTAGTGCGGTCGAATTTTTCGTTTTACACCTGCTAGACAGCTATTGCGCTACTAGTACGGTCGCCTTTCGTTTTACACCCGCTAGACAGCTATTGCGCTACTAGTGCGGTCGAATTTTTCATTTTACACCTGCTAGACAGCTATTGCGCTACTAGTACGGTCGCCTTTCGTTTTACACCGCTAGACACGCTATTGCATACTAGTGCGGTCGAATTTTTCGTTTTACACCTGCTAGACAGCTGTTGCGCTACTAGTACGGTCGCCTTTCGTTTTACACCTGCTAGACAACTATTGCGCTACTAGTACGGTCGCCTTTCATTTTACACCCGCTAGACAGCTATTGCGCTACTAGTGCGGTCGAATTTTTCGTTCTACACCTGCTAGACAGCTATTGCGCTACTAGTACGGTCGCCTTTCATTTTACACCCGCTAGACAGCTATTGCGCTACTAGTGCGGTCGAGTTTTTCATTTTACACCCGCTAGACAGCTATTGCGCTACTAGTGCGGTCGAATTTTTTCGTTTTACACCTGCTAGACAGCTATTGTGCTACTAGTACGGTCGCCTTTCGTTTTACACCCGCTAGACAGCTATTGCACTACTAGTGCGGTCGAATTTTTCGTTTTACACCTGCTAGACAACTATCGCGCTACTAGTACGGTCGCCTTTCGTTTTACACCCGCTAGACAGCTATTGCGCTACTAGTGCGGTCGAAATTTTTCGTTTTACACCTGCTAGACAGCTTTTGCGCTACTAGTACGGTCGCCTTTCGTTTTACTCCCACTAGACAGCTATTGCGCTACTAGTGCGGTCGAATTTTTCATTTTGTACCTGCTAGACAGCTATTGCGCTACTAGTGCGGTCGAATTTTTCATTTTACACCCGCTAGACAGCTATTGCGCTACTAGTGTGGCCCCGCCGTTTTTTCCTCCACTAGGCAGCTATTACGCTACTAGTGCGAGATCGTTCATTTCATAACCCGCTAGGCTGCTATTACGCTACTAGTGCGGTCCCGCCGTTTTTCCTCCACTAGGAAGCTATTACGCTACTGGTGCGAGATCGTTCATTCCATAACCCACTAGGCAGCTATTACGCTACTAGTGCGGCTCCCGCCGTTTTTTCCTCCGCTAGGAAGCTATTACGCTACTGGTGCGAGATCGTTCATTCCATAACCCACTAGGCAGCTATTACGCTACTAGTACGGTCCCGTCAGTTTTTTCCTTCACTAGGCAGCTATTACGCTACTAGCGCAAGATCGTTTCACATCCACCTGCTAGGCAGCTATTACGCTACTAGTACGGTACTCCATTAAAGTATTATAGGCTCGTCATAAGTCCTATAGCTAGATGTCAAGAGGTCTAGTTGAGGCTCGCCATAAGTCCTCGTACTTTCAATTGCATTATAGGCTCGTCATAAGTCCTATAGCTAGATGTCAAGAGGTCTAGTTGAGGCTCGTCATAAGTCCTCGTGCACCCAATCAATCTAATTGTTAGTATCATAGGCTCGTCATAAGTCCTATGACTAGATATCAATAGGTCTAGTTAAGGCTCGTCATAAGTCCTCGTACTTTCAATTTGCATTAGAGGCTCGTCATCAGTCCTATAGCTAGACGTCAAGAGGTTTGGTTGGGGCCCGTCATAAGTCCCCGTGCACCCATTCACAAGAACAGATCATAAACCGTAGTGAGAACTTTTGGGCCCCGTCAACCTTGATCCAATTCTACAAGGGCTTGCAGAATGAATCAAGGGGAGCCATCTGTAGACACCAAAAATTCTCACCCCATAAAGCAAAGTCTGAAATAGAAAATAAAATAAGAGGGGTCGTCGCCTTTCTTTTCAAAAAACGTACTGCTGTGCGTGTCAAATGAAACCATCGTTTTACGACAAAATTTTAAACCAATTCTCAAGCATTTTAGAAAAATCCAATTTTCCAGAAATTTTTAAACAATAATTTGTTTTAGACTTACCCTTTTATTTCTTTATCTATTTGGTATTTTCATTTTATTTCCCTAGTCGTGGGCATTTCATTACTTTTATTTTACTTATGTTACTTCATCATTTTCATGTTGTTATTTTGTAAAGAAAATATTTCATTTTTATTGACTAAACCTTTTTTAGTTTTATTCTGTATATACATTTTTTCTGGTATTAGTGTTTTGATGATTTTACTCATGTCGAGTTATAGCTTTGTTTTCTTTCCCCAATTTTGTATACAGCTACTGTAGGTATCCTTTCCTTTCTCATTTTCGGTGGGCCAAACTCGATCTTAACCTAACTCATATGTAGTTATTATTTTTCTTTCCAAACAACTTCATTCATATCCGTCAACTCATTTTATTTCATACATTGCAAGAATAATACAAGATGCATAAGGGGGTTAGTGGTGGAGGCGCCTCTCATCCTACCAAGCTGTCTCAAGTTGAATCACAGTGTGAGTGAGTTTTTGAATTTGTTTTTGTTTTCCTGTTAGCAGACCTTGACTGTCAGCCCACCATGACCCTACTCAGCTCTACTAGCCCAACCCGACCAACAGTCTCAGGTGAGACCAAAATTCGGCCTTCTCTGGCCCGCCCACTTCTTGCTCTAAAATGTAACCTAGTCCACCAAAATTGATGCCGACCGTTAACCCTATGATTCCCTTTAAAACCAACAGTAGCCGACGTCTTCTTGAGCTTGGCCCTGATCATCCCTCGTTTTCTCATCTTCCCCACGGGTCCCTTGCCATCGATCGTCTTCAAAAAAAAAACCTTCAGAACCAATAATACCTACTCATTTCCTCCTCCCTGCTTCCATCCATGCCATTCAACTTCATCCCCATGCGAAACAGATCTGACTTTCTTCTCTGAGTCCCCATATTTTTTTTCCTTTTCGAGCAGGAAAGTGGGGATGTCCTCGAAAATCCGATCTCTGTTCGAAAGACGTTGGATGGTGGTGTCGCATATGGTTTCATTTTGTCTTCTTCGATTTCTATCTTTCCGTTTTGTCATATTCATTATTCTCTTTGTTATTGCAATGATTCTGTTGGATCTTCCTATTGCTATTGTTATATGTAAGTCAACCTCTCGTCTTCCCTTCTGCTGGGAATCGATTCTGAGTCCTTCAACAGTTTCCCCGCTTTCTTCGTTTTTTTCTACTTTCCTTTTCTCCCTTTCCCTCTTCTGGCCAAATGAGCTGCGCTGGCGATGGCTAATGGGAAAAGAGGAACTAATAACCTGACCCTATCAGAGGTTTGCTTCTGAAACGTGTGTCATCTCCTTCCCTGACTTACTTAACACTTCCTCCAGATACTGATGTTGGAGTTTCGGTTTTACTTTGTACATTTACTTGGTATCTACTTCGTTTCTCTACTCTCTGGTGCGATTCCGGTTTTACACTGCATTTCACCTTAAAAGTTCGTCGATGGCTGCTACTTGTTGTTACTGGGAAACTATGTTCCTTTCTATTGTGATTATTCGACCTCCCATACTAATTTTATTCTTTCGACTGTTGTTAACTTGATGTCCGTATATGTACCGTGAGATGAAGCTAACCTCACAGAGTTCTCACAAGTAGTTCAGTTTTGTTCGTCTGTAAAATAGATTCCCGTCGTCGCAACCACTCTAACATGGACTACCTATTTGACTTTCGGACGTGCTAATCTGTTTGATCTGCTTTCCTGTTTTCTTATGTCTGCTGCGCAGGAAAGTTCTTATCATTTTCCTCTCCGTATTTCTTGAGCTCGATGCAGGCCCTGTTAGTCAAAAGCAAAGTATATACATGTTGTGTCTGCGTAAATATGTTTCGGACTCAGATTTCCATATTGAGTTTATTCTAACATACACCCTTTATCTTGTATATTCGGTCAAAAGCCCCAGAGGTGTATGCATTACTTGCCGAACCAATGAATTTTATCTGTTTCTCTTGTATCACATGTTAATTGAAAAGCTCCAGCGTTGCAATCTTCTCTCTGCGCTAACTTTTTATCTGAGCAGGGACGAAGACTCGAAGCTGCTGTGCATACCCATTTTGGGGTATATGAGTTTTATCACTGGATCGATTGTATTTCTGTGTTTTCTGATTTAGGGTAAACTTCATTCAGGTCTACAGATATGTACTAGCAGCATTCCCAACTTTCTTTTTGTTTGATATCCTCGTTCATCCCACTATATATAGTGTTGCTCTCTATATTAAGGCTGTAATCCAGGCTCTTCTGTGCACATATCAGACCTGGTTCTCTGTTGTGCTATTACCGAGATTGTTTTTGGTGTGTAAAGGAAAGATGTGTTGCCGATACCAATACCCGTAACTTGTTCCTCTCGGTTTTTTCTCGGCCCTTTTCAATAATGCTACTAACCTAAGTCAGTCGCTGCCTGTTTTGCTATGATCGACTTTATCTGCAGGAAAACATGGGTTTACATTTCCCCTTCGTTCTTTTATTTTCAGTCGATTTCCCCACGGCTTCATGGTTCTTATATTGGTTAGTTTTGGGCTATACTCGTGGTCGTAATCACTATCTGGCGTTTCTCAAAAATGGTCATTGACGTTATACTTGTTGACTCCCATTTTAAGGAGCGTAATTGGGACTGATTTATATCTACTTCTGCCAATTCGTTGTAAACTTGCATTAGTATTTGCTTTGGAAGCATCTTTACCTCACTACATTCATGTTTTGGTTGAGGTACCCTACTGTGAATTGCGTTCGAATCAATGTTTAAAGGCTCAGAGCAGAGTTTTGGCTTTGAGGATGAACTAAGCTCGTGAACCTTCTGATCCACCACTGCTTCATCGGGTTTGGAATTCTATACGATGTTATCTGATTAATCATGCGATTTAGGTGCTTGTGATTGCCGTTCAGGAACTTAATTTCGTGCTATCCAGTGTTTGTCGAATCCTTCTGTTTCAGTGATTAAGTTTAACGTTGCTGTTTGATCGTTTGAGATTATTGATCTCGTTTAGTCTTTAATTGGTTTTGATCAGATCATGTTGTTTGCTATTGTTGCGTATGGATTGCCCACTGTTGACTTCTGTTTTTAATTACTTTAAGCCCTAGTTATTATGACCTTTTAGGTCCAAGCCATTAGGATAGAGGGGTCCCCTGGCCTGATTGGTCATTGACCAATCTCGTGGTGTGACACCCCTTAACTCTAAAACATACACCTAAAACATGTATATATATGTATATAGACCAACATTTTCATTCAAAAAATTCTCTTCAACAAGCCCAAATAACAAATCAGGCCCAAATCACTCAACTTGGCCCATTTCTTGCCTGACCCACTTCTAGCTTGACCCATTCAGCCCAATTAGCCCATCGGGCCCAATCCATGTGTGGCCCAACCTTGTAAATAAAATCAAAGCCCATTTCAAAACAATTGGCTCATCAAGCCCAGTTTGACCCAAACCCATTCCGGGTCCAAATCCAATTCGGCCCATTAAGCCCAGACCAGCCCAAGCCCACAAAAGTCAAACCGATTTGACCTTGACCCGAACCTTTGACCAAACTCGAGTTGACCGAACCTTTGACTTTGACCAAAGTCCACAAAACCAAGCAAGTCCACAAGAATCAAACCTTGACCCGAATGTCAAACTTTGACCAAACCTTGACCCGAATATTGTACTTTGACCAAACCTTGACCTGAATGTTGACCTTTGACCAAACCTTGACCCGAATGTTGACCATTGACCAAACCTTGACTTGAACTGTGACCTTTGACTAAACTTTGACCATGACCCAAGCCTTGACCAAGACCCAAACTTTGACCAATCCGAACTTTGACCAGCCCAAGTTGACCTTGACCCACTGTGACTCAATCCCATTTTTACTTGGTCTAACTTTGACCAGCCTTGTTTTCCAACCCCAACCAAATTCGACTCAAACCAAATTCGATTCCAAACCCGATTCATTTCAGTTCAAGCCCAATTCAAAATCAATTCAATCTTAATTCAAATAGATTCAATCTCAATTCAATCCAATTCAATTCAAAATTCCTTTCATTCCCAATTCAATTCAACTTCATTTCAATCCCAAATAATTCTAAACATCATAAATCTCAAACTCCTTGAAATCTCAAACTCCTTAGAACTCAAGCATCTCGAATCTCTAAATCTCATCAGCAGCTCAACAGACTCGAATGTCTCAGCAGCTCAACAGACTCGAACGTCTCAACAGCTCAGTAGATTTGAACGTCTCAACAGCTCAACAGACTCGAACGTCTCAGCAGCTCAACAGACTCGAATGTCTCAGCAGCTCAACAGACTCGAACGTCTCAACAGCTCAGTAGACGTGAATGTCTCAACAGCTTAATAGACTCGACCGTCTCAGCAGCTCAACAGACTCAACCATCTCAGCAGCTCAACAGACTTGACTGTCTCAGCAGCTCAACGAACTCGAATATCTCCATAGACTCAGCAAACTCAAAAACCCCAAGAACCCTCTGCTTTTCACACCCGAATACCTTCAAAACTTGTAACCCTTTCAATACCTGAACATCTCATAGACCCGAGCGTCTCACAGATTCGAGCGTCTCACAGACTTTGACATCTCTAGGTTTCAAACGTCTCATGGACCCGAGCGTCTCACAGACTATCCCCTCAAATCCGAAACTTCAAACATCTCCAAAACTATGAACTACGTAAGGTCTGATCTCGATAAGGAATTGAGTACGTAGGCAACCCATACAGGGTGCGACCCCACACCAAATCAAAATGCCCTTTTGTCATAATCCATCTCACCCTCAAACAACCTCGTTCGCTTCCAACCCTCGATTACCTCAAAAAACTCAACCATCCTAAAGAACCTGAACTATGTAAGGTCTGATCTCAACAGGAAGTTGAGTACGTAGCAACCCACACAGGGTGCGACCCCCACATCGAACAAAATGCCCCTTTTCACTCAATCACCTCACCTCCAAACAACCCCGTATCGTCTCACAGACTCGAGCGACTCACAGACCTTGTTATCCCAATGATTCGAATATCTCACAGACCAGAGCATCTCACAGACCCGAGCGTCTCATAGATCCAGATGTCCCACAGACTTCAACATCTCAAGGTTTCAAACGTCTCATGGACCCGAGAGTCTCACAACTACCCTCTCAAATCCGAAACTTCAAACCATCAGACTCTAAGTCTTGCCTATTCACTCAACCTCAGACTTTTCCCAAATCTTCATTCTATATTCATCCAAATTCAGCAATTCTTCTTCCCGGCGCTAGCTTGGTAGGAAAGCTCATCTCATCCACTCTCTTTCTCTCTTCTTGTCCTAATCCTATCCTTGGCTTTGAAATGAATCTCTCTAAAAAGGTTTGAAAGAAGGCAATCTCGACAATTGGAGACCGAGGTTTCCTCGGGCACCAATCCGAAGTCGTGGTCGTTGCCACTTCTAAGGGGTGTAACCCAGTGCGAACCCATCATAGAATCTCTGATCTGATCAGATAAGTCCTATCCATAAGCAACAAATTCAGAGTCAACCAACGGTTCTTAGAACCCCCTTTCCATTCCTTCCTAGTATCTTAGGTGAAACTAGGTGGCGACTCTAGTCAATCTCCGCCTTATAGAGGCATTAGTCCGCGTGGGGCCCATTGAGAGCAGGTATAGTGCACACTTGCATTCTCCCTTATGCTTTCTGGGAAAGACGGACGATTTAGTAGGTATTTGAGGGATGTCATAATAACGGGTTTTTACCCTCCATAGAATGGCAAATTTCTAGGATCTAGACTTCTCGGTTAGATCATATTTAGATAGACCCACCCTCATACCGAAAAATCACCCTCCACATCCCCAAACTTAGATATGGTGTTTAAGTGATAAACTAAGTTATAAGGAGGCTAAATAATGTCTTAGAAACATTAAGAAACATTTTAAACAAAGAAAACATAAGGAAACACCAAAAGGGCAGTTTAAGCAAAAACATGCTCTAAGCTTGGAGAATGGGTGAGCACCCAAATATCATTCTAAGACCATATTAATCCTAATGGTCATTTTAAGTCAATTACCAAAGAAAACCAAGCTCAAAAACAAGTTAAAACACAAATTGTGCTTTAAGGACTCTTAAAGCACATTTTTGAAAATTGTCTTAAAAGGGGTTTTAAGTGGCTAAATGCCCATGATTACTCCTAATTAACTTGTGTAATAATTATTTATCACATTAGGAAGTCTAAATCAATGGGAAATCAAAATTTCAACAAATATGCACTAATTTGTGAATAGTGCTCAAATGAACTAGTTTAGCATTAAGTCAATATAAGCTAATTAATTGGTCAATCAAGACCATAATATCTTGTTTATTAAGGGGGTGGCCGGTTTTGATGTGGGGGAGTCACCACTTGACTCATCAATTAAAGAAAAAAGAGAAGAGATAAGGCAAATAGTACTATTTACCTTTTAAAATAATCTTGCTTTAGCTTCCCTCTCTCCTCCTTCTTCATTCTTCATCTTCTCCACCGATTTCTCTTGCTCTCTTTCTTCTCTTTCACGTAAGAAGCAACCTCCACGCTAGCTCCATCTTCCCTTGCCCACATCTTGCTCATTTAAGCTCCAAAATCAAAACCAAGCATATATATCTCTTAGTTAGCTCAAGCTCTTTCTTTCTATCCTTTCAAATCTCTAAGAGCTGCTTCATTTCGGTGCCAAGTGAAACCTCCATTGAGGGGGAAAAATAAGCTTGGAGAGTTCATTAGCTTCTCCATTCTCTTAAGGTAAAGAATATGTAAGAAAATCTAGGTTTCCACCATTTTTCTTCATTACCGAAAATATATACTCATGGGGCTTCATTGTTATGCCTTGTTATAGCTTGTTTTCTATTCTCCAAGGGATGGAGGAGGTCCTTATTGCTTCATATCCAAGCTTATTCTAAGACTCCAAGGTAAAACAATCAATTTAATACCTTAGAGCACATTTTTTAACCTAAAGTTTGTTCCTTAAGGTTAATGTATTATCTAGCACTCATTAGAGTCATTGGATATTGGTTAGAACATTGGCAAGGAGAGTTTAAGTGGTGACCGAGATTGTTCAAGGAAAAGGCTAAGGAGGAAAGTTTGTGAGCTTGTAAAAGAATAAGGTAAATTACTTACTTAACGTGTTTTATTTTAAGGGATGGGATTTAGATATGTGAGGAGTTTAGTGAGAGTTTACATTGGGAAAGAGTTATAAAAAACCTAGGAGAAACAATGATTATACTTGTGAACTTGTGACTAGGAGCAAATGAGAAAAGGTGATAGTTTAAGAATGTCAAGGTGATTATAGACATTTAAATTGCAATGGGAGCCTGTTGTGTGTATTGCAGGTCAAAGGCTATTTATATTGAGGAAATTCAGTGTTTAAGATTTATGCATTTAAGGACCTAAGAGCCAAGTCATTTAAGGGCCTAAGTGCCAAGCAATTTAAGTTTATGCACTATATTGTGATGTAGTGTAGTTTTGTTGTATGATGTGTGTTAAGAAGGTGTAATGAAGAATTTGAATGTTGATAGCTATTGGATGGTGAAAAACTAAATTTTTGTGTAACAAGATACTAGAGAAACCATGGCAAACTTAGTGAAGAACCTAAGTGTTTAAGATGTGTTAAAGAGATTTCATGACTAAGGAATCACTAGGAAACTTTAGGAGTTGTCTTGATGAAAAAGAGCGAGTTTAAGGTCTTCTTGAGAACTAGGGTGACTTAGGCATTATCATGGAAGGATTAGAAACCCAAAGAGTGTTTTAGGATACACTTGTGGATTTAGGACTTAGGCAAATATAGGTAACAAGTAGGAAGGAAAGAATGTGTTGAAAAAGGAGGCATAAAACTTGGGAAGGAACTTTAAGTAGTTGCATAAAGGAATTTAGATGGTGAAAGATGCTTGGGAGATGATGTTATTGGGAGGAAACATTGGGCATAGAGGTTTGGTAGGTATGAACACCACTTAGAAGCCTATTGAAACATACAAGTGTTGGCATTATTACAAGGAAAATGCATAATGACTAAGATGGATATTGGTGAGTGATTTAATGATTTTAGTGGAAGGCTAAAGGTGAGTTTGAAGTGCCCAAGTGAGGTTAGAACATACTAGGGTATATGGGGTGAACTTTGGAGTCAAATGGGAATTTAGAAACAAAGGTCTGGAGCCGACCGACCTTAGGGACCGCACCTGCAAGGTCGGTCGAGCCCAGTTTACACTACCGGAAAGAGTTTCTGGAATGGACCGACCTTGGGGACCGGACTTGCAAGCTCGGTCGGGCTTGTATTTTGTGTACGAATTGAGTCTCTGGAATGGACTGACCTTGGGGACCGGACTTACAAGGTCGGTCGTATCTAAAATTTTGTATCAGAATTAGTCTCTCGAATCGACCGGACTTGGGACCGACCCTGGACAAGGTCGGTCGGGCATAAATTTTCAAAGGGGAAAAACTCTCGGGAATGGACCGACCTTGGGGACCGGACTTGCAAGGTCGTCGGGGTAAAATTTTCAAACGGTAATATGTCCTGGAATGGACCGACCTTGGGTAAGGTCGGTCGGTATGGTCGGTAAGCCAAAAAACAAAAAAGAAATTTTAAATTTAAAGATGTTAATTGGTATTAGGGTACCCATTAAGAGGGTAATGATGATTAGGAACCCAAGGACCCAAGGAATAAGTTAAGTTAAGTATAAACCTTAATGTTTAAATTTACGTTTATAAGGTTAAGAGGTAAGGACTTAAGAGGGTATTGAATGGGAATCTTTAGGGACTAAGTGATTAAGTAAGGTGCAAATACTAATGGCCTAAAATGAATGATGTTTTAGGTTTGTGAATTGGGACCCCGGTGAAGGTTAAACAAACGACAGTCGACGGTGAACGGTACAGTCTTTCTTGTGACCTGCTTGCTAACGAGGTGTCCTCGGCTTGTGTGCTATCTGTTTATTTGCTATGACTAAGACAAGATAAAGCATGCAACCGGTTATACTTGTTCTCGTTGTGAATGTGTTTTCTTTACACTAACCCACGAGACTTGAATTGTTACTACTAAGTTTAGTACTTATTGAGTTAAGAAGAGGAGTTAAGTATTGGTATCTGTTGGTTAATACCCGTTAAGGTTTAACTAACACATGGTTGTAAGATTTTCACTAACTGGAACTTAAGGGGAGAGTGAGGAACCCGGGACTGACTCCGGTCATGCATGCTAAGGAAAAGGGGGTCGGTATCTGAATCAGATCCGTCCTCCGCTTAAGGACTTGTCTTCGGACTTGTTGCCTAGGGTCGGTTGCCGGCTCAGCTACACTGGAATCCCGTCCAAGGTAGGTGGCATTAAGATGGTGCGGTAGGATCACCTAAATCCTATGTTTAATATAAGATACAACCATTTCCATTCTAGAAACGGTTTGTATACTGAGATTAAGATAAGGTTAAGACTGAGGTAAGTTAAGGTGAACTGAGGTTAAGTGGAATCAGATCTGGAGGAGGTTATTACTAACCCACTTGGTAAGGGAACGCTTGAGTCGTTCATTTGTGTGTGAACTATGTATGTTCATCTGTGAATGGTTGTTTATTGCACTTCATATTATGATTGTGTATTTAATCAATTTCCATGCTATCGACAATTAGTCGTCGTAGCCCCGTTAGCTTGGGGGCCATGAGAGGGTCGTACCAGCATTCGTGCTGACCCCCTTTAGGGGCTGTTTTTACACTTGCAGGTAAGCGGCCAATGAAGTCACACCACGAGAGTAGGAGCGGGTAGCCTAGGTGGGACTTTAATTTGAGTACGGGTGCGCCTGTGCACCCGTCTGTTGATATAAAACTGAGAATATTATGTGGATTTAGAGATACTTATAACTCGGTTGGTGTATGTATTTTGGATATTCGGTTGTAAATATTTAAGAAAACGGTAATTCTTGCTGTTCAGACCGTGGCAAGGTCCTGGTGTTGGTTTATTTCCGCTGCGATGTTTATGTAACAGTTGTTAAGTTTACGGTAACCACGATTGGCTTCGGACGGGGTGTTACAAAAAGTGGTATCAGAGCGTAGTTACGCTCTGATCAAGAAACACCGGACATAAGTGACAACCGAGTTAGGATATAAGTTAAGAAGTAAGTGATGGGTTAAGGGTGTGAGCTGTTAGAGTGAGTAGAGTCAGATGACCACTATTTAGTGTGGATCATCTTTTTCGTCTACGAACGTTATAATTTGTTAACCGAAACAGTGGTGAATACAAACCTAATGTGAGTTGTGATTGTTCAGATGTCAGGAAGGAGAGGCCGAGGCCGTGGCAGAGGCGACGATGCTTCAGAGATACCGGAAGGGCAGACGATCGCTGAGATCGTGGCTGCCGCATTAGGGCATATGGGCTATCAGCCTGGTGTTGGTGCACCACCTCCACCGCCACAGCCTTGGGAACCGAATTGGGTGAAGAGCCTTGCAGACCTTCGACCCGCACATTTTAAGGGGGAGACTGATCCCGCCAAGCTCGAGGCGTACATCTCTGAGTTGGAGACCGCCTTCGAGACCCTTGATGTCCCTGCTGGGATCAAGGTGCGTCTGGCTGCGTTCTACCTGAAAGGGGCAGCAGGCGATTGGTGGAAGCTGGTGAGGGCCGAGCATGCGGCCAATCCAGACTTCGGCTGGGACCAGTACACAGCGCTGCTACGAGCAAAGTACTATCCCGCCCATGTCCAGACGAAGAAGCGCTTGCAGTTGGATGCGCTTAAGCAGATCGACAAGATGACGGTGGACGAGTATTACTCAGAGTTCACCGCCTTGCTCCGTCTTCTGCCAGGTCTTGGATATTCAGACCAGATACTGGTGGACTGCTTCTATGGCGGGCTTAGCCATTGACTCCGCTACGGCATGGGGCCGACGAGCTATACTACCTTGCAGGTAACGAGAATGGTTGAGATATGAGTTAGTGAATGAGTAAGATTTAGATTGTGAGAAATAAGAAAATAATACTTTGGAAAGCAGGAGTGCTATCATGCCGCTGCTAAGGTTGAGATAACCGTCCAGCTAAGGGACGAGAAAAATGCCAAGAGGAAGAGTGCCGGGAAGAGCACGGAGAATCAAGGGCAAGGAGGGTACAAGAAACAAAAGTACCAGCCTCAAGCCCAGAAAATTCAGAACCAAAAGGGGAAGGAGGAAAAGGAGAAGGCTCCAGAAGAGCCACTGAAGTTGACATATGCATATGCAGCTAAGCCCCTCCGCTCAAGGGCGCCAAAGGGTAAAGAAGTTAATATTCAGTGAGTTAAGAGACAATTAGCAACCGTTTAAGATATGAGTACTAATATTGTGAATGATCAGGATCTGAGACTGATAAGGGAGCCGGTGGTGGCTACCAGCAACGCTACATCTGTCAGTGGTGTCACAAGGACCACCCCGGGCTCGATTGTAAGGGGAACAAGGTAGAGTGCAACTACTGTGGGGTTTACGGGCACCGAGCTTACGAGTGTTTCCGGAACCCCGGTAGCAGAGCCTTTAGGCCCGATATGAAGGGCAAGGGCAAGACCAATCAGGGAGCTGGATCTGACGGTCAGAGAAGGGGCAGCAAGCTGCAGATAAGAACCCACGGGTAGCCCAGAAGTCGGGACCCACATTACACATGGTGGACCGGGACGATGAGCCTGAACCCTCATCGAGGCCAGGTACCCCTATAACAACTTAGTAATAAAATTGCCTGCTTACCGCATTACATGCATGCTTGGTAAATAAATGAGTTAAGTGAGAATAAGAAAAGATTAGAACCTTAAGTAAGATAACCTATTACCACCTTAGAAAACTTCAACATGTGCTATCCAATACCTTCAACACCTAACCTGGAAGACACCGACATCGAAACCCGAGACTTTCCAACCGAACAATGTCAGGTTATCCACCCAGGTATGATTTTATTAAGGGGATACCTGACACCAGGAGCACAAATAGCCATCATCAGGAGATGCAGTCGACTAGGAGTGGGACCGGGAGGTTTTTAACACCGGAGTACCCAGGAGGAGCAAAGATGAAGTTAAAGATGATGAGCTTAGGCAAGGAGTGGAATCCGTATGCCAAGACCTACCAAACCACGAGGATACAAGATGGAGTCTCACCACCGGGAATACTCGAAGAGTTCCATCCGGTTATTACACAAGTTGTGGAGATCGCTTAGCAGTTGGAAGCTGACCCGATTCCAGACATACAAGCGGACATCTGTATTGTAAACTTCTATGAGAAAGATGGGCGACTTGGACTACATCAGGATAAGGACGAGACAACGGAGCTCTCAAAAGGGGATACCCGTAGTCTTGGTCCATTGGGGATGACGCTGAATTCTTGTACGGCGAGCAGAAGCGTGCGGACCGTGCTAATAAGTTAATACTTAAGTCATGGGATGTATTAGTTATGGGAGCAGAATCAAGGATGTTGTACCATGGGATTAAGAGGATCAAGCTGAATACAGCACCGTCGGCAATAATCAATGTGACGCATATGAGACCAGGGTTAAACCTCCTTTAGACAATATTAGATGTAATATTAAGTATGAAGTAAGGATTGAAATGTAAGGAAGAAGCACATGTTGTAAACAGGATGGTTATGAATAAAATAACAGTGTTGTTCATATTAATTGTTACGACTCTTGTTATACCATCATTACTCATGAAGCTTGTGAATACAATTAGGTTATGGACTCGGTACGGAAGGTGCGTTAAGCATACTTACAGAGGCACAGGCCGACGCCAGCGGCACTATCCTCACCGGCACCTTTCCGATTAATGGAATTGAGGCATCAGTTCTCTTCGACTCAGGGGCCTCGCATACCTTTATCTCGACATCGTTTGCGAGAAGGTTGGGGCTAGACGCCGATGAGCTACCCGACTTCACGGTTACGCTCCCGTCTAAAGAGAAGGTTCGTTGCACTCGTTACTACCGAGGAGCCATTGTCAGAATTAAGGGGGAAGATTTTCCAGTCAGTTGTATTGAGTTTAAGGAGTTGGGATTTGATGTGATTTTCGGGATGAATTGGTTGGAGCGGCACAAGGGTCGTATCCTCTGCGCCGAGCATAGACTGCTGCTCAGGAGTCCATCTGGGGTAACAATATCATACCGCCAGAGGCCCAGAGAGCCTTCGACTAAGATCATCACCGCTATGGCAATGTATAAGGAATTGAGGAAGAAGGAAGAAGTATATCTCTGCTATGTCCAGGACATAGAGAGGGACCCCGAGTTCGACCCCGACTTACCGGTAGTGTCAGTTCCCCGACCTCTTTCCACGGGAACTGCCCGGCATGCCACCCACTCGGGAGGTAGAGTTCACCATTGAGCTACTACCTGGTACCGGACCGATAGCCAAGGCACCATACCGCATGGCTCCGGCAGAAATGAATGAGTGAAAGAACAGTTAAAGATTTTGATAAGGGATTTATCAGACCAAGTGTATCACCTTGGGGAGCGCCAGTTCTCTTCGTGAAGAAGAAGGATGGTAGTCTCCGCCTCTGCATCGACTACAGAGAGTTGAATGCAGTGACTGTGAAGAATAAGTACCACTACCCGCATTGATCTGTTCGATCAGTTGAAGGGGGCATCTGTGTTTTCCAAGATTGATCTCAGATCGGGGTATCATCAAATAGCCATTAAGGAGGGGGATATTGAGAAGACGACATTCCGGACACGATACAGCCACTATGAGTTCACAGTGATGCCGTTCGGTTTGTCGAACGCACCGGCGAAATTTATGGATCTGATGAACCGCTTGTTCCGGGAACAGCTGGACAAGTCGGTTGTCGTATTCATCGATGACATATTAATATATTCAGAGTCAAGGGCTGAACATGAGGAACATTTGAGGAGGGTGTTAGAGATATTGAGGGAGAACCAGTTGTATGCTAAATTCTCAAAATGTGAGTTTTCGCTTGACCAAGTCTCATTCTTGGGTCATATTATCTCAGATGCTGGGATCTCAGTGGATCCAGCAAAGATTGACGTCGTATGTACTTGGCTAAGACCGAAGACTGTTACCGACATCCAGAGCTTTCTCGGTCTGGCAGGTTACTACCGGAGGTTTGTTAAGGATTTCAGCAAGGTCGCGAAGCCGATGACCAGTCTGATGAAGAAAGATGCACCGTTCGTGTGGACGGCTGATTGTGAGAGTTCGTTTCAGAGTTTGAAGGACTCATTGACCACTGCACCGGTTCTGACTATTCCCGACGGTACGGAGGGCTTTGAGGTTTATTGTGATGCATCCGGCGGAGGCCTGGGTTGCGTGCTCATGCAACATGGCAAGGTGGTGGCATATGCCTCATGCCAGTTGAAGAAACATGAGGAGAACTACCCCACACATGATTTAGAGCTGGGAGCTGTAGTCTTCGCTTTGAAGATATGCGCCACTATTTATACGGGGTTAGTTTGACGATCTACACCGATCACAAGAGCTTGAAATATATATTCACTCAGAAGGAGTTGAATCTCAGACATAGGAGATGGTTAGAATTTCTGAAGGACTATGACATTGACCTCCAATACAAAGAAGGGAAGGCCAATGTTGTAGCGGACGCCCTGAGCCGTCGAGCACACTCACTCCATTCGCTAGTTCTTTCTCCAGCTTGGTTGATGAGGTGCGAGAGGCTCAGAGATGACGAGTATATGAGGGAGGTCAGACAGAAGCTGACAGATGGTACCTTTGAGAGTCAGAAATATGACTTCAGACTTCACGATGATGATCTGATCAGACTTAAGGGCCGGTTATGCATACCACGGGGCAACACGGATCTGAAAGACCGTATACTTAGAGAATCTCATGTTCTTCTTTAGTTTCCATCCATCCGGGAGCCTCTAAGATGTATAAAGACATGAAGAGATACTTCTGGTGGTCGGGGATGAAGACAGATGTTACCGAGTTCGTCTTGAGTGTCTCACATGCCAGAAGGTGAAATTAGCACCGACGACCGGGCGGAATGGTACAGTCGATGCCAGTTCCGGAGTGGAAGTTTCATGATATCTCCATGGACTTCGTAGTTGGACTTCCACCTGCTAGGGGAGGTCTCAACATGATATGGGTGGTGGTGGATCGCCTTACCAAAGTAGCCCGATTCATACCGATGAAGGATACTTGGAAGGTGACCAATTAGCTGAGTTATTTGAGAAGGAAATTATGAGACATCACGGATACCAAGACCATAGTGTCAGATAGAGATACCAGATTCCTTTCGAGGTACTGGAGAGCTACCAGAGAAGCGTTGGTACAGAACTAAAGCTGAGTACCGCGTTCCATCCTCAGACAGATGGTCAGACTGAGTACGATTCAGACACTCGAGGACATGCTGAGAGCATGTGCCTTAGACTTCCAGGGCAGTTGGATCGACAAGTTACATCTGATCGAGTTTTCATACAACAACAGCTATCACACTTCGATCAAGATGGCACCTTTTCAAGCGTTGTACGGTAGACCATGTCGTACACCGCTCTGCTGGGATGAGTCGAGTGAGACGGTCATCATAGGACCAGAATACTTAGAACAAGTTAAGGCTGAAGTTCAGCAAATCAGGGAGAACATGAAAGCTGCTCAAGATAGGCAGAAGTCGTATGCTGATGTTCGACGACGAGACCTGGAGTTCGCAGTGAGCGACCGGGTATTTCTGCGAGTTTCACCGATGAAGGGTGTATTCATATTTGGGCAGAAGGGCAAATTGAGTCCGAAGTTTGTTGGTCCTTATGAGATTACGGAGCGGGTGGGCCCAGTTGCTTACAGGTTGAATTTACCTGCTGAACTGGGTAAAGTGCATGATGTTTTTCATGTTTCACAGCTAAAGAAATACATGCACCACCCCTCCCATGTGTTAGAACCTGAGAGGTTGACTTTAGAACCGAATATGAGATCAGTGGAGATTCCTCAGAGGATCTTGGATAGTAAGACTAGGGACTCGCCATAAGTCAGTGCGACTGGTGAAGATTCTCTGGTCTAACCAAGATGTCAAAGAGGCCACGTGGGAATTAGAGGATAAGATGAGGTCGAAGTACCCTTCTTTGTTTACCGACTAGATCGTCTATATAGGGTACGGGGCGTACCCCTTTTTAAGGGGGGTAGAGCTTCCTCGCTTTTGAGTTAGTAATGAACATGTCTGTCGTTTGTTTGGTTGGTGTAAGATGTGATTTGTGTAAGTTTGTGTAAGTTATTACACCTTGGTGGTAAGTTTGAGATATGTATAATACTTATGCATTGTATTTTTGGTAGACCTTTGAGTCTTGAGATGTGTGAATGAGAATATAAGATGTGGTGTTAAGATTGAGAAATTGAGTACCGTGAAGAATTTAGTACACGTGTGAACTTTGGGGACAAAGTTCTTTTAAGGGGGGTAGATTGAAATACCCCAAACTTAGATATGGTGTTTAAGTGATAAACTAAGTTATAAGGAGGCTAAATAATGCCTTAGAAACATTAAGAAACATTTTAATCAAAGAAAACATAAGGAAACACCAAAAGAGTAGTTTAAGCAAAAACTGCTCTTACTTGGGTGAGCACCCAAATATCACTATAGACCTTAGTAATATCCTAATGGTCATTTTAAGTCAATTACCAAAGAAAACCAAGCTCAAAAACAAGTTAAAACACAAATTGTGCTTTAAGGACTCTTAAAGCACATTTTTGAAAAATTGTCTTAGAAAGGGGTTTTAAGTGGCTAAATGCCCATGATTACTCCTTAATTAACTTGTGTACTAATTATTCACATTAGGAAGTCTAAATCATGGGAAATAAAAATTTCACAAATATGTGCACTAATTTGTGAATAGTGCTCAAATTGGACTAGTTTAGCATTAAGTCAATATAAGCTAATTAATTGGTCAATCAAGACCATAAATATCTTGTTTATTAAGGGGGTGGCCGGTTTTGATGTGGGGAATCACCACTTGACTCATCAATTAAAGAAAAAAGAGAAGAGATAAGGCAAATAGTACTATTTACCTTTTAAATAAAATCTTGCTTTAGCTTCCCTCTCTCCTCCTTTCTTCATTCTTCATCTTCTCCACTGATTTCTCTTGCTCTCTTTCTTCTCTTTCAAATAAGAAGCAACCTCCATGCTACCTCCATCTTCCCTTGCCCACATCTTGCTCATTTAAGCTCCAAAATCAAAACCAAGCATATATATCTCTTAGTTAGCTCAAGCTCTTTCTTTCTATCCTTTCAAATCACTAAGAGCTTCATTTCGGTGCCAAGTGAAACCTCCATTGAAGGGGGAAAAATAAGCTTGGAGAGTTCATTAGCTTCTCCATTCTCTTAAGCTAAAGAATATGTAAGAAAATCTAAGTTTCCACCATTTTTCTCATTACCGAAAATATATACTCATGGGGCTTCATTGTTATGCCTTGTTCTAGCTTGTTTTCTATTCTCCAAGGGCTGGAGGAGGTCCTTCTTGCTTCATATCCAAGCTTATTCTAAGACTCCAAGGTAAAACAATCAATTTAATACCTTAGAGCACATTTTTTAACCTAGGGTTTGTTCCTTAAGGTTAATGTATTATCTAGCACTCATTAGAGTCATTGGATATTGGTTAGAACATTGGCAAGGAGAGTTTAAGTGGTGACCGAGATTGTTCAAGGAAAAAGGCTAAGGAGGAAAATTTGTGAGCTTGTAAAAGAACAAGGTAAATTACTCACCTTAAGGTGTTTTATTGTTTAGGGGGATGGGATTTAGATATGTGAGGAGTTTAGTGTAGAGTTTACATTGGGAAAGAGTTATAAAAAACCTAGGAGAAACAATGATTATACTTGTGAACTTGTGACTAAGGAGCAAATGAGAAAAGGTGATAGTTTAAGAATGTCAAGGTGAATTATAAGAACATTTAAATTGCAATGGGAGCCTTGTTGCGTGTATTTGCAGGTCAAAGGCTATTTATATTGAGGAAATTCAGTGTTTAAGATTTATGCATTTAAGGGCCTAAGAGCCAAGTCATTTAAGGGCCTAAGTGCCAAGCAATTTAAGTTTATGCACTATATTGTGATGTAGTGTAGTTTTGTTGTATGATGTGTGTTAAGAAGGTGTAATGAGAATTTGAATGTTGATAGCTATTGGATGGTGAAAAACTAAATGTTTTGGTGTAACAATATACTAGAGAACCCATGACAAAACTTAGTGAAGAACCTAAGTGTTTAAGATGTGTTAAAGAGATTTCATGACTAAGGAAGCTCTAGGAAACTTTAGGAGTTGTCTTGATGAAAAAGAGCGAGTTTAAGGTGCTCTTGAGAACTAGGGTGACTTAGGCATTATCATGGAAGGATTAGAAACCCAAAGAGTGTTTTAGGATACACTTGTGTATTTAGGACTTAGGCAAATATAGGTAAACAAGTAGGAAGGAAAGAATGTGTTGAAAGAAGGAGGCATAAACTTGGGAAGGAACTTTAAGTAGTTGCATAAAGGAATTTTAGATGGTGAAAGATGCTTGGGAGATGATGTTATAGTGGTGAGGAAATTTGGGCATAGAGGTTATGGTAGGTATGAACCACCACTTAGAAGCCTATTGAAAAACATACAAGTGTTGGCATTATTACAAGGAAAATGCATAATGACTAAGATGGATATTGGTGAGTGATTTAATGATTTAATGGAAGGCTAAGGTGAGTTTGAAGTGCCCAAGTGAGGTTAGAACATACTAGGGTATATGGGGTGAAGTTTGGAGTCAAATGAAAATTTAGAAACAAAGGTCTGGAGCCGACCGACCTTAGGGACCACACCTGCAGGGTCGGTCGAGCCCAGTTTACACTACCGGAAAGAGTTTCTAGAATGGACCGACCTTGGGGACCGGACTTGCAAGGTCGGTCGGGCTTGTATTTTGTGTACGAATTGAGTCTCTGGAATGGACCGACCTTGGGGACCGGACTTACAAGGTCGGTCGTGTCTAAAATTTTGTATGAGAATTAGTCTCTCGAATCGACCGGACTTGGGACCGACCTTGACAAGGTCGGTCGGGCCTAAATTTTCAACGGGGAAAACTCTCGGGAATGGACCGACCTTGGGGACCGGACTTGCAAGGTCGGTCGGGGTAAAATTTTCAAACGGTAATATGTCCTGGAATGGACCGACCTTGGGTAAGGTCGGTCGAGCCAAAACAAAAAAAAAAGAATTTTAAATTCTAAAGATGTTAATTGGTATTAGGGTACCCCATTAAGAGGGTAATGATGATTAGGAACCCAAGGACCCAAGGAATTAAGTTAAGTTAAGTACAAACCTTAACGTTTAAATTTACGTTTATAAGGTTAAGAGGTAAGGACTTAAGAGGGTATTGAATGGGAATCTTTAGGGACTAAGTGAGTTAAGTAAGGTGCAAATGACTAATGGCCTAAGAATTAATGGATGTTTTAGGTTTGTGAATTGGGACCCCGGAGAAGGTTAAACAAACGACAGTCGACGGTGAACGGTACAGTCTTTCTTGTGACCTGCTTGCTAACGAGGTGTCCTCGGCTTGTGTGCTATCTGTTTATTTGCTATGACTAAGACAAGATAAAGCATGCAACCGGTTATACTTGTTCTCGTTGTGAATGTGTTTTCTTTACACTAACCCACGGGACTTGAAATTGTTACTAACTAAGTTTAGTACTTATTAAGTTAAGAAGAGGAGTTAAGTATTGGTATCTGTTGGTTAATACTCGTTAAGGTTTAACTAACACATGGTTGTAAGATTTTCACTAACTGGAACTTAAGGGGGAGTGAGGAACCCGGGACTGACTCCGGTCATGCATGCTAAGGAAAAGGGGGTCGGTATCTGAATCAGATCCGTCCTCCGCTTAAGGACTTGTCTTCGAACTTGTTGCCTAGGGTCGGTTGCTGGCTCAGCTACACTGGACTCCCGTCCAAGGTAGGTGGAATTAAGATGGTGCGGTAGGATCACCTAAATCCTAAGTTTAAGATAAGATACAACCATTTCCATTCTAGAAACGGTTTGTATACTGAGATTAAGATAAGGTTAAGACTGAGGTAAGTTAAGGTGAACTGAGGTTAAGTGGAATCAGATCTGGAGGAGGTTATTACTAACCCACTTGGTAAGGGAACGCTTGAGTCGTTCATTTGTGTGTGAACAATGTATGTTCATCTGTGAATGGTTGTTTATTGCACTTCATATTATGATTGTGTATTTAATCAATTTCCATGCTATCGACAATTAGTCGTCGTAGCCCCGTTTGCTTGGGGGCCATGAGAGGGTTGTACCAGCATTCATGCTGACCCCTTTGGGGGATGTTTTTACACTTGTAGGTAAGCGGCCAATGAAGTCACACCACGAGAGTAGGAGCGGGTAGCCCTAGGTGGGACTTTATTTTGAGTACGGGTGCGCCTGTGCACCCGTCTGTTGATAGTAAAACTTGAGAAATATTATGTGGATTTAGAGATACTTATAACTCGGTTGGTGTATGTATTTTGGATATTCGGTTGTAAATATTTAAGAAAACGGTATTTCTTGTTGTTCAGACCGTGGCAAGGTCTTGGTGTTGGTTTATTTCCGCTGCGATGTTTATGTAACAGTTGTTAAGTTTACGGTAACCACGATTGGCTTAGGACGGGTGTTACACCTTCAATCTTCACTCCCATCACCTAAGTCCACTCATTACCATCTAACTAAAACCTTATTGTTCCACCACTAGTATCCTCTTCACTTACACAAGCTTCCCAAAATTCTCATTGTTATATTCCCTAGTTCATACCTAAATCATCTTAAAACATTATACACCTTCTCCTTCAAATTTATGCACAAGTCTCACCATCCCTCTTACCATGACTTTGGTGTGTTCAATACACTCATCTAAACTCTAATTTCCTCATAGACAATTCTAGGTCATTCTAAACCTCCAGAACTCCTTAGTTAACTCATTTCCACTCAAATTCCTCAGAATGATCCCTAGTGAATCCTAGGGCATATTAACTCACCACAAACACTTAAACACTTTGTTTTCTACTCAAATTTTGCCATAGCTTCTCTAGTATATTATCATGCCCAAATGCATTGTTTTCCTCATTCAACCATCTCACACACATCAAGTTCTTTCTCATCTTACTTTCTCACCCAATTTAACTCATTCGTAACAAACTCAATATAATGCAATAATCTTAAATTGCATAGCACTAAGGCTCTTAAATAACATGGCTCTTAGGCCCTTAAATGACATGAATTTTAAACACTGAATTTCCCACATGTAATAGCTTTCAACCTGCAATTACACCCATCAATCTCATAGTAGTTATAATGCTCTTAAAATCCATCTTAAACTTATATTATCAACTCATTCCCATTGGCTCCTTAGTCACAAGTTCATAAGCTTGTTTAAATTCTTTTTCCCTAGGTTATATAACCCATTACACAATGTAAGCTCTAAGCCACATTAGTACCCACCTAAAACTCATTCCTTAAAACTTAAACCACCATTATGTAAGCAATTTACCTTGTTTTCCTCAAGTTTCTCTTAACTTCCTCCTTAGGCTTCTTCCCTTGGGAATCTCGGCCACCATTCTAACTCCCCTTGCCAATGTTCTAATCAATATGCAATGACTCTCATGAGTGCTAAATAATACACTAACCTTAAGGAGTAAACCCTAGGTTAAAAATGTGTTTTAAGGTCTTAAAATGAATATTTTACCTTGAAGTCTTAAGATAGGCTTGGATATGAATCAAGAAGGACCTCCTCTAGCCCTTGGAGGATAGAATCAAGCTAGAACAATGGATAAAAATGAAGCCCCATGAGTAGTCATTTTCGGCCATGTAGAAGAAGTGATGGAAACATGGTTTTTCTTACATTTTCATTACCTTGGATGAATGGAGAACCAAATGGGCTCTTCAAACTTGATTTTCCTCCAACAATGGAGTTTTCTCTTGGCACCAAAATGGAGCTTTGAATGATTTGAAAAGAGTACTTTGAAGCCCTTGACTTAACTAAGAGAAACATGTGTTTTGTTTTGGATTTGGAGCTTTGTGTTGACTTGGACAAGACATGGAAGTTGAAGAACAATGGAGGGCTGAAGCTTTTACGGTTTGGAGCAGAGAGAATGAAGAAAAACGTTGGGGAAGAAGGAAGAATGAAGAGATGAGGAGAGAGGTATGTAAAGGTAGATATTTATGTTAAAGCAAATAGTACTTTCCTTACTTTTCTTCTTTTTCTTTTCTTATTTGATGAAGTCTATAATGACTCATCCCTTAGAAAACTGGCCCCCTCATTACATAAGGCTAGTCATGGTCTTTGTTGACCAACTAATTGACTTATGTTGACTAAAACTTAAACTAGTCACTATTTGGCACTATTCACAAATTAGTGCACATATTTGTGAAATTTTTGGTTTCATTGATTTAGGCTTACTAATGTGATACTATTTAGTACACATGTTGATTAAGATGTAATCATAGGCATTTAGCCACTCAAAACTCAATTCTAAGACAATTTCTCAAAAAGGTGCTTTAAGGAGTCTTAAAGCACATTTTATGTTTAAGCTTGTTTTTGAGCTTGGTTTTCTTTGGTAATTGATTTAACATGTCCATTAGCATGTTAATAAAGTCTTATAATGATATTTGGGTGCTAATCAAAGTCACTCCAAGCTTAGAGCACATTTTTGCCTAAATTGCCCTTAAGGCATTTTCTTGTGTTTTCCTTGGTTTAAATTGTCTACCAATCTGTCTAAGGCATATTTTAGCCTTACTACATCATAAATTGATGTTTAATTAGAATACTTAGGTTTGAGGTATTTCAGTGATGACGAGATAATAAGCTAACACCGAATTACAACATTCAATATCCAAAATAATTACTAGTGAGCAGCCTACCTAACTATACCGATAATTCAAAAACGGAATGTTTAATCCTAAGGTAATCTCGAGAGGTATATTGCTAACTAGTTTTCAAAAAGTATGACAGTGAGCTGCTAATAAAATCCCGAAACGATATCGCAAAATATAAAAGAAAAGAGTCCGAGTGCATTACAAAAGTCGAGGTCGTCTACCCCCCGTTCCCGCACTCCAGCTCGCAACATGATCAAGTACCTGTAATGGGGTGCCGTATTGTAGACACCAAAAATTCTCACCCCTCATATTTATTATTCAACCAAAACAAGGTGGTCGTCCCCGCTTTCGATCAAAGGGATTTCCTTTTACTAATCTTTAAAATCTCACATTCCTTATGAGAAAAGGAGCACGAGCCTTTTACTTATCCGTTTTAACCTACTTCATTTTGTATACCTATTTTGTAGCTTTTGTTTTAAAATATTTCACAGTTTTATTATTACCTTGTATTATTTCATGTACATATGCTATTCTTTTATTTATATCTCATTATGTTTTGAATCTTATTTTCAATTGTATTCCATTCTTTCATGTCATTAGATTAATCATCTCGTTTTATTGTGTGTATTTTCTTTTGGATTCATGGTGTTTTTAGAAGAGTTATCCAGTCGAATTTAGAGCTCTAGTATTATGTCTCCCATGAATATACTGAATTTCGACATAGCTTAACTGGTTAGAGTACTTGTATATAACCCATGGGTCTCGGGTTCGATTCTTGGCATGAGCGAGAGCATTTTCTGTATTTTGCTTCAGCTCACGGCATGGTTTTTCCTTTATTTGTTGCCTTACTTAATGAATTCCGCCTTGGCTCAACCGGTAGAGTGCGCAGGAGGAGTACACTAAGGTACCGAGTTTGAAACTCGGTATAAGCATTTTTCACTTTGAGCTCCTGATTTTTGCCAGAGGTGGGCATACAACCCAGGCCCCGATCTGGATCCGTTTTTATTCATTAATAAGGCCCACAACTGCCTACAAGAAACCCTAGTTTGACATCTGTATACCCTCACATTAAAACAACCTTAAAACCTTACAGTATACCCACGTTTTTTCACCCAGCAAACATCAATCCCCAGAGCCTTCATTCTCTGTCTGATTGTGAGTATTCTTTGTTGTCTGGATATTCAAAAACCAAAACCCAGTCGACCACCACCCTCTTCATCTTCTTCGCCGAAAATCACCAACCAACACCCTTCACTCACGTCGGAAATCATCTCCGCCATCACCATCGCCTTCGGTTTTTCAAACGTAAGTGAATCCCCATGTTGTCGGGGTGGAAAGCTGGCTTGGTTACTCCTCTCTTCTCCCTTTTTTCTATTTTCAAATTGTCGTTTCCGCAAGCGTTGCCCGATGAAATCGAAGAGACAAGGGCCAAAATTTCAGTTTCGTCGGACTAGTATTCGACGATAACACTAATCGAACCCTTTCTTCTTTTATCACCCAGTCTCCGCATTGTTTTCCTTTAATCCGCGTTGCCTGAACCTCCGCTTTCTGCATATTTATTGTAACCCGATATGGACATCGTAGTCCACGAATGGGTTGGGGAAGTTCGTATGATTTCATACTTCCGAATATACTGGCATTCCTGCTCCTATCACTTTCTCCTTGCTGCTTTCTTTTGATTTGAGAACCGGTCCATCTCCGGTTGCAGTTTTATCCATGTTCATACTGGTTAATTTATGAACTGGTCCTCTTCCAGTCATAAACCTCATTTCCCGCATGCTTCAACTCATCTGGTGGTTATTATTCTGAAAACTGCCTCAAATGTTGCGTTGTCTTTGAGCATTACCTTTCACAGTTAACAAGTACCAATTGGAAGTACCCACGAAAGGGGTACTATATAGTCTCTCCTTCTGATCATTTTCGAAACTGTTGTACCTGGTGTTCCTTTGAGGTTTGATTTCACGAGTGGTCTGTGTCTGGGCATATCGATTAACTGAAAGTTATATCACCTTGAGAACCATTGACAGACGACCATGGAGGAGGTTGTGTCTCTAAAACCCTCTCAGTTACCTTTGAAAGTGTTGTTCGAACTATAGAACACTGACCACAGGTTTATGTTGGTGTTATTGCTATTTCCTGATGTTTGCGTTACAGGAGATTTTTCCTTTGTCTCCATCTCTGGTATTTATCCCTTAAACCCAAAAAGCTTCGTGCCCTCTGTTTATGAACTGATGCGGTAGCTTGAGCCGGATATATGGTATCTCTGTATGTGCTTCGGTTGTTTTGGTGTTTGACAAAATGAAATTCGCCTGGTGTCATGAAAAGCATGTTCATGTTTCGGTTTCTGGAGTAAGAGCTTCTTTGTAGGATTATTGGTTGTTGCTCAGTGATGGCCACTTTATCCTGCTCCTGTATACATGTCTGTCTGTTTCGAAATTAAACCATGGACACCTCGGTTGGCTTTTTCTTTGACCAGACATAGTGGTAATAGTGTAAAACTGTCCTGACCTGCTACTTGATTGTTTGATCTGTTCAGCAATAAGTTGATAAAGGTTAGCTTAACAATAATAGAACTTGTTGCTGAGTTTGGATTTAGAATTTAGCTTTTTTTCTAACTTGCTGCTATGGTGCGCTTACGAGGTTTGGTTTTCTTTCTTTACGTTTGTTCTGTTTAAAGCAATACCAGACTTGGATGACATAGGAATAATTTAGCTAATTCTTGCCTACCTTAGGAATTCATTTAGGTTGGATAAGAAACAATGAACTGATGAACCGACGTGGTAATCTGAGCCTGTTTTCCTTATCTGGGTCAACAGTTGTAGGCCTCGCTTTCATATTAGTGTGAACTGTGGCTGTTCGGTAAACACCTGAGAGGAATAATTAAACTGCAATCCCAACTCAAAATTGGATTAGCACTTCATCTAGTCCTAGGGCTGTGATTTCTGAATTTGACCCAGATACTCACCATGCCTCCTGTAACTCCAAACATAATTGTTTTATTTAGTTGGTTGTTACTACTGTGTCGGTTTGATTCATTGTAATCTGGGAAGTCGTTCTCCTTCCATGATTGTTGGCCTGATTCTTTCTGTATTTTGAGTATATATTGTATATTTCGACTGCATTTGCAATGTTTTGATTCACTCCTTTTGCACACCTCTTTGCTATCTAAGCCCTAGTTATTATGTCCTTAGGCCCAAACCATTAGGATAGTGGGGTCCCCCTGGCCTGATAGACCATTGGCCTATCTCATGGTGGTGACATCCTAAACCTTAAAACACACATTTATGTATAAGCAAACAATAATCCCTTTAGGATAGAGAGTGTTCCCCTGGCCTGATAGACCATTGGCCTATCTCATGGTGGTAACACTCTAAACCCTAAAATGCACCTATTATATGTATTATATGTAATAAACCACCTCATTCTCGTTTCAGATCTTCAAAATCCTTTGATTCAAAACTTAGTTACCAGCACATCTTCTTGTCCTCCATCCTCAAAATTCAAAAATTGTTTCTCACTTCCATAATCATCTTGTAAAAAATGAATCCTAACTTTTCTTTTCTTTTTTTTTCTTCTTGGTAACAAACCCATCTCCAACCTGATTCTTTTCTTGTAAATTCTGTTCCATGGCCCAAAGCCCAAGGTCCAAACCACTCTTGGCCCAAAGCCCATGGCCCAAACCACACCACTCTCGGCCTAGAGCCCACGGCCCACAACCAAAAAAAAAAAAAACCGGCCCCAAGTCCAACCTTGGCCCAAGACCAACGGCCCAAATCCATAAACCCCGGCCACAACCCAAAAAGCCATGACCCAAACCTCACTTGGCCCAAATACCCACACTTGGCCCAAAGCCCAAGGTCCAAACCACTCTTGGCCCAAAGCCCATGGCCCAAACCACACCACTCTCGGCCCAGAGCCCACGGCCCACAAAAAAAAAAAAAACCGGCCCCAAGTCCAACCTTGGCCCAAGACCCACGGCCCAAATCCAAAAACCCCGGCCCACAACCCAAAAAGCCATGACCCAAAACCTCACTTGGCCCAAATACCCACACTCGGCCCATCAGCCCAACTCGGCCCATTAACCCAATCCGGCCCATTAACCCAATCCGGCCCCTTAACCCAATCCGGCCCCTTAACCCAATCCGGCCCATTAACCCAATCCGGCCCATTAACCCAACTCGGCCCATTAACCCAACTCGGCCCATTAACCCAACTCGGCCCATTAACCCAATCCGGCCCATTAACCCAATCCGGCCCCTTAACCCAATCCGGCCCCTTAACCTAATCCGGCCCATTAACCCAATCCGGCCCATTAACCCAACTCGGCCCATTAACCTAATCCGGCCCAAGTCCATAAACCCGGCCCATTACCCAAGTCCATAAACCAAAGTTGGCCCAAGTCCACACAAGTCAAACCAAGCCCACACAAGTCAAAACAAGCCCAATCCCAAAGTTGGCCCAAGTCCACAAATGTCAAACCTTGACCAAAAAACATTGACCTTGACCAAAAAACGTTGACCTTGACCAAAAAACGTTGACCTTGACCAAAAAACGTTGACCTTGACCAAAAACGTTGACCTTGACCAAAAACGTTGACCTTGACCAAAAACGTTGACCTTGACCAAAAACGTTGACCTTGACCAAAAAACATTGACCTTGACCAAAAAACATTGACCTTGACCAAAAAAACGTTGACCTTGACCAAAAACGTTGACCTTGACCTAACTTTGACCCAACTCAAAATTCAATCTAGTTCAAGCCTGAACCTCAGTCCAAACCGAACCTATTTCATCGAGCTCAATTCAACTCAAACCCAAATACATTTCATCCACACTCACTTGTAAATTCCCTTCAAATTTTAAAAACCCAAAAAGAATTTCAAAACCATCATTTATTCGAGTCTCATCAAGCTTTCAAAGAAACCATTTTGTGGAATTTAAAAAGGAAAAGCTCTTCTCACATCACAGAAAACTCTTCTCTATTGCAGAAAGTTCTTCTCACATATACAGAACGTTTTCTCCTAAAAACGTTTCTCAAAATCAGTGTTTCTTCGTCAAGAATTCCGAACAAACTTCAAAATTTTTTCCAATTAAGTTTTTTTTAACTCAAATAATTTGTTTTCGGGGAGCAAGAAATGTCTAACCCCTTCAAAACATTTCCTCCACGGTTAGAACATCGCTTGTCTCCCTTCCCAAAATAAAAATCCGAGGCGGGGCACTGGGGTCATAACCTCCCTTGTCGCAGTCTAGATCTCTTTAGGCGGGGCATTAGGGTGACAAACCTCCCCTAATTGCAGCCTAGATTTTTACAAGGCGGGGTGCTAGGGAAGTAACGACCTTCCTAGTTGCAGCCGGGATTTTAGAATCGTCTAACTCCCTTCCGCTGAATTTCAATATTTTCGGTTTTTAATGTTTTTAAACCCGGGAGTTAGAAACGTTATTAGGGTTCGACCGAGAACATCTCATTCATGGTGTTTCTCTCTGAATCCTATTTTTCGACATAAATTCATTGCCCCATCTTTCGAGCCTCGGCACTTATTATTAGTTAAGTGTCGTGTTCGAGGGGGTACATAGGGTAATCCCTCGGGATTATCCGCCCTTTTGCAACAAAAATGATTTTCAGTTTTAAAATTTAAAGAGAGACAATTATGAAAAATCAATCAAATCCTTTCATTAGAGCTTTGACCCATAGGCACCTCTCAACCCTTTCCTAAGCAAACTCGAAGTCACAAGTCTCACTAACATAGGACTCCTTGTTCGTAAATACTCCCGAACAACCTTAGTCATCTTAAACCTGAAACATCTTCAAAACCCGAACACCTGTAAACCAAATATCCTCTTTCACACTCCATCAACACTTTCGACTTCCTAAAACACCTCAAGATTTGACCATTCTGAAATCCAAATTTTGTAAACGTAAAAAACTCTTCAATTCCACCAAAGAATCCGAACACCTCTCAACTTCACAAAATGACCAAAGTACCCCTCAGCTCTACAAAATGACCAAAATACCTCTCAACTTCACAAAATGACCAAAGTACCCCTCAGCTCTACAAAATGACCAAAATACCTCTCAACTTCACAAAATGACCAAAGTACCCCTCAGCTCTATAATAACCAAAATGCCCTTTTGCTCCTCAAAACTTCCAGCATCCTTTTAACCTCGTGAAAAGTTGAAACAACCTCAAGCCTCTCAACATTCAAACCAATTTCACCGAACAATATCTCAAGACCAACCTATTTCTCTGAACTCTTGGAAATCATCTAATCCTCAAACCACACTCAATCCTATCCTTTGGCTTTTAAATGAATCTCTCTAAAAGGTATTGAAAGAAGGCAATCCCAACAATTGGAGACCGAGGTTTTCTCGGGCACCAATCCGAAGTCGTGGTCGTTGTCACTTCTAAGGGGTGTAACCCAGTACGAACCCACAATAGAATCTCTGCAAATGACCAGCTAAGCCTTATCCATAGGCAACAATCTCAGAGTCAATTAACGGTTCTTAGAACCCTTCTCCTCCCTTCCTAGTTCTTTAGGTCAAACTAGGTGGCGACTCTAGTCAATTTCCGCCCTTAAGGCATAAGTCCGCGTGGAGCCCATTGAGAGCGGGTGTAGTGCTCACTAGCATTCCCCATAAGCTTTCTGGGAAAGACGGACGATGTGGTAGGTATTTGAGGGATGCCAGAGTAATGGGTTTTCACCCTCCATAGAATGGCATTTTCTAGGATCTAGGCTTCTTAGTCAGACCATATTTAGATAGACCCCCCCTCATACCGAAAAATCACCCTCCACAGAATGGCGACTCTGCTGGGGAAAACTTGAGTAAGTTTTTCTCAAACTCAAGGAAGACTGAACTCCATTCAAAATTGTCGGGACTTCCCCACTTCTTTCAAAACCTTCTTGAGATTCTTTTCAAAGCCTCAAGGATTATTCTACTTCACACTTAGAGTGTGTAGCTGATGAGGACAGATTGGATTTATTAGATCCTCAACAAACATTGCAACAATTGGGATAATGATTAGCTCACATTTAAAAGAGACACTTAGGATCGAATGAAGCTAATTTCCCTTTAGGTTAATAAACAACTAATTGGAAATTACCGCCTTCAAGACGAACAGTTAGTAAATAAGGTTGTTTGTTCCTCCCTGTTTTATTTACCGCATTCATATTATTGTTGCTTGTTGCAGGGTGAGACGGTCATTGACCTACACCATTACCGCTTTTACATTTACAAGTTGTGAGTGCATGGGTAGCTTAGGACATGCATTCCTCTGTGTCACCCTTATTTCCACGAGTCACGGCATCCCAATCGGTCCACGATTGATTTCCCATGATTCGGGTCACTCATTAAGTGGTTAAGCCCGCGAGGCGAGACGGTCACCAACCTACGCCCTGAAGACTCATGATCCAAAATTATCCTCCATATCCGAGTCCAAACCAGCATATAGTGAACCATGAGCCTTCAGTGTCCAACTGCCTAATCCGGTGTCTAGGACGGTTTTGTGGGTAGTCACCCCCTTGTATGCCGCCTGTCTGACCACCCTTCTGCCTTACCCTGAAGATTGCATGGGCTCAGTTCTCCATTGTTCCTCTGCACCACGGGTGTCCCTAAAGCCCAATGTCACGCTACACGTCCATAGAGGATCCCGTATTTACCGGATACCCACACATGGCACAACGTAGTCAGTGAATAATTTGGACTTTAGACACACCTGACGTGCAGATGACGAGAGACCCGTTCCCATTCAGTACTTCCCCAAGTTTTCCAAAGTGAGTATGTTGTGATAATCACCGGCCGTGGCCCGTGTGGCTTTATGATGGATGTTGGTATAGGCCGGGAAGGTGATTATCCCAATCATTCGCACTCAGCTCCACATAAAAAACTAGCCACGATTTAATTTGAGCAGTTTGCGTTGTGTGAAAAACCTTTTGTCAAACCCACTTGTTTACGCCTTCTAAAAAATGTTCGGAATTCTCATTTGAACAAAGTTGTTTCAAACCCTTTTCAAGATCAAAGACTGTTTTCAAACCCTTTTCGAAAACCCTTTTCAAGATCAAAGACTGTTTTCAAACCCTTTTCGAAAACCCTTTTCGAGATCAAAGACTGTTTTCAAACCCTTTTCGAAAACCCTTTTCAAGATCAAAGACTGTTTTCAAACCCTTTTCGAAAACCCTTTTCGAGATCAAAGACTATTTTCAAACCCTTTTCGAAAACCCTTTTCAAGATCAAAGATTGTTTTCAAACCCTTTTTAAAATTGTTTTCCAAATCTAATTTTCCGTTTCCAAAAACGAAGGTCGCACTAATGTTGCTTAAGCTGCTCTCCCTTATTCTTGCTCACCACTTTCTTCCCCTTCTCTTTGTTTGTTCTATTTTGTAGGATCAACCATGTTCAACCGACTAGTGCCAGTGTCCGGGGAAGAGAAGAAACGCAGAAGGGCACAACAGAAACCAAAGGATGAAACAGCATCTGGGAGTCAGAGTCAACTCTCGCCTTTTCAGCAAGAACTAGCCAGAGAAAGGGAGTTTGGTCAAGAGCTTTTGAGCCGTTGCATGGAGATGAAGAACACATCTGAGCCACTCTTGACAAGCCTCGCTCGCTTATGTAAGGTCGACATAATCTATGAAGCGTTGTTTGAATCCGTCACCTATTGGGATCCAGTTGATCACTTGTACCGTTTCTTCCGAGAGGAACTGGTGATATTGCCGGCGGAGTTGGACGCTTTCCTCAAAATAGAGCCTCACCAGAGAATGCCGATGATCCCTACAGAGCGGACTAGAACCCCAAAATTCACAGCAGAGTTCTTAGAGGTAAGCCTAGAGGAGGTCGAGAACTTCGGGAATATGGGATTGAGCTTACCAGAACTGCTGGAACGTTTTAGCCGACCTTACCGCTCGCTTAAGACCAGGAGACGGGTATTGGACCTTTGCATCATGGGTGTGTTTTTGTTCCGGCAGAGAGACCTCAGAATGAATCCTCAGGTCATCTACTTACTGTAGACACCAAAAATTCTCACCCATATTATATTGGAGCAAAATATGAAAGTAAACATGCTTCTAGAAACAAGGCGGTCGTCCCCGTTTTCGACCAAAGGAATTTCTTTCTACCGGCATTTAAACCTCACATTCCTATGGAAAAGGAGCACGAGCTTTTTATTGAAATATGTTTTTAACTGACTTCTTTTCGTATAAATATTTTGTTGCTTTTTAAAACATTTCACGGTTTTGATTTTACCATGTATTATTTTACGTGTTCGATCGATTTATACTTTATACTTATTTGTTATTTCTTTATTTCTTTTTTGACTTTCTCTGTTTTATCATCAATATTTTTACTATCATTTCGTGTGTCCTTTTACTACCATTATTTTCTATTTACTTTGAGTGTTTTATCTTCATTACGAGCTTTAATTTTCATCATTTCATGTACGTATGCTTTTCTTTTATTTTATATCTCTTTACGTTTTTGAATCTTATTTTTAATTGTATTCCATACCTTCATGACATCAGATTAATCATCTCATTCTATGGTATACTTTCTTTTGGGATTCGTCGTGTTTTTAGGAGAGTCATCCAGTTGAATTCAGAGCTCTTGTATTATTTCTCGCATGTGTATATGAGATCCGATCTAGCATAACTGGTTAAGGTACTTGTCATACAAGCCATCGTTCCGGTTCGATTCTTGGCACTAGCAAAAGGTGTTCTTGTATTTTTGCTTCAGCTCGCATTGAATTGTTTTATTTATTCCGTTACTATGTTTACTGAATGTTGCCATTGCTCAATCGGTGAAGCGTGTGAGTCAGTGGGGGTGTGATATCGAGTTCGATACTCAATGGGAGCATTTCCCCTTTTGAGCACCGGTTCCTTTTATTTCCTTCCCCTCGTTCAACCAAGCATGGCCCAGGCCCATCTGGGTCTTAGTTTGTTCTTGACAAAGCCCACGCCAATAAAAACCCTAAACAAACACATGTCTGCCTCCAATAAAAACATTCTAGCAAACCTACAGTAAACCCACGTTCTTACGAGCCGACATTCTCCTCATTTGGAACATTCTCTTCCTGGCACTTTTCGAAATCAAAAAACCGAAAGAGCCTTCATCTTCTTCTCGACCTGGTCTGCACCCGAAAGTTTCATCGTCACCACTCGACTCAATTTTTTTACCTCCGAACTCCGGTCACTATCTTCATCGTAATCTCCCTGAAAGTTCGCCGCCTCCACCTTCTGGCCAACCCGACATTTCCGCCGTTTCATTTCGATCACCAGAAGAGTAAGTAGCATCGGTTCCGCCATGCCGGTGATTCTCGCCTTACTCGCCTCATCGCTTTATATACTGTCTTCCTCATTAGTTTTGTTCTCCAAATCTCCTCCCCTATCTTCTCTTGCCTGTCGTTTACTTTGGCTCATATTTAATTCGCGCTACCTTTCTCTCTTTTTTGGTTTCGTTAAGATCCTAAGAACTAGAACTGCGAATGTTGGTTTTGCATGTTTCTGGTTTTGAAGGATTTCACAGAACCTGTTTAATTTCGTGTTCTTTCTTTTTGACTAATGTGAATGGGAATGGTTTATTTTGGTGTTGATATTGAACACGAATCCTTACGTTTCCCTCTACACGTACGTTTTAAACCGTCTCCCTGACTCAAAGACCTGGTACGGACCTTGAAGTCCGCGGACAGGATGAGAATCTGAGCGTTGAGTTCCTCTCTGATTCTTGCATTCATACGTTTCACCTCCTTACAGTGGCAGTCCAGAATCTGATCCTTCGAACGTTATCCTATGGCAAGCGTTCTATCCTTCTGCTGAGTTTTCATATTACACCGTTTGTCTGTTTGAGATACTCACCGGTCGAAAATGGAAAGGAATATCGGTTGAACTTACACTTCATTATGCTCGTAATTCGATGAAACTGGTCATTTCCAGTCCAAATGTCTACTCTCTCGGTGCCCAAGTGCTTAGTGGTTAAACTGTTGTTTGCTTCTGGGGCTTATTTAAATAGGAGTTACTATTGATTCCGTTATCACTAACCCATCTGTTGCCAATCTTGTGAAAGCTACCCATATTCGGCATATATCGTGCCCCTGGTTTGTAAAACTGACTCAGCGGGTTGTTCTTTGACCATCAGACATTTGGTGGGATCTGAAGCATACATGAGATAAACCGATCTCTGCCTAATTATAGCACTTACCAGACCTGCCTATTTGCTCTACATTTTCGGAATTAATATTGTTATACATCTGACCTTCCTTGCTGTCTGCCGTGAGTTTTATTGTGTTGCTTGCAGGGGATTTCTATACCCTCCCGGTACTAAACTTTAACCTTGTTATCTGTGAGCTCATTAGTACAACATTACCTGTCTCATGCCTGTTTCTTAATGCTTATGCTAAGTTTAAGATATTTGTTTGCCTCTGGAAATATTGTTCTGTTTTGTTTAACTGCTGATGATCGTTCCTTCAGTGTCTAATGGCAATTTGGAATCGGTGACACTTTCTGTTTCTTTAACAATTTGGCTAACAGACTAGTGTATTAAAAGCAAGGGTGACTCGGAGTTCATTTCGGTGTTAAATCCATATCTCTCGCTGTTGGCTTTTAATTCATTGGAGCTAGGATTCCGCTATGTCTGTATGTTTTGGGCTGGGATATTTCTTTTGGAAGTGTGTTTGTTAACCTCGCTGGAAATCTGAGTTGAATTCAAACTGCTAAGCTTTTTTTTTACATAATCTATTAGGCCCACAGACACTCGATATTGTTTTAAGGAACTGTAGGCAATAATGAATTAAAAACTGATTCGTTTGTTCTAGGTCTCTGTCTGTTTTGTTTAAGTGATCAATGATGTCCTCTGTATCAAGTTTCAATTCATTTTGCTTATCGGTAATTTAGATACATGATTGTTCATAGTTTTCCGCTTATTTATGGTTTTTTGTTTTGATCAGTTTCTGGCCTGCGCTTTGTTTGTTGTATTGTTCTACCCTTTATTTGTATTGTGTACAGTTCTGTTTAAATCCTTGTATAGTTAGTCTATCTACTAAGCCCTAGTTACGGTCCTTAGGTCCAAGCCCTAGGATAGTGGGGTCCCCCTGGCCTGATAGACCATCGGCCTATCTCATGGCGGTGACATCCTAAACCTTAAAACACACATTATGTATATAAGCAAACAAATATCCCTTTAGGATAGAGAATGTTCCCCTAGCCTGATGATGACATGGCCTATCTCATGTTGGTAACATTCTAACCCCTAAAATGTACCTAATACGTGTATATATATGTATCTAAAAAACCTCATTCCCGTTTCAGATCTTCAAACCCTCTGATTCAAATTCTATTTACCAAACGTGTCCTTGCCCTCCATTCTCAATTCAGAATTGTCTCCTAATCATCTTGTAAAAACAATCCCTACGTTTTTTTTTATAACCTCTATAGTGTGATTTGTTTCGTAAATTGTGCCCAGCCTAGGAATGTTTCCCCCATTCAAATCTGCCCAATCGTCTCAAACCAAACTCAAGCCCACATCGGCACAAACTATTGCCGGCCACAAACCCAAGATGTGTCCACTCCACAAACTCAGACCCACTCCAAACTCAGCCAAATCCCAAGTCCACAATTGGCCAAAAAAATTAGAGGCCCAAACCCCACTCAGATTCCGCCCGGCCCAAGCCCAAAAAAAACCCGGCCCAAGCCCAAAAAACCCGGCCCAAACCCAAGCTTGGTCACTCCCAAACTCAGTCCACTCCCAAACTCGGTCCACTCCCAAACTCAGCCCATCCCAAGTCCACAATTGGCCCAAAAAATTCGAGGCCCAAACCCACTCAGATTCCGCCCGGCCCAAGCCCAAAAAAACCCGGCCCAAACCCAAGCTTGGTCCACTCCCAAACTCAGTCCACTCCCAAACTCAGCCCACTCCCAAACTCAGCCCATCCAAGTCCACAATTGGCCCAAAAAATTCGAGGCCCAAAACCCACTCAGATTCCGCCCGGCCCAAGCCAAAAAACCCGGCCCAAGCCCAAAAAAAAAAAACCCGAAGCCTTAAGTCCACACTCTCGGCCCAAACCCAAAAGGCCCACGGCCCAAAATCCATTAGCCCAAGTTCGGCCCAATACCCGAGCCCAAAATCCATTAGCCCAAGTTCGGCCCAATACCCGAGCCCAAAATCCATTAGCCCAAGTTCGGCCCAATACCCGAGCCCAAAATCCATTAGCCCAAGTTCGGCCCAATACTCAAGCCCAAAATCCATGACCTAGACACAATCTCGACCCAACTCTGAAGCCCGGCCCAACAACCCAATTTGGCCCAAACGCCCACACTTGACCCAAACACAACCTCGGCCCAAAAGCCCAAGCCCAGCCTAACACTCTACTCGGCCCAAAAGTCCAAGGGCCCATTAGTCCGATCCGGCCCATTAACCCGAAGCCCAAACCGAAGCCCAAACCCCGAAGCCCAAACCCCGAAGCCCAAACCCACGGCCCAAAACCAAGAAAGCCCAAACCCACGGCCCAAAACCAAGAAAGCCCAAAACCATAAAAGACCCATATCTCAAATAAGGCCCAAGTCCACAAAGCCTAAGTCCACAAAAATTAAGTTAAGTCCACCAGAATCAAACCTTGAACCAAAGGTTGACCTTTGACCAAAAACCTTGACCTTTGACCAAAAACCTTGACCTTTGACCAAAAACCTTGACCTTTGACCAAAAACCTTGACCTTTGACCAAAAACCTTGACCTTTGACCAAAAACCTTGACCTTTGACCAAAAACCTTGACCTTTGACCAAAAACCTTGACCTTGACCAAAAAAGTGTTGACCTTGACCCAAAACGTTGACCTTGACCTTGACCCAACTTTGACTCAACCTGAGCTCAATCTAGTTCAAGCCTAAACCTCAATCCAAACCGAACTCGAACCTCAATTCAATCCAAACTCGACCTCAACCCAAATCCAATTCAACCCAATTTCATTCAATTCAAACCCAATCCAATTCAAATCCAATTCGTTTTCAATCTCAGTTCAATTTGACGCATTCACTTCAAACCCGACTTGTAAATTCCATTCAAAATCCAAAAATCCAGAGAATCCTCCTTCTCGAATTTCAAACAGTCTTTTATTCAAAGTTCACCAAGTTTTCAAAGAAAACCATTTTGTAGGATTTTAAAGGAAAAACTCTTCTCATATCACAAAAACTCTTCTCTATTCAGAAAGTTCTTCTCACATATACAGAAAGTTTTCTCCTAAAAACATTTCTCAAAATCAGTGTTTCTTCCAGGAATTCCGAACAACTTCAAAGTTTTCTAACTCAGTTTTCAAACTCAAATAAACGTTTTCGGGGGCAAGAAATCTAACCCCTTCAAAACATTTCCTCAGGTTAGTTAGACATCTTGTCCTTCCCAAAATAAAAATCCGAGGCGGGGCACTGGGGTCATAACCTCCCTTGTCGCAGTCTGGATCTCTTTAGGCGGGGCATTAGGGTGACAAACCTCCCCTAATTGCAGCCTAGATTTTTACAAGGCGGGGTGCTAGGGAAGTAACGACCTTCCTAGTTGCAGCCGGGATTTTAGAATCGTCTAACTCCCTTCCTCGATTTCAATGTTTTCGGTTTTTAATGTTTTAAAACCCGGGAGTTAGAGACGTTATTAGGGTTCGACCGAGAACATCTCATTCATGGTGTTTCTCTCTGAATCCTATTTTTCGACATAAATTCATTGCCCCATCTTTCGAGCCTCGGCACTTACCATTAATTAAGTGTCGTGTTCGAGGGGGTACATAGGGTAATCCCTCGGGATTATCCGCCCTTTTACAACAAAAATGATTTTTCAGTTTTAAAAACTTTAAGAGAGACAATTCTGAATACCCCAATCCAACATCTCCATTAGAGCTTTAGGACCCATAAACACTTCTCCTCCTCAACCAACTCTAAGTCACATAGGACTTCCAATTCTGAAGACTCCCAGAAACCTGAACATCTTCAAAACCCGAATACCTGCAAACCAAATATCCTCTCCATACTCAATCATCCTAAAACCCGAATTGCTCTCAACACTTTCAGCTTCCAAACACCTCAAGAACCCGACCATTTCAAAATCCGAACTTCGCAAACACAAAAAACTCCTCAAATCAGCCAAATGATCCAAACCCCTTGACTCCACCAAGAATGACAAAATGCCCCTTTACCTCAAAACCCGAATTCCTCTTCAACCCATTCGATTTCCCAAAACACCTCAAGAACCTGACCATTTCAAAATCCAAACACAATTAAAACCCCTCACAATCCAGCCAGACCAACTCCAATACCGGCCTCATCCTCGCCCTTCGCTCAATCCTATCCTTTGGTTTTTAAATGAATCTCTCCAAAAAGGTTTTGAAAGAAGGAAATCCTGACAATTGGAGACCGAGATTTCCTCGGGCACCAATCCGAAGTCGTGGTCATTGCCGCTTCCAAGGGGTGTAACCCAGTGCGAACCCACACAGAATCTCTAGTATGATCAGATAAGTCCTATCCATAGGCAATAAATCATCAGAGTCAATTAACGGTTCTTAGAACCCTTCTCCTCCCTTCCTAGTTCCTTAGGTCAAACTAGGTGGCGACTCTAGTCAATTCCGCCTTATAGAGGCATAAGTCCGCGTGGAGCCCATGAGAGCGGGTGTAGTGCACACTTGCATTCCCCTTTATGCTTTCTGGGAAAGACGGACGATTAGTAGGTATTTGAGGGATGCCAATAACGGGTTTTCACCCTCCACAGAATGGCATTTCTAGGATCTAGCTTCTCAGTCAGACCATATTAGATAGACCCCCCTCATACCGAAAAATCACCCTCCACAGAATGGCGACTCTGCTGGGGAAAACTTGAGTAAGTTTTTCTCATAAACTTGGTCAAGGAAGACTGAACTCCATTCAAAATTGTCGGGATCCCCAACTTCTTTCAAAACCTTCAAGAGATTCATTTCCAAGCCTTTAGGATTACTCTACTCCACACTTAGAGTGTGCTTTGTGAGGATAGAGGAAATGTTTAGAGTTCGAATTGACTTTGATTCACATGTGTGCTTTGAGCTTTGCATGCTTCACTCTTGTTTACTATTGTGTGTTTTGCTTATGTTCACTGCCCTTCATTCATGATATAATTGCTTTTTACGGTTTTGTAAATGGGGCCTTCGTAGAAAGGAGCCAACCCATTGTTGCATCGGGTAGTTTAGGAGCATGCATTCCTCTGTGTCACCTTTACTATCTGCGGGCGGGATTAACAATTGGTCCACAATTGATTCCCTCTGAGTATGGGTCCTTCGTAGTTAAGGAGTAAACCCACGGTGGTATGGCCGTAGTTGTCTACACCTTGAAACAACTCAGGATCCTTTCAAACACCTTTTCGAGTCAAAGCCAGCATATAGTAAGCTATGAGCCTTCAGTGTCCAGCTGCCTTATCCAGTGTCTAGGATGGGTTTCATGGGTAGTTGCCCCCTTGTATGCCGCCTGTCTGACCACCCTTTACCTTACCCTGAAGATTGCATGGGCTCAGTTCTCCAGTGTTCCTCTGCACCACGGGTGTCTCTAAAGCCCAATGTCACGCTACACGTCCATAGAGGATCCCGTATTTACCGGATACCCATACATGGCACAACGTAGTTAGTGAATAATTTGGACTTTAGACACACCTGACCGTGCAGACGACGAGAGACCCGTTCCCATGCAATACTTCCCCGAGTTTCCCGAAAAGTGGGGTGTTGTCGGATCATCACTGGCCGTGGCGTATGTTTCCTAGTCATTTCGGGTATCCTGACCTTTCGAACTTAAGCACTCCGGTTTTTCTTGATGACGTGCCCCACAAGGCATAACAGAGATAAATCCCGAGAGATGAACAGTGAAGGGACGACGGTTCCCCCGGTGGTATGGAAGCATCGATTGACCTGGAAAGTGATTATCCCAACATTAACGCTTATAGCTCCACATAAAAATCAGCCACGATCTAACTAGCTAACTACTTTGTGTGCAAATGTTTTATCAACATCGTCCAAAAATCTCTCCTTTAATGATCAAAGTCTTTTCCGGATTTTCTTTTTCCAAATTAAAACCATTTTCAAACCCATTCTTCAAAATTTGTTTTCGTGCAAAGGATGGACTTTTCTCAATTTCCCTTTCTGTTTTCTCCTCAAAATGTTCGGAACCTCAAAAACAACGTTTTCATTCCAAAAAAGAGATGCGGTGACCATATCATAATTACATAATTAATTTCCCATTCTCACACCCTCTTCTTGTCCCATTTTCCCTTTATTTCAACAGGGGAACAACGATGCTGAACAGGCTGCAAACTGTCCCGGGAGAGAAGGAGAAGGCTAAAGAAGTCAGGGCGGAACGAGAGAGACAACTTGCTAGGGAGAGACAATCCGAGCTCGCTGCTTATCAAGAGGAGCGCCAAAGGGAAGTTAACTTCTCCCGCAGACTTAAGGACATCTGCTTCAAGTCAGACTATGACACCAAGCCTCTATTGTTTGGCTTTGCTGAGATGTGTCGTGCTGTGGTGGAGTATGAAGCATTGTTTGATTCACTCTCTTATTGGGACCCCACTGATCATCTCTACAGATTCAATATGCACGAACTGGTACCTTTGCCTGCCGAGATGGATGCTTTCTTAAAAATAAAACCTCATCAGCCAATGTTTCATCCCCTTAGATCGGGCGAAGACCCCAAGATTTGCTGCGGAGTTCTTAGAAGTAGAAGAGGCCTATGTGCAGGATTTTGGGAATCTGAGCATTGAGTTAGAGGACCTGTTAGGGCGATTCGACAGGCCATACTTTTCGTTGAAGACTAAGAGACGAGTGATGGACCTATGCCTGATGGGATGTATCTCTTTCGTCAGCGATTTTTAAGATTCAATCCTCGGTTATTATTTGTTAGAAGCCCTTGAAAAGGGAATGAGTGTTGGAACGGTAGTCACAGCTGAAATGTCAGATCCTTGGACCGTTGGAAAGATTCGGGAAAGTTGGAAACTTTCTTCTTAGGAAGTCCGTTGTTACTACAGATTTGGTTGTTCGACCATCTCAAACTTCTGCCACCAGCAGCCTTCTCGGTCTTTAACATGGACACTTACATGTCAGCTAGAAGCCGAGGAAGCACCCAAAGGAAGGATGGCAAGCTTGCTTCAGAGACATTTACCATGAAATGCACATTGAATGGGTTATAATAGATTGGAATGTGCAAGGAGGGACATTTGGGTCAGCTGGACATGATGGTCTGCTTCTATACGGTTTGGACCGCTTGGTCACGATATACCCATTAAGAGCCATGCGTCAGTTCGGTCGAACAGATAATCCCAGGTGCCATGGAAGCTGATCTTGTGATCCACCAATTTACCGAAGCTACCATTCGACATATCATCAGTGCCTATGGGTCGGGGCCAAAGTGGGCCGTCCGGAAGCTTCCATACCAGGACTACAACCTGAATGACTCTTACAGACTTTGGTTAGAGAAGAGGATAGACCGGATCATAAACACCCCGTATTCTCTCAATCACAGGGTAGTCATGCAAAATCCTGATTTACCCATTGTCATAAATTTGATGCCCCCTCTATCGGCCAGCCAAGAAAGGAGACAGGAGAAAGGGCAAAGAAGCAGAAGCGACAGTAGATGGGAGGCGACCAGCTCCCCCCTCCTTCATTTGGATTGAGTTATCCTAGGACTAATATATCGTATCTTTCTTTCGTTCCCCTTTTGAATTGAGATGTACTCCCTTTTCCCCCAGGATGTAATCTCTAGTTATGTAACGATGGTAGCTTATTTACCTTATTTTAGGATTGATGCTCTGTAGGGTTTCCCCTTTTGAATTGAGATGTACTCCCTTTTCCCCCAGGATGTAATCTCTAAATTATGTAATGATAGGTAGCTTAGTTACCTTACTTTAGGACTGACGCTCTTTATTGTTTGCCCTTTTGAATCGAGATGTATTCCCTTTTCCCAGGATGTAATCTCTAATTATGTAATGACGGTATGGTCACTGCTCCTCTTTATTGGAAATGAAAACGGGCTTGTGCGCCTTTTCACTTGGAAAGTGGGTGTTTTTGAAAAGTGTTTTGCCTAAAAAAGTCGGGAACGACCGTCTCCTTTATTCCCATGCTCTCGCCTCTCTCACATCTTTTTAAACATGCTTTATACTAACGGCTTCTACGTCTTCCATATTCCCCGGTATCGCAGAAAACCAACCAGAGCAGAGCAGAGCGTCAGGAGTTCTCTTTCAGTTTTACCAACATTACTCGATTGTGGAAAAGAGATTCCCGTGGGAGGCTGGCCAGTGACACCGCGACTGAAACCTCGTCGGAAACCATGGACCAGAACCTGATCAATCCAACGGCCCCGGAAAACGCCCCAGCCACCTCAGCTATCGAGGCGAGCGCGAGTGCAGTCCTGGGAACTGGTGGCAGTGGTTTGCACCTTCCTGATCCAAGTGTTCTTTACCGTATGCTTGAGCAGTCAACAAAGAATGAAAACAT
>CM041783.1:64614440-64657442 GCA_023374045.1 Limonium bicolor
CAGATCATTTTTGTAAAGCTGTAACACGCAGCATAATATAATCATAACAAGTATCCATACAAGGACAACAATGTCACACAGAACAAGACTTCAGAAGGTCAAGTTAGATGTTCTGTAATTGCTTGATAGTAGTCAGATCCACATAATGGGACTAACATGTATATAAGAGTACCTCAATACAGTGGAGGTATAGTGACCTCGTTAAACTCTATCTTCATAGAGTAAATTGGTCAGGTATGATAAACCCTTAGATGAGATGGGACTCTCGTACAAGTAGGTGGGTAATAATTCCCTCAGAAGATAACGTAGTTAACTCCTGTACTAAAAGAGGTGGGTATCACCCTCGAGAGAAATGAAGCCTTTTCCCAACTTAAAAATGTTCCGGTACGGTCCTGGTGAGTGGACATAGAGTGCACCCAAAACTTCCGTCGCGACATATATTCAAATAGGAGTCGACCTGAGACAGGTACAACTCCTGTAGCATGCATGGCCAGATCTATCTGGGCTCCTCGCTTCTCATGGTATAAAATTGTTAGGTGTCACACAAGGACGTTAAGCAAGAACACGATGTGATGTGTATTGTCGGTTCTCACGATTAGGATAACGACGTTCGTTACAAGTGAAGTTAGTGAGAAACTTGAGTACAAGTTCTCGGTATAATAATACGCAGGTATTTAACCCACTGGTAATGTAGTGTTGTATGCGTGGGACATACGTGTTATAGTTAGTATCATTCATGCACATAAAGTAACACCACAGTGCACAAGAGTAATACAACATTTTACATACATTTATCTTGGTCTTTATTTCAAACAACAGATAGCACACAAGCCGGTATAATCCAGTAGCAAACAGACTGCAAGAATTCCATACCGTTCACCGTAGATTGCAAGTGAATATATCTGGTCAACGTCTGGTCAAGTATAGTCCTAGAACAGGATTAACTGAGAGGGTTAATTTACGTTACCCTTGTATAATAATTTTTTATTGGATCATTAAACGATTTAGTATTCATTATTTCATGTGAGGTTTATTTCTTTATGCTTAGATAGTTTCTTTCACCTCTTAACCTTATTGATATTTAAGGTATTTATTTATTTCCAAATCATGTAGTCTTAATTTATAAAACTTATATTGTGTGGTAATTTCTTTTAGTTACCTTATGATTTAATGTATAACTTATTTGTTATTCTCTTTTGATTTATTTATTAATTATATATATATATATATATATATATATATATATACATGTATTCACGCACTATTTATGATACATGTTATAATTGTCTAGATGACATAACAACTTCATAATTCCTCAATTATATTTATATGTCACATATGGACATAATATTATAATTTTTATTATTCTCATTTAACCACAAATAATATTAATTGGTAATAATTAAATTCCTTATAATTCTATAACCCATAGTTTTAATTCCATAATCCTTTTAATAAAATTCTTTTTCTAATTCCTCCAAATTTCCACATAGGACCTATAATTATTTAAACTCAAATACTTACCCATATAATTCGGTTATTTACAAAGCAACCTCAATAATTCATCAACTTTATTTTTAAACTCTAATCTCATTATATTATATAGTTTTAATTCCTTATTTAATTATATTACAAATCCACCTCTAATGTTTTGGTATATACCATTTGAGCATTATAACTTTTCGAAAATTACAACTTGGCCCCTCAAATTTTCGGCCTTAATATAATCTTTCCCATAATTACAATTTAACTCAATCTTATAACCTTTACATAATAACTTATAACCTATAGTTTTAATGTTAATTTCCCTTAATTGCCGAAATGTATATATAGTTTCTTAAATTACAAATCTAACCCCAAGTATTTCGGCTTTGACATAAACTTTCCATTACATTTTCACCCCAAAAACTTTATAATAGTTATTTAATAACTTATAAACTATAGTTTAATATTTAATTCCTCTAAATTTCGGAAGTTTAATTTAAATACTCTAATTATGGATTGCCCCATATTACACTCCAACTTTTTATATAAACTTTTATAAATTACAAAATAGCCCCAAACTTTATAAATTGTTAATTTAGCACTTGTTTAAATTAACTAAAATTCATAACTTAATTCCTACCTTTATATTATATCATAATTATTCCAAGAGGGCCTATAACTCTCGGCTTTCACCATAATTACCCCAAACTTTCCAAAAATTATATTTTTACCACATAACTTATTAAACTAGTCATTTAAACACTAGTAATTATTTTTACTCACCAAAACTCTTTATTTAAATTCGTAAGTATTTTTAATCCAATATTTTAAGGACTATAATTACCAAATTACCCTTTTAACACCAGATTTTAATTCCTAAGCTTTTAATATTATAACCTTAACTTTTAAAGGTTTTTAATATACGAATATACATAAAATTATCTAAATCACTTAGGCAAATTCTAAAATTATTTATACACTTATAATATACCAAAAATCTCCCAATATCACTTATAAGTTTCGGTAATGACTATTATTCACCATATAGTTTTATAAATTATGTTTTAACCCTTGAATTATTCCCTTGACCTTATAGGTCATTAATATACCAAACTAATTCACAAAAATGTTATTAAATATTTTAACACATAATCAAGTCATCCACCCCTATATATTCCCACGGCTGTTACTTATATGTAACAAAATTTCATAAAAACCATATTATAGCATAAGGTAAGTATTTCTCACCTAGCTTTTGATTTCCAAGCCTCCAAGCACTCCAAACAGCCTTTATCACTCACGGCCTATTTTTACACAAGGTTTTAATTAGTTTTGAAGCACTAATCCCTTAGCTTAGTATATATACTTCTTTAGGAGCAAAATACCCACTTTGGTATATTTGTTCTTGGATCGGTTTGCACACTTTTATGCAGAACGTTCCCATTGCTCCAAGGGTGTTTCGGCAGCATTTCATGCAAGGAAGAAGCATGTATTAGATATATATTATCTAGGTAATTAAGTGATGGGTTCAAGCCTAACAAGGCATGGTTTTAAGCTAGAAAACACATGATATTTACCTTACTATGGAGCTGGTTATTATGGCTATTCACGCTTGTTCTTGGTGGGAAAAACAAAGTGTTTGAACCACCATTGTTCCAGCATTATAACCGGTAGGACAAGAGTAGAAAAAGGGGGACAAACGGGCACCTTGCCGGCCACTTATTTGGGGTGCCCCCTGGGTGCGAATATGAGAAAGTCAGACACTTGGGAGCCAGTTGTCCAGAAGGTTAAAGCTAAACTTGCAATGTGGAGAGCTTCTAGTTTGTCCAAGGCTGGGCGAGCGGTTCTACTTAGGTCAGTCCTTGAGGCCATTCCTCTCTATTATGCCAGCTTATTTGTGATTCCGGTGAAGGTGCGTAAGAAGTTGATATCCATCCAACGACAATTCTTTTGGGGAAAAAACAAGAGGAGGTCCGTGACTACGGTCTCCTGGGGGAGGATGGCCAGGCCTAAGGAGGATGGGGGACTTGGCTTCTCCGACCTGCGGCTTAAAAATCTGGCCTTTTTGTCTAAATGGAGGTATAACTTTGCAAACGCTAAATCTCCTCTTTGGAAGAGAGTAGTGTCTTCGATATACAAGATGAGAAGTGGTCTTTATACGGGGCACTTGGATGAGCGGATGAGGAAAGAGGGGGTATATGGCCTTCTATCATCAGAGCTACTGATGCAAATGTTGCCCTTAGAAGCATCCTTGAGGAGAAGGTGCAAATCTCGGTAAGGAATGGAGAGTCGATATTATTTTGGTATGATAGCTGGTCTCGTGTAGGTTGTTGCGGAATAGATTTCCGCGTCTCTTTAATCTAAGTTTGCAGCAAGAGTGTACTATAGCCCAGATGGGTCGTTGGGAGAATGAAAGCTGGCAATGGGATTTCCAGTGGAGGCGTGAGCTTTTCACTTACGAAGAGGAGATTCTCGTTCAATTGGTAGGCTCGATGGATGTTGTTCCTTGCTCGCCTCAGTTGCCGGATGTGTGCTCTTGGGGGTCCGGTGGTAAATGCTCTATTGTCAAATGTTTATCATTCTTTGAGTGTTGCAACTATCGGGGCGTCTGATGCTTCTGCAGATATTAACCTAAAGGCTATTTGGAAGGGCTTGTGTGAGCCTAGGGTGGTGATGACCTTGTGGTTCACGCTCTTGAGAAGGTTGATGACCAGAGAATTACTTTTTGAGAGAAATATTGTCCCAATTGGTAGGAGTATGTGCCCTTGGTGTAGCAGAGTTATGGAGAGTGTGGAGCATGTCTTGTTTCATTGCTTGAAGATAAGAAGAACTTGGGATCTCATTCTGATGTGGTAGAATGTGCCTTTTGTCTTTAAAGAAGGGGTGTGCGATATATATAATGACTGGTTTTCGGCTCCCTTTAAGGGCAGAGCAATGCAAGTATGGAAATCTACTTTTGCTATGGAGTGTATTATATATGGACGCACCGTAACGCCGTGATTTTTCAAGGTGAAGCCTGCAATGTTGATCGTATTGTGCTGTAGATAAAGCTTGGGGTATGGCGCTGGACCAAAATTTGGTGGAAAGATTTCCCCTTGACATGTAGTGCATTTATAGGTATTGTTTCCCTACGTGAGTATTTGTAATAGGTTGTGTGGGTCATGCCTGGTATAAGTATGGATGAGTCGTGAGAATGTTCTTGTTTGTTGCGAGCTCGTTGCTGCTCCTTTTTCTTATCTAGTTGGACCTTAGGTTGTATTTGGATGTGGTGGGTACTCTTTTTCCTCCCTAGTATTTTTCCCACTGGGTTTTCTCTAAGGAGGTTTTAATGAGGCCCGTTTAACCCACCCTGGTTCTCCAGGATTATTTATAAATGGCTTATCCCAAATTATCAAAAAAAAGTAGAAAAAGGGGGAAAAACTTCTTACCCTAAATGACTAAACCCAAGTAGTTTGTATGGGTTTTGTTTCTTCACATGACTGGGCATCATCTACTGGTTATTACGTGAAGAAAAGCAAAGGAAAGAGCTTAGGAAAAACTGGAGAAGTTAACGAGATGGAGAAGAAAGGTTAGGCTAGTTCATGAAGGTTTTTACTGTAGCTTTTGGTAGTATGGTACTTCCCCTCCTTCTCTCTTTTTTTTTTTGTAAGAAGAAAACCAAGGTTTATAGCTAAGGAACTGGAAGTATATTTCTGGTAGAACCAGAGGTATAAATGGGGAAGAAAGGGGGGAAATAGTAGTGTATACACCAACAAGGAGAGCCAGCAACCCTTAAACCCCGTAACAGGGAATAAAAAGAATGCGCGATGAATTTTACCCCTTCTTAATCCCCTTTTCTACTTCACAAATCCAGTCTGCTCTCCTTTTTCCTTTCGACTCAACAGAATCAAACACCAACTCTGCCCTTACTCTGTATAATTTAGATGGATAGATAGATGATCAGATAGACAGACAGATATATATGGCTCTGTTCGTATGGCTGTTTTGCAGTAATATATGTAAGCTCAGATGGTCGAGCGTGCGCTACGCCGATCGGCAAGAAGAGGGACCTGGAATTGGAAAGTGAGTGAGAGGACAAATTGGGTGGTAGTAGTACAGTAAGAGAAGATTGATTGCTTTAGTTATTACTTATAATATGTTTATACATGTCATACTCATATTATATGTGTGTTCGGTGGTTCGCAGGTTCTGCAAGTGGGTAAGGTGGGCATGCACTCACGTTAGTAATGGGTAATTAATACAGTTTTAATTTGCTTAATTGCTGGGTGAATTACCGACAATAGCTATAGGGGTTTTCTTTGTTAAACTTAGGCACACGTATACCATGCCAATAATGGGTGCCACTATAGATTTTTTTTTATTGAAAGCAAATGCCCACCGATGATTACATAGTGCTAATTGTAGCCTAGTGTACTACCATTAACGATTCAATAATTGCTACAGATTTATGTCAATTAACAACACATGCACACCACACTAACTACTAGTGATTACTACCGTTTTTTTTTGTTGCTAATCGTGAGCCATATTACCGTTAACTTCTACAAGTTTTATTTGGTGGATGTGCACATGACTCATATAATTGTGTGGTGGTTTGGTTACAGTTTTTTTTTCTTTTTTGCTTAATTAAAAGCTAACATATTACCGCTAGCTACTAGGTGATTATTCCAGTTTGTGTTGTTTTATTGTAAAGGTATTACTGCAGGTTAAAAGGCTAATTATAGACTAGTAATACTACCGTATAAAGGCTAATTTGCTACAGGTTTTTGTTGTTAATTATAAGCATGACCTACCGTTAATTTGTTACAGGTTTATTTAGTTAATAAGGGCATCCACAATGGTTTTAAGTTTCTTAACACATCCTAGATGCCATGTCATCTAAAAATATTTTATTACTTAAGAACTCTATTCACTACAATAACAAAGTTTCTTAATCTTCTCCCTCTTAATGAACAACCAATCAACTATTACTATTTAGATGTGAGAGAAATATGAAAAGAGGGATACACATAGGTGGGTCTAATGTGTCATAAAAAGTGGGGTTCTATTTAAGAACCTTGGAGAGAGAAAATGGGGGAATCCACACCATTGTAGAACATTTCACATATGTAACCGTGTCAAGAACCCTTATTGTGGATGCCCTAACAAGCTAATGGACTACCGTAACTCACATGGTGTTTCTACAGATTTTTGCTTCATTTAAGCTATAGTATTACCGTATAATACATATGGTAATTGCTACAGATTTTCTTCTTTGTTAATCATGGGTACAAGAACTACCATTAATGCTTGATTAATTGCAAGAGTATAACCGGTAATCAAATGGTAATTGTTCGATTTTACTTGGTTAATTACATGTGTATTACCGGTAACAATAGGTATATATTAGTAGATTTAATTATCTTAATAATATCTACTCTTATATAGGGTATATAAGATAGGTACATTAGGTAGAATGTTTTACTAAGTAAAAGTGAGTAAAAACATGTCCAAATATGCCATAAAATCGGCATTAATGTACAGATTTTTTGGACTTGTAAACTTTATGTTATAATTGATGTTATAACATTTCCTAAATATTTATGATATACATTAAATATTAAGATTATGTAACATAAGTTGTTACATTGTTTAAAGTGTATATCAATTTTTTTAACATTATAAATGCTTAGGCAATCGTAAAATATTTACGTTGCTCGTTAATATTTTTTTCGCGTTTTTACAATGAATGTTATTGTATACCGGGTCGTATAAACGCCCGTATAGATTTTTCCTGGATATCGCTCTCTAATTGGGCTTGTTTCGTAAGAGGTTTAATGCCCGTTAATGTTCGTACGTAAGCGTTATATGCGTACGTGTAGACGACATTGTATTAGCGTTCGTGGATCGAACGTTGTCGTGTTATGAGTTGTATAAATGTCGTATTAATCTTCCTTGTTGTCGCTCTCTTTATCGAGCTCGTTATGTAAGGAGTTTAATCCTTGTTAATAAACGTACATGAGCATTTTGTACGAGGTGTTACAACGTTTGTAAAATACGAGTTAGCGTTTACGGTAAAACGACTATTTTTACGTAGTGTTTGCATGCATGAGTTTGCATGCGCACGCGTAATATAAATTTACGTAACATTTGCATGCATAAATTAGCATGTGTAACTAAAATGATTTATTCCAAGATCAATTCTTCATTATTTAACAGTTTTAAGGTATTAATTAGATTTGAGGTATTTCATTCTTTTAAACCAAATCAGAGGACCTATACCGGCCTCAGCGCCACATAGTAGGTAAGTTACTCCCAGTTTCACTTTGAACAACCGAACGGAAATCGGATGACCGAGGGGTCAAGCCGAGGGGATGGATTGAGTTCATACTAAACACAACAGTGGATGGACTTTCCCTTGATTAAGTTCGGGAAGCACTGAATGCATGTATGATAAGACGATACAAGAGGAGTTGACAACAGAATACTTCACCTAGGCATGTAATGGACACTACGAGTGTACAAAAATGAAATGTGGGACGACCGCACTCCGATAGGAGCTTGTGGGCCTAACAGACCTACTTATGGGTTAGTTGGGTAAGTAGTAATGTATCAGTAGGGTACCCCACATATGTATACGAGTAGAGTCGGGAACACGGGAAGTAGTCGACTCCATACTAAGTCAACAGTAAAAGTCAAGCAAGAGCAACGGATTACCACGAATGGTGAAGTAAAAGAGTTCGTTAGTTAACGAGACTAAAGGAATTAGTGAATTAGTTCAAGGAAATGTTTAAGAGTCAAGATGTGCGAAGTGCACTGACTAGTAAGTGAAGACATCACATGTGTTAAGAAACCCGAGGGATAAACATGATAGCTGGAGCAAATACTCAGCCTATATATGGTAAGACAGATGCCTAATATGGACATATTAATGTGCAATGAACGGGATGAAACTCCCGGAATGATAACCTAGAAACACCCAGGAGCTGTCCTTTAAGGGTGTTTAGGACAACTGAAGTTGAATAAAATGTAGTGATCGAACACAAGAGCTGAACAATACTCGATTTAAACACCGAAGGGATAAGTCGTCGAAAGGCAACCTGGCATTCCTAGGGGCATCCCATGAAAGGAAGCGTGATAAACGACCTTGTCATGGAGCCCAATACAACCTCCAGACCATGTGATGGCGTATGAAGAAGTAAAATTTGTGTGAACAGCCTAAAATGAGCGCAGCTCGAGGCAAAGAGGGTATAAGCCACAAACTAAATGTGTTACATAATTTAATTGATTATGGAAGTTTATATTGTACGAGTGAATAAAGCGGAGAACGAACCACTTAAGTGTGGGGATACCTCTCGATATTGTGAGACCGCGGAGCGGTAGTTATGTGAACCAAGTTCAAGTAATATGTAAGGATTAACTATGTGTGGAGGGTGATTTTTCGGTATGAGGGGGGTCTATCTAAATATGGTCTGACTGAGAAGTCTAGATCCTAAAAAAGGCCATTCTGTGGAGGGTGAAACCCGTTATCTTGGCATCCCTCAAATACCTACTCCATCGTCCGTCTTTCCCAGAAAGCATGAAGGAGAGTGCAAGTGTGCACTACACCCGCTCTCGATGGGCCCCACGTGGAATTATGCCTCTATAAGGCGGAAGTTGACTAGAGTCGCCACCTAGTTTGACCTAAGATACTAGGAAGGAAGGGAAAGAGGGTTCTAAGAAAACCGTTGGTGACTCTGAATTTGTTACCTATGGATAGGACTTATCTGGTATTACAGAGATCTATTGTAGGTTCGCACGGGTTACACCCTTAGAAGTGGCAACGACCACGACTTCGGATTGGTGCCCGAGGAAACCTCGGTCTCCAATTGTCGGGATTGCCTTCTTTCAAAACCTTATTAGAGAGATTCCAGTTAAGCAAAGACGAAAATGAGGAGTGCGGAGATTTCGAAGAGTTGAAGAATAGGCTGGTCTAGGGGTGGTTGGTTGAAGTGTTTGCGAGGTTTTAATTGTTTTGCGAGACTTGAGGTCGTTTCGGGCCTTCCGGGGATTAAAGAGGATGAGAGGGTTTTGGAGGAAGAGGGCATTGTGGTCTTTTGGTGGAGTCAAGGGTTTTGGATCGTGATTTTGCGGAGTTTTTTTGGTTGGCGAAGTTCTTGAATTTTGAAATGGTCAGGTTCTTGAGGTGTTTGGGAAGTTGAATTGTTGAGGGGCAATTCGGGGTTTTAGGATGATTGAGTATGGAGAGGATATTTGGTTTGCAAGTATTCGGGTTTTGAAGATGTTTCAGGTTTCTGGGAGTCTTCAAGAATTGGAAGTCCTATGTGACTTAGAGTTGGTTCAAAGGAGGATTGAGAAGTGTTTATGGGTCCTAGAGTTCTATGGAAAGTTGGATTGGTTTATTCAGAATTGTCTCTCTTAAAGCTTTTAAGACCGAAAATCATTTTTTGTTGTAAAAGGGCGGATAATCCCAAGGGATTACCCTATGTACCCCTCGAACACGACACTTAACTAATAATAAGCGCCGAGGCTCGAAAGATGGGGCAATGGATTTATGTCAAAAAATAGGATTCAGAGAGAAACACCATGAATGAGATGTTCTCGGTCGAACCCTAATAACGTCTCTAACTCCCGGGTTTTAAAACATTAAAAACCGAAAACATTGAAATCGAGCGGAAGGGAGTTAGACGATTCTAAAATCCCGGCTGCAACTAGGAAGGTCGTTACTTCCCTAGCACCCCGCCTTGTAAAAATCCAGGCTGCAATTAGGGGAGGTTTGTCACCCTAATGCCCCGCCTAAAGAGATCCAGACTGCGACAAGGGAGGTTATGACCCCAGTGCCCCGCCTCGGATTTTTATTTTGGGAAGGAAGACAAGTGATGTTCTAACCATGGGGAAATGCTTTTGAAGGGGTTAGACATTTCTTGCTCCCCGAAAACGGTTTTATTTTGGAGTTTGAAAACTGAGTTAGAAGATCTTTGAAGTTGTTCGAATTCTCTATGAAGAAACGCTGATTTTGAGAAATGTTTCGGGAGAAACTTTCTGTATGTGAGAAGAACTTTCTGCGTTTGAGAAGAGTTTTCAGTGATGTGAAAGAGTTTTTTCCTTTAAAATTCCACAAAATGGTTTCATTGAAAACTTGATGAAATTGAATAAAGCGATGGTTTGAAATTCTTTTTTGGTTTTTGGATTTTGAATTGAAATTACAAGTTGGTGTGGATTGGGTGAAATGTATTTGGGTTTGAGTTAAATTGAGCTGGATGAAGTCGGTTTGGATTGAGGTCGAGTTTGAACTGGTTTGAGGCTCAGGCTTGAACTAGATTGAAGTTCGGGTTAGGTCAAAGTTGGGTCAAGGTCAAAATTAGGTCAAGGTCAAATTCGCTCAAAGTCAATTTGAATTGGTCAAGGTCAACATTTTGGTCAAGGTCAATGTTTTTGGTCAAGGTCAACATTTTTTGGTCAAGGTTAATGTTTTTGGTCAAGGTCAACATTTTTTGGTCAAGGTTTGACATTTGTGGACTTGTTTGACTTGTATGGGCTTGGACCGAATTTGGGCCAAGGCTTGGGCTGATTTTTATGAGCTCAAGTTTTGGTTGTGGATTTGGATTGATCTTTTGGTTTTGGGTTGGGTTGAGTATGGAATTTGGATCGGGCTGATAAATTGGGCCGGATGGGTATTTGGGCCGAGTGTGGGTATTTGGGCCGAGTGTGGGTTTTGGCCGAGTGTGATTTTTGGGGCGAGTGTGGTTTTTGGGCCGTGTGAGTATTTGGGCCGAGTGTGGTTGTTGGGCCAAGCTGGTCTTGGGCCGAGATGGTTTCGGGCAGGCCATGTAGAATTGGGCCATATCATGTGGTATTGGGCCGGTCATGTGGAATTGGGCCTCGGATTGGATGATGTGGCATTGGGCCTTAGATTGGATGATGTGGCATTGGGCCTTAGATCGGATGATGTGGCATTGGTTGGACTTTTGGGCTTAGCTGGGTCTTGAGTAACTGGGCCGGGTTGGGTGGAATTGGGTCGGGTTATACAGTGGGCCGGGTTGTGCGACGGGCCAGATTATGAGATGGGCCGGCTTTGGGCTTCAGGTTTGGGTGTTGTTGGCCCGGGCTGGTTTTGGAGCTGGGGTCATGGACTTGGGCTTTGGGCGGCTTTGGGCTTTGGGCCGATTTGAGATGGGGCTGATTTTGGGGACGGGCCAAGTTTGGCCGAGAAAAATTGGAGAATATGAGTTTACTACTTAAAAGGTTACAATATGAATTTACAAAAAGGTTGTGGCAATGAGAGACAATTTCTGGATTTGAGGGTGGAGGATTTTGAATTAAAGAGTTGGAGGTCTGAAACGGAAGTGAGATTTAATTACATATATATACATGTATTAGGTACATTTTAGGGTTTAGAATATTACCACCACGAGATAGGCCAATGGTCTATCAGGCCAGGGGAACACTCTCTATCCTAAAGGGATCATTGTTTGCTTATACATAATGTGTGTTTTAAGGTTTAGGATGTCACCACCATGAGATAGGCCAATGGTCTATCAGGCCAGGGGGACCCCACTACCCTAATGGCTTGGGCCTAAGGACATAGTAACTAGGGCTTAGATAACAAAGAGGTGCATAGGAGGAATGGATCAAAACATTGCAATGCAGTTGAAAAATACAATATGTACTCGTGAAATACAGAAAGAATCAGACCAAAATGCATGGAAGAAGAGCGACTTCTCAGATTAAAATAAATCAGATCAACAAAGTAGTAGCAGCCAACTAAATAAATCAACTATGTTTGAAGTTACCGGGGCATGGGGTATCTTGATCAGTTCAGAAATCGTGGTCCTAAGACCAAATGAAACATTAATCAGGTTTGAGTTGGGGTTGCAGTTTAATTAATCCTCTCAGGTGTTTACAGAACAGTCACCGTCACACCAATATGAAAGCGAGGCCTACAACTGCCGATTCAGATAAGGAAAACAGGCTCAGATTACCACATCGGTTCATCAGTTCATTGCTTCTTATTCAACCTAAATGAATTCCTAAGGTAGGCCAGAGTTAGCTAAATTATTCCTATGTCATCCAAGTCTGGTATTGCTTTATACAGAACAAACGTAAGGAAAGAAAACCAAACCTCGTAAGCGCACCATAGCAGCAAGCTAGAAAAAAGGCTAAATTCTAAATCCAAACTCAGCAACAGGTTCTATTATTGTTAAGCTAACCTTTTATTAACTTATTGCTGAACAGATCAAACAATCAAAGAGCAGGCCAGGACAGTTTTGCATTATTACCACTATGTATGGTCAGAGAAAAAGCCAACCGAGGTGTCCATGGTTTAATTTCGGAACAGACAGACAGTATACAGGAGCAGGATAAAGTGGCCATCGATGAGCAACAACCAATAATCCCACAAAGAAGCTCTTACTCCAGAAATCGAAACAATGAACATGCTTTTCATGACGTCAGGCAAATTTTATTCTGTCAAACCCAAACAACCGAAGCACATACAGAGATACTATATATCCGGCTCAAACTATCGCATCAGTTCATAAACAGAGGGCGAAACTTTTTGGGTTTAAGGGATAAATACCAGAGATGGAGACAAAGGAAAATCTCCTGCAAAGCAAACAACAAGAAATAGCAATAATACCCACATAAACTGTGGTCAGTATTCTATAGTTCAAACAACACTTTAAAGGTAACTGAGAGGGTTTTAGAGACACAACCTCCTCCATGGTCGTCTGTCAATGGTTCTCAAGGTGATATAACTTTCAGTTAATCGATATGCCCAGACACAGACCACTTGTGAATTCAAACCTCAAAGGAACACCAGGTGCAACAGTTTCAAAAATAACCAGAAGGAGAGACTATATAGTACCCTTTCGTGGGTACTTCCAATTGGTGCTTGTCAACTGCGAAAGGTAATGCTCAAAGACAGCGCAACATTCGTGGTAGTTTTCAGAATAATAACCACCAATGAGTTGAAGAATGCGGGAAATGAGGTTCATGACTGGAAGAGGACCAGTTCATAAATTAACCAGTACGAACATGGATAAAACTGCTACCGGAGATGGACCGGTTCTCAAATCAAAATAAAACAGCAAGGAGAAAGAGGTAGCAACACAACTGGGCGCGGACCAGTTTATGAATCGAGAACAGATAACGACTGGATGCAGACCAGTTTGGCAGTCTTTTAGAAGTAGCGACTGTTGGGCAACTCGAATGCCAGTATATTCGGAAGTGTGGAATCATACGAACTTCCTCAACCCGTTCGTGGACTACGATGTCCATATCGGGTTACAACACATATGCAGAAAACGGAGGTTCAGGCAACGCGAACTAAAGGAAAACAATGCGGAGACAGGGTGACAAAGAAAAATGGGTTCGATCAGTGCTATCGTCGAATACTAGTCCGACGAAACTGAAACTTCGGCCCTCGTCTCTTCGATTTCATCGGGCAACGCTTGCGGAAACGACAATTGAAATAGAAAAAGGGAGAAGAGAGGAGTAACCAAGCCAGCTTTCCACCCCGACAACATGGGGATTTACTTACGTTTTTGGAGATTGAGAACGGTGGCGACGGGACTATGAGCTTGCAGACTTTTCGGTGAAGAGCGAAAGCGAGGGATGGTTTCGAGTCGGAACGAAGGTGGTAGTGGAGATAATTTCTGGCAAGGACGTGGTGGTGAGTTTCAGGCGTAATGGTGTTCTCCGCGGTGGTTCGATGGCGAAAAAAGATTTCGAGTATGAAGAAATTCTATGATTCAGAGCTTGAAGGAGGATTAAGCTAGTGGTTTCAAAATTTTCGATGTTGCATGTCGATAGTCGAAGGGTCGGGGGGATGATAGACGTAAATAGAGTTCCGAGTGATCCAAACAGTAGTGGGTGGCTGAATGTTAAACTGTGGCTACAGTAGGGTTTTTAGTTGTAGTTTTATAACAGAGAGGTAGGTTTTTGGAGACAGATATTGGGTCCGATTTTGACTTTGGGTGTAGGTAAGAGTATGCTTGGTTCGGTTAAAACAGGAGGAAAAGAAATAAAACTGATATGCTCTCCCTGGGTTTCGAACTCGGGTTATTCCCCAACTCTCCCCACACTCTACCCGGCTACACTGTGATAGAACTTAGCATATGGGTAAAACAAACGGAAATTAAACTCTGAAACGAGCTGGACAAAAAACAAAAAGCGCCCTTCATTTTTGAAACCGGATTATTGTTGGAAATTCATTTTTGAAGAATTGTGTTTTTTCTGAAATGCTTTGAAAAAGATTATAAAATGATGGTTTCGTCTTAGCACGCACGCTAATATGTTTTTGAAAAAGAAAGGCAACGACCCCTCTTATTATTTCGGAATTTGCTTTATGGGGTGAGAATTTTTGGTGTCTACAGATGGCTCCCCTTGATTCAATTCTGCAATAGAAGGCTTGCAGAATTTGATCAAGGCTGACGGGGCGCCAAAAATTCTCACTGTGGTTTAGTGGTACGTTGGGATGCGACCGTGAGTGTATGAATATGATTGGAAGTACGAGGACTTATGACGAGCCTCAGTTAGACCTCTTGACATCTAACCCTAGGACTTATGATGAGCCTAGGATACTAACAATCCGGCTTGGTTTTAGGGTGCACGAGGGCTTAGGAGTGCCTCAACTGGACCTCTTGATATCCAGTCCTAGGGCTTATGACGGGCCTAGAATGCGATTGAGAGTACGAGGACTTAGGAGTGCCTCAACTAGACCTCTTGATATCTAGCTATAGACTTATGACGAGCCTATAATACCAATAACCCGATTTGATTTAAGGTGCACGAGGCTTAGGAGTGCCTCAACTGGACCTCTTGATATCCAGTCCTAGGGCTTATGACGGGCCTAGAATGCGATTGAAAGTACGAGGACTTAGGAGTGCCTCAACTAGACCTCTTGATATCTAGCTATAGACTTATGACGAGCCTATAATACCAACAACCCGATTTGATTTAAGGTGCACGAGGGCTTAGGAGTGCCTCAACTGGACCTCTTGATATCCAGTCCTAGGGCTTATGACGGGCCTAGAATGCGATTGAAAGTACGAGGACTTAGGAGTGCCTCAACTAGACCTCTTGATATCTAGCTATAGGACTTATGAAGAGCCTATAATACCAACAACCCGATTTGATTTAGGGTGCACGAGGGCTTAGGAGTGCCTCAACTGGACCTCTTGATATCCAGTCCTAGGGCTTATGACGGGCCTAGAATGCGATTGAAAGTACGAGGACTTAGGAGTGCCTCAACTAGACCTCTTGATATCTAGCTATAGGACTTATGATGAGCCTATAATACTTTGATGGAGTTGTACGAAACTCGCTGGTTTGAGTGGTTGATTTGAGGATGACTCTGGTCGTGGGTTGATCCGGGATTGGATGCTTTTTTATTGTTTTTGTGAGGGATGTGATATCGAATGCTTTTGTTGATGTGGCCCTTGACTTTGTCAGTGTGGGGCTTGTGTTTCGGTTTTGTTTTTGGTGGTCTTGGCCCGATGTGCACTATGGTTTCGGGATTTGGTATGACTTTTGGCTCCAGAGTTTCGAGATGACTCCGGTTTGATACACAACCCTCTTGTGAGCAACGACTCTGGGATGGTTGATGGGTTTGGCTTCGATATGATCCGAGGGCTCCGTATGACCGGATGGCTCCATTGTGGTCGGGTGGCTCCGGTATGGCTCTGAGATGGCTCCGGTTTGATATGCGGCTCCCTTGTGAGCAACGACTCTGGGATGGTTGATGGGTAGGGATTCGAAATGATCTGAGGGCTCCGGTATGACCGGATGGCTCCATTGTGGTCGGGTGGCTCCGGTATGGCTCTGAGATGGCTCCGGTTTGATATGCGGCTCCCTTGTGAGCAACGACTCTAGGATGGTTGGTGGGTTTCGATTTGGGTTGAGATTTTCGGGATGGCTGGTGGGTTTTCGATCTGGTTAGAGTTGTTCGGGATGGCTGGTGGATTTTGCTTTGCTTCGGGATTTTCTAGGTGGTGTGGGGACTCCAACAATAGATTTATCGTGGTTTGATGAGGTTTTTGATGGCTCCAGAAATGTAATGACTGTGATTTGAAGGGTTTGTTGTGGAATTTGTAGTGGGTGAATGGTTTTACAAGGGTAGGTGAATGGCTAAACACGGTTTTTGGCTTTAGGGTAGTCCCCATCATGGTTCCAGGATCTTCAGGGATGGCTCCGGGATGACTTTGTGTCGGTTGAGCATGACGATGCATTAGCTGGAACGAGGGGTAAAGGGAGATTGTCTTTGAGGTGGTCCGCACCCTGGGCGGGCTGCCTACGTACTCAATTCCATATTGAGATCAGACCATACGTAGTTCGAAATTTTGTAGGCAAGACCTTGGTAATGAGATAGATCTGATGTGGATTTGAGGTGGCTCCCGTATTGTTCTCGGACTATTAGGATGCCCCCTGTGTAGTTCCAAGGATGGTTTCAAAGTATGAGAATGGCTCCGTGTAGCTCTAGGGATAGTCTCAAAGTGTGGGGATGTCTCCCGCATGGCTCTAGGGATAGTCTCAAAGTGTGAGGATGTCTCCCGCATGGCTCTAGGGATAGTCTCAAAGTGTGAGGATGCCTCCCGCATGGCTCTAGCTTGGCTTTGGGAGTGGTGTCGTTGAGACTCGAGTATGACATGGGATAACTCCAGGAAGATCTTTGTATGGCTCCGGATTGCCGCAGTTTCTGATTTCTTTTTATCAAAATTTACGCATCAATAACTGCAACTGAAGTTGACTTTCAGCGAGACTAGGCAAAGTTCTTACCGTCAGATGCTGATGATGTACTGGTCATGATGCATGCAGGTATTAAATGCTAGATACGATGCAAAATGCATATGCAATTTTTGGAGAAAAGGTATGGCCCTATCTCTATTAATACGAGGTTTACGAATATAAAACATCTTCGGTTCGATCTTGAGTGATTGTTGAATTGGAATGTGTGAATCACTTTCCTCTCATGGAGGGATGCGGGTCAATCTCTCGTGAGTATGGTTGTGTGTGATAATGGTGTGATGATACTCTCGCCGCTCGGAGCAGTATTTTCCTTAGAAATTCTTTTCGAGGTTTTGGACTTTCCGGTCCTTACAAATTCCTCACCTGCAATGGGGTAAGCTGTTCATGATTTGGTGCTTAGATCAAAGAATCACTCGCACTCGAAAGACCTTGTGGAGTAAGGTCACACTCATTCGCTCACGATTCCTTTGTCATATGACGGGACATGTTGATAACAAGTATGAAGCTATGATTCATGTTTCAGATCTGATACTTTCAGTCAACACTCAACAACTAACGAGTCAGAGGTCTTTTATTGGGTTATAACGGGGTTGAGGGGTATGATGTATGTCACATGGGACTGGAGGATTTATTTGGGAATTGTGGAGCTTTTGTGCAATAGAGGACATGTTTCACCTTTGTCATGGGTGGAATGATTAGACGGGTTTTGATAACCCCTTATCGGTTTCTTTAGGACATCGTTGGTCCTTTTGGTTTGGACTTCTCCTTCTTGCCTCTTCTGGCGTACGATTTGAACTTTCCTCTCATTTGGGTGTTTTGGAATTGTATTTGGCTCATCGACTTTCTCAAGCATTCTATACTTCGTATTCTGGCTCTCAGCTTTGGAGTTGCATTGACTCATCGATCTTCTTGAACATTTTTGGTGCTCTTTTTTGGCGTTTGGCTTTGGAGTTGCATTGACTCACTGATTTCTTCAAACATTTCATTTATTGTGTTTATGAAAGATGGTGGGGAGGGGCCATGGCTCCGGCTCCTTCGAGCTCCTCTATTGAAAAGGTAAGTCTGTATATGTCAGGTGGCATGTTGTGGAGTTCGTAGAAAAAGGTTTATCATGAAAAGCTCAGCGGGGCTCACTAAGGGATTATGTTGAGGGCAGTTGAAGCTCTTTGGTTTTGTGGAGATTTTTGATCCCAAGTGCCTCGTCATTCTTATTAGTTAAAGATTGTTTTCTTACTATTCTCGGATCTTTGCATGAATCACAGTTAGTATCCTGTTTATCGACATTGATCTCACTTTCAATCATGCCTCTCCATGTGCTAAAGGAAAGCACAAGTCACTCGTGGTTTTACCTCCGTTGGATCTCTCTACCTTCCCTCATCGCTCGATAGATCGTCCAAAACACTCAATCGAAATTCAAGAGAAAATACCGGTCTTTGCACACTACTCACTTGGTTTGTGGTGCTAATTTTGATTGGACCCTAGTGTTCATTGATGGGTTGAGAGATTAGTGGTTCACGCACTCCGTTCAATCATTCTCTTAAGATTTTCCCAAAGATGTCATTTCGATATGGGGTATGCAAATGCGATTATCTACCATGCGATGTATTGTGGTAATGTGGAACTACTACATATAGGATGCATGAAATGCTGAAAATGGTGAATGGAAATGGTTGATTGAACGTTTTTTTTTAATTTTGTTTTGTTTTTGGATGCAATGCATGAATGGTAAGGTTTCGCCTAGTCTCGCTTGAGTCGGTTCCAGTTAATAGTCCACGAAGCTCATCCCGTCACGATTGGCCCTGAAGGTGGTCTAGCTGTTGGGGTCGCTGTCGGAGAAGTATCTCGAGTGAGGTCGGGTTGGTGATTGGCTTCTGGATTTCGAATTTTTAGGGAGTGATAACTCCCGCATGGTGGCCCCACAGTATGACATGCTCTTTCCCTTTTAGTCACTGTCGTGCATGGTGATTTTGATTGGGAGAGGTTTGAACTCGGTTTTCTTTTCTATCCCACTGAGATCGGGCTCTAGCGGTCGAGATATTGGGATGAAAGCTGGTATATAGTGTGATGACAAAAAAACACATGATTATGCAATTTTTTGAGGTGGACAGGACTTGCATATGTTTGACGAATTTGAACTGACCAAGAATGCATGGACTTTTGTAATGAATGCAATGCATGCGGTTTGCTTTGTGCTTGTTGTATTTATTGGTGTGTTTGTTCAGGGGACACCTTCCGTAGATACCATGAATTTTCACCCCATAAAGCGATTTATGAATATGTAACTGTGAGGGGTCGTACCTCATTCGTTCTTTTCATTATACGTGCATGCCAAAAGAAACCAAAGTTTGGAAAAAAACCAATTTGAACACGTGTTTTCAAAGTGGTGGATTCTCTCAATGGATTCTGACGCTTGTCATTCGCAAATAAAATAGGGAGTGGGGAAACCCTATACACGTTGATCTAAATAAACGCGAAGAGGATGTATAAACCATACATGTAATCTATTCAGAAATGGACAAGCGAGAAAAGAATCATAGGGAAAAACCTATACATCATCAATCCTAAAAGTCATTAAAGGGGGAATTTCGAGCTAAACATATTCTGAAATCTTCTAGCCGTCTTCGGAATTCTGGCAGACTGTCCACGCTCGTCTTCGGGCTCTTGGTCGGCTGCTCGATCGTCTTCGGGCTCTAGGCCGGCTGCTCGCCGTCGTCTTGGGGCTCTTACTGGTTGTCAGGCTATTGCAGCGAAGCAGTACTGTGATCAAACAAAACGAGTTGGTATTCTTCTGATTTTCAACAGTTTGAACTCGAACAGGTGTTCCTAATCTTCATGTCGCTTGACCCGGGTTGGTATACTTCTGATTTTATATTAGACGGTTGGTGATAGTCTTCTTGTCACGCGGCTAGCTCCACGGGTTGGTACGTTTCTGGCTTTCAGCTTGACCCGTAGTCGATCTTCATGCTGCTCCACTTGCTCCGACGAGAGGAATGGGGAATATTTTGAGAAAGGAAAATGAATGATTGAGCACTAAATCTTATGTGAAAATCCATCACTTTTGTGAAAACACAGAATGACTAGTACGCTCCACGGTAATGACCGGCTGCTCTTGAAGGTGGGTTGAACTTCAAAATAACAGGTCACAACATGGGGACTAAATCATTTATTTTGAAATACGTTTGTGAGAAATGCTTTCGAAACAACATCGTGAGAAATGCTATTTGAAACTCGTTTGCAAAAAATGGGTTTTGAAAGCTATTTTAGAGACTAGTTTTGAAAAAAAAACATTTGTGAGAAACATTGTTTGAAAATCATTTGTAAACAGTAGATTTTTGAAATTTGTTCTTTGCAAACTGCTTGATAAAGTTTGTTTTCTGGAAGACTTTGATTGAAACCGATTTTGAAAACTGTTTTGGAAATAACAAATTTGAAGATCATTTTTTTTAAATCATTCGAGATGGACGACTCTGAAGATATTTCATTGGAGTGTTCGAACTTTTTCTTTGCCAATTTGAAACATGATCACACATAGATGTAAGTGCAAAATAAAAATCGTGGCTGATTTTTTGGAGCTGAGTGTGAATGATTGGGATAATCACCTTCCAGTCAATCAATGCTTCTACCACCGGGGGAACCGTCGTCCTTCACTGTTCATCTCTCGGGATTTATCTCTGTTATGCCTTGTGGGGCACGTCATTAAGAAAGACCGGAGTGCTTAAGTTCGAAGGTCGGGATACCCGAAGTGATACAGTCACACGAGCCACCGAGGATTATCACAAATACTCACTTTTCGGGAAACTCGGGGAAGTACTGCATGGGAACGGGTCTCTCGTCATCTGTACGGTCAGGTGTGTCTAAAGTCCAAATTATTCACTGACTACGTTGTGCCATGTAGGGTATCCGGTAAATACGGATCCTCTATGGACGTGTAGCGTGACATTGGGCTTTAGAGACACCCGTGGTGCAGAGGAACAATGGAGAACTGAGCCCATGCAATCTTCAGGGTAAGGCAGAAGGGTGGTCAGACAGGCGGCATACAAGGGGTGACTCTCCGTAAAAACCCTTAGACACCGGATCAGGCAGCTGGACACTGAAGGCTCATGGTTCACTATATGCTGGCTAGACTCGGATAATGGAGGTATATTTGGATCATGAGTATCAAGGCGTAGGTCGATGACCATCTCGCCCCGTGGGTATAACCATTCAAATGAATGACCCGACTCATGGGGAATCAATCGTGGACCGATCGGCATCCCGTGACTCGTGAATAATACGGGTGACCACAGAGGAATGCATGTCCTGCTACCCAACCAATGCACCCCACAATCATACAACATATAAGTAAAGTAGGGAAGTTAGCACCAACCAATATTTACTAAATTTTGTCTTGAAGGTGACAATTCCAATTTGGTTGATTTTAACCTAAGGGAAGTTAGCTTCATTCAATCCTATGTGTCTCTTTCTAATCGTGAGCTAATTATTAACCCAATTGTTGCAAAGTTTGTTGAGGATCTATCAAGTCCTATCTGTCCTCATCAGATACACACTCCGAGTGTGGAGTAGAATCCTAGAGGCTTGGAATGAATCTCTTAAAGGGTTTGAAAAGAAGTTAGGAAATCCTGACAATCTGAATGGAGTTTCAGTCTTCCTTGACCAAGTTTATGAGAAAAACTTACTCAAGTTTTCCCCAGCAGAGTCGCCATTCTGTGGAGGGTGATTTTTCGGTATGAGGGGGTCTATTAAATCATGGTCTAACTAAGAAGTCTAGATCCTAGAAATTTGCCATTCTGTGGAGGGTGAAAACCCGTTAATCTGGCATCCCTCAATACCTACTCCCTCAAATGTACCTACATACACTACATCTCCGTCTTTCCCAAAACTTATGGGGAATGCTAGTGAGCACTACACCCGCTCTCAATGGGCTCCACGCGGACTTATGCCTCTATAAGGCGGAGTTGACTAGAGTCGCCACCTAGTTTGACCTATGATAACTAGGAAGGGAGATCGGGTTCTAAGAACCGTTAATTGACTCTGAGATTATTACCTATGGATAGGACTTATCCGGTCGTGTCAAAGATTCTATGTGGGTTCGCATGGGTTACACCCCTTAGAAGTGGCAACGACCACGACTTCATTGGTGCCCGAGGAAACCTCGGTCTCCGATTGTCGGGATTGCTTTCTTTCAAAACCTTATGGAGAGATTCAATTTAAAGCCAAAGGATAGGATTAGTGTGTGAGGAATAGATGATTTTGAAGAGTTTGGAGAAAAGGGCTGGTCTTGGAGTATCGTTTGTGGGATTGGTCGAAGTGATGAGGAGTTTTGTTTATTTTCGAGGGGTTTGAGCTTGTCTTGATTTTTGTGGAGTTAAGGGCATTTTGGTCGTTCTTGTGGAGTTGAGAGGTGTTCGGATTCTTTGGTGGAATTGAGGAGTTTTTCGTGTTTGTAAAGTTTGGATTTTTTTTTGAATGGTCAAAATTTTGAGATGATTTAGGGAGTCGAAAGTGTTGATGAAGTATAAAAGAGGATGTTTGGTTTATAGGTGTTCGGGTTTTGAGAAGGTTTCAGGCTTAAGGGAGTCTTCAAGAATTGGAAGTCCTATGTGACTTAGAGTTGGTTCAAAGGAGGATTGAGAGGTGTTTTTGGGTCCTAGAGTTCTAATGGAAATGTTGGATTGGGGTATTCAGAATTATCTCTCTTAAAGTTTTTAAAAAAACTGGAAAATCTTTTTTTTTTGTGAAAAGGGCGGATAATCCCGAGGGATTACCCTATGTACCCCCTCGAACATGACACTTAATTGATGGTAAGTGCCAAGGCTCGAAAGATGGGGCAAATGAATTTATGTCGAAAAATAGGATTCAGAGAGAAACACCATGAGATGTTCTCGATCGAACCCTAATAACGTCTCTAACTCCCGAGTTTTAAAACTTTAAAAACCAAAACATTGAAATCGAGCGGAAGGGAGTTAGATGATTCTAAAATCCCGGCTGCAACTAGGAAGGTCGTTACTTCCCTAGCACCCCGCCTTGTAAAAAATCTAGGCTGCAATTAGGGGAGGTTTGTCACCCTAATGCCCCGCCTAAAGATCCAGACTGCGACAAGGGAAGGTTATAACCCCAGTGCCCCGCCTCGGATTTTTATTTTGGGACGGAAGACAAGTGATGTTCTAACCATGGAGGAAATGTTTGAAGGGGTTAGACATTTCTTGCTCCCCGAAAACAATTTATTTGGATTCGAAAACAAAGTTAAAAAGACTTTGAAGGTTGTTCGGAATTCTCGACAAAGAAACACTGATTTTGAGAAACGTTATTAGGAGAAAACTTTCTGTATATGTGAGAAATTTCTGCAATGGAGAAGAGTTTTCTATGATGTGAGAAAAGTTTTTCCTTTAAAATTCCACAAAATGGTTTCTTTGAAAACTTGATGAAATAGTGGTTTAAGATTCTTTTTTTTTGGTTTTTGGATTTTGAAAGGAATTTACAAGTGAGTGTGGATTGGATGAAATGTATTTGGGTTTGAGTTGAATTGAGCTCGATGAAATAGGTTCGGTTTTGATTGAGGTTCAGGCTTGAACTAGATTTTTTGAGTTGGGTCAAAGTTGGTCAAGGTCAACGTTTTTGGTCAAGGTCAACGTTTTTGGTCAAGGTCAACGTTTTGGTCAAAGTCAACGTTTTTGGTCAAGGTCAACATTTTTGGTCAAGGTCAATGTTTTTGGTCAAGGTCAACGTTTTTGGTCAAGGTCAACATTTTTGGTCAAGGTTTGACATTTGTGAACTTGGGCCAACTTTGGGATTGGGCTTGTCTTGACTTGTGTGGGCTTGGTTTGACTTGGGTGGACTTGGGCCAACTTTGGTTTATGGACTTGGGTAATGGGCCGGGTTTATGGATTTGGGCCGGATTTATGGACTTGGGCCGGATTGGGTTAATGGGCCGACTTGGGCTGATGGGCCGAGATTGGGTTTGGTTTGTGGACCGAGGGCATTGGGCTTGGTTTGTGGGCCGAGGGTGTTGGGCTTGGATTGTGGGCCGAATGTGGTTTGGGCCGAGATTGGGTAATGCAATTTTTATTTTTTGGGTTTTTTGAATCAAATTTTAAAAGAAAACAAGTGAGAGTTAAAGGTTTGTTTTTATACACAGTGATGAAAACATGAAAAATTTGAGAACTTCTGGATAGGATGTGGAGAGAGGGGATGGGTTTGGAGGAATTTTTTGGTTTGAAAAAAAAGTTCATTACCTACATATATACATATTTTTAGATGTGTATTTTAGGGTATAGGGTGTCACCTTGACCAAGAAGGACAGGACATGACCCACTAAGTGCCAAGGGACACCCACTATCCTAAAGGCTTGGCCCTAAAGGACTTATAACTATGGCTTAGTGAAGGTTAAAACAATAGGGCTAAAGCAACAAAATGTAAAGTAAGTAGTAAATCAAGAGAGTAAGCAATTAGGATGAACAAGTAGCCAAAATGGTTAAGGAGTTACAAAACAATCTATTACGCAATCAGAAAAATCTAGCTGAGACATCAGTGTGCAAGAAGATAGATGATGCTAAGATAAAACAATCTCTAAATCAATTCAAAGTGCAAGGAGTAATCTGTGAAGAAAAAGTATGATTTTCCAAACCCATAGAAGGCTACCGAGAAAAGCCCAAAGTTCCACAAGCCGAACGTACGCGCAAGACCCGGATCATTTCCAAGTCAAACAGACCCGCATGTGTGAGTCTCGAGCCAAATCCAATGAACCATGTGTGCACCTCAGGCAAGTTGCAAAGCAATAGCAGTTAGTACACGAAATGGTACGTTCACTGGGATCAAAATAGTTGTCAGAGCATAATAAAATGCACAATGGACAGTGTGTAATCTCGCTGGAGTTAATCGATCAGCAAAGCCATAACCAAAGTGTTTAGCAATTCGAATCCCAAACCCAAACCAATCAACAACGATAGAAGCTGTAGATAAAACCCATTACCAAGGCCAAGTAAACCAGTGGATCGAACTGGTGTCAAAGACTCACCGATGGTGGAATCCAACATGAACAGAGATGGGGATAAGTTTTTTGCAGCGGGAAAGGCCGGAAGAAAACCGCCATAGATACTTCGATGAGATTCCAAAGTGAACCGGCAGTGAAGCCAAAATCCACCAGTTTATCCTAAAGTCAAATCCAAACAGCAACATGTGTGATTCTCATCTCTGATCCAGCGATTAAACATGTGCCTCGGCCGAAAAGGAAACGAGAACGGAGGGTTAAATATATTCAGATCAAATGAACATCTCACAAAGCAATTAGCAAAACCAAAGTCTCAGTTCAGAGTAAATCAAACAAGCTTGATTAATGACAAATTAAGCCAAAGTCTAGGGAAGCATGGCAACAGATCGTTCCTCAACTTGTCGAGCTAGAAGGAAAAATCGGACTGTGAGTGTTTATAATAAGAGGAGGAAAGCACACGTATAAAGAGCAACCATTTTTTTTGAAGTAATCAGGGTCACCAGACAGCACCGACAAACACGAAGCTACGCGATTTCACATATCAGGCCATGAGTACAATCGAAGAAACAGAAGAGGCAGAAGATGAGAAATGCGCGAGGATAAAACACAAGGCCAGGTTATGCTAGCATCGATTTCTAGCACCATGAATCCTCTGCATAGAAGACGAACAGATGATGACGCCTCCATCGGGTTAAACTCCGATTTACAGAAAAATCAAACAACATAGAAATCGAGGGGAATTTAACGAAGAGCTTCCCTGTTGCTGAATCGAGAAAGACGAGATAGAACAGGAAGGAGATCGGGACAAAATTCCTGGCTAAATGTCGTTAGGGGCGTCACGAATTCAAACAAGTCTTTGAGTTGTGTCTGCTGCTTCTGCTTGCCGGTTTTTAAATCGGATTTCCAAACGTGAGTGACAAGAGAATGTGGAAGGTTCTGGTCCTTAGGGTATCATCGACTGGGTTTTAGCAGAGAAGAAGATGGAGGTGCCTGGTTTCGAAGAGAATGGAGGCGATGTTCTTCTTCGCCAGTTTTATTATTTTTTTTGAAGAAGATGACAGAATAGAGGTTTTTTGAAGCAGGAAGAAGAGAATGGTGTCGGCTACCGTCACCACGAAGAGAATGAGGTCCTTTTTACTGTAGGATTTGAGGTTGTCTTATAATGAGAGGGTGGGGTTTAGGGTTTTTGAGTGGGCTTGAGTTATTATTTGGGCTTGTAGGTCCAATGCTTGGAGCTGGAATGGGCTATGGGATTGGGCTAGACCAGAGTTCAACTAAATGTGGATTGGGTTTGTAAGATGAAAATAAAAGTGTCTAAATAGAAGTGAACTGAAATGATAATAAAAATACCAATGTTAATAGTAGAATAAAATAAAATATAAGAAAAGGTGTATAGATGAATAAAATAAAAATAAATAAATAGAATATAAACAAAACAAAATAAGATAGTAAAATAAGTGAATAAATAAAAAGGGACGACCTTGAAACTGGACTGTCGATGGAAATTCATTTTCGAAGAATTGTGTTTTTTCTGAAATGCTTTGAAAAAGATTATAAAATGATGGTTTCGTCTTAGCACGCACGCTAATATGTTTTTGAAAAAGAAAGGCAATGACCCCTCTTATTATTTCGGAATTTGCTTTATGGGGTGAGAATTTTTGGTGTCTACAGCGGCAACAGCGTAAAGTAGTGTGATGAGCTTTTTAGATGCGTTCTCCGGGTATAACCAAATAATGATGAACAAAAATGACCAAGAGAAAACATCCTTTGTCACCTCGACTGGTATTTTTTGCTACAAGGTCATGCCGTGTGGATTAAAAAATGCAGGGGCAACTTTTCAGCGAATGATTGACGAAGTATTCCGGGAGCAGTTGTCCCGAAATGTGGAGGCATATGTGGATGATATAGTAGTAAGGAGTAATTCTATAGCCCAGCACATGGAAGACCTTGAGGAAACCTTAAACACCCTGGATAAATACAAGATCAAGTTAAATCCTGAAAAATGCATCTTCGGGGTCACTCAAGGAAAGTTTTTGGGATTTATAGTCGGACAAGAGGAATCGAGGTTGATCCAGAAAAAACTCAAGCGGTTCTTAACCTTCCGCGGCCAAGAAACATCAAGGATGTGCAAGCCCTGAATGGAAGGCTCACTGCTTTAAGTAGATTTTGCTCCAAGCTTCAAGAAAAGTCTATCCCATTCTTTAATGTCCTCCGGAAAAATAAAAAGTTCCAGTGGGATACAGAGTGTATAGACGCCTTCAAATAAATCAAGAAAATGCTTCAGGAACTTCCGAAGTTTGGCGTTCCGTCACCAGGCCAGGATCTATTCTTATATTTGTCAGTTTCAGAATGGACGGTGGCAGCGGTCCTAGTCATGGAGGAGGAAAAAAAGGAAATCCCTGTCTATTTTACCGGAAAGATCTTAACCGCCGCGGAAACAAGATACTCTAATATCAAGAAAGTTTTGTTTGCTCTTGTGATCACATCCAGGAAACTGAAACCATACTTCCAGTCGCACCGAATCACCGTCCGAACCAATTGGCCCTTGAAACCAATCACCAATAACCCGAACGCCTCCTGAAGGATGATTAATTGGACGGTAGAGCTTACTCATTTTGAAATCTATTATGTTCCGCGGACAACAATAAGAGCCCAGGCCCTGGTTGATTTCATCACTGAGGCAAGTTTCTTCTGTCAAGAGGAGCGGGAAGTCCCGTACAAGATGTGGGTGGATGGAGCTAGGTGTAAAACCGGTGCGGGGGTTGGGGTTGTAATCTAGACTCCCGATGGAAGGAAAATGAATCATGCGGTAAGGTTGGAATTTGAAGTAACAAATAATGAAGCAGAATACGAGGCGCTAATACAGGGGCTGGAAATAGCCTGTGCTCTGGGGGTGACGGAGCTGGAAATACAATCTGATTCCTTGCTTGTAGCAAGGCAAAGTGAGAACATCTTCGAAACAAAGGAGGAAAAACTGAAACTCTACTTGATAAAGGTACAAGATCTAAGGGCAAGATTTTCGAAATGCAACCTCCGACATGTATCCAGAGACCAAAATTCGGAGGCCGATGTACTGGCTAAATTAGCAAGTATAGCGGAAGGAATACCGGCAGAAGTCCAGCTACAATTAAAGAAATTCTCAAGTATAGGAAAAATGGAGATAATGGCAGTTGAGATAACCGATTTAAGTGAATCATGGATGACCCCGATTGTCCGGTACATCCAGCAAGGGACACTACCGGAGGTAGAAAAAGAGGCCAAAACAATAAAAAGAAGGGCAGCATCGTTCTTTTTTGAAAACGGCCAGCTGTACAAGCTATCTTTTGGCAGACCATCACTGAAATGTGTGACAGAGAGTCAAGGACTAGAGTTTGTTAGTGAAGTCCACAACGGGGTATGCGGCAATCACCAAGGAGGAAGAACGATAATGCATAAAATTTTAAGGATGGGCTACTTTTGGCCGGCAATCCAAAAGATATGCGGAGACTATGTCAAAAAAATGTGTGCAGTGCCAGTTACACGGTCCAAGGGTTGGAAACCCACCTGCGGAGATGAAGTCTATCACCTCCCCGACCCCTTTTGCGAAATGGGGATTGGATATCGTCGGACCATTTCTAGAAGCTTCTCCCGGAAGGTATAGATACTTATATGTGGCGGTGGACTACTTCACCAAATGGGTAGAAGCTCTTCCGGTAGTAAATATAACTGCGCGAAAGACAGAGGCGTTTGTTTGGAAGAACGTCGTGTGTTGGTTTGGCATACCGAGGGTAATCATAACGGACAACGGCACACAATTCAATTGCAAAAGCTTTAGGGAGTTTTGCGAAGAAGGGAAGATTGACTTGAGATTTGTGTTTGCAGCTCATCCGCAAGCAAATGGCCAGGTTGAAAATACCAATGGACAAATCGTGAAGGCTCTGAAAAGAAAGTTGGAAGGTAAGAGAGGAAGGTGGGCGGAGGTGCTGCCGCAAGTCCTATGGGCTAACAGAACGACTGTCAAGGGGTCAACCGGAGAAACCCCTTATAGATTGACATACGGTCTGGAGGCAGTGGTACCGGCGGAAATCATGATCCGTCAAAAAGGATTGAAGGGTACGAAGAAGAAGAGAACGACGAAGGCATCCGAGATGAGTTGGATGTCTTGGATGAAAAACGAATGATCACTGATTTAAAAAATCAAAATGACAAGTTGAGAATTGAACGCCATTTCAATAAAATGGTAAGGGAACGGTTTTTTTCCGCGGGTGACTTGGTACTTCGGGAGGTAAAACAACCAACGAAATTGCAACCTCAGTGGGAAGGCCCATATATCGTTCAGGTTAAGACAGACCGAGCATCTTATAGGCTCCGAAATATGGACGAGAGTGATCTGCCACATTCCTGGCACGCAGAGTGCCTCAAGAAGTTCTATGTGTAATATCTTTTTTGGCTACAAGTTAATGGATTGTTTGTTGAAAACGCATGAATGATCTCATATGGATGTCCGAAGATCTCACAATCAGTAGCAATGAAGTGTTTTACCCGACGATCTCAGTTGTCTTGTTTTCAAAATGTTTTACTCTCCGGTAATGATGTATAAAGTTTTCGGACAAAAACAAAAAACATTGCAAAAACAATTTTTCTCTTACTCAAAGACAAGGAACAAAGGGTTTTAAGAAAAGAAAAGAAAGACAAAGAATATGACCGACGATCTCACCATCAGCGATGGTAGAGTGTTTTGTATTCGACGATCTAACCATCAACGATGGTAGTGTATTTCATCCGACGATCTCATGTCTTGAAGACAAAAGAGTGTTAAACCGACGATCTCACCGTCTCGAAGTCGGTAGAATGTTAAATCGACGATCTCACCATGTGTACAGTGGTAGAGTGTGTGTAACTAAAAGGTTACCGAAAAGAAATCTTGGCAAAGTAAAAAGTAGTTTAAAGATTCCTCGTTAACAAAAGTCTCCGACTTTTGGGAGACCGGTCGCTCCGGTCATGCCCGAAAGATCTGGCCATCCCATTTAAAAAGGGGAAAATGATTTACAAAACAAAAGTGCTGCGGAAACAAAATGTATAACAACTGTAACAAAAACTATGACAAAAATAAAAAGTTTATGATGCAGGCCCTGCAGGATCCTCCGCAAGCTTCTCGGATTCTTGCGTCCGCTTCTTAGGGGTTGAGGTGCTTTCTCCGGAGTCTTCCTTCTCCTCACCTACCGGAACAAGAGCAGCATCACTACGGGCTCGCACAATGGCTGATACCGTGAAAGATGGGGTAAAGTATGTGTTCCCTGTGGGCCGTGAGAACCTCACCAGCTCCTCATGATATCCAGTGGAACGAGCAAGAGCTTCAAACTCTAAGCTATCATAAAGAGCTTCGTCCACAGATTGTTGCTTCTCGGAGAAGAACTCGGATATAACTCGTTGGCTCTCCCCAGCAAGTTTACGGCACTAAGAAGAGAGTGTCTCTTTGAGACCTGAAATAGTACGGTCCTTCGTTTGGAGTTCCGACTGCGTCTCTTTGAGAACCCCCTTTAACTTCGCAACTTGGATCTTGTAGGATAAGGCAAGACTCCGGTATCGTTCCCTCTCCGACTCCGAAGTGATTAGACACCTTTTTAAGCCAAAAGTCGGAACTTCTGGCAGTTTCTGACGAAGGACTTGGATTTTCTGCATAAAATACAGAGAATTAGCACAATAATATGAAAGGAAAGGAAAAAATAGAAACTTTCGGTGATATGAAGATTACCGGAAGCCTTTTTATTCTGTGCTTCCAGCTCTTCCTCAAGCTCTTTGATTCGAAAAGTTGCCTGGGCAAGCTTTTCCCTCTCCGTTTCAAGGCTGGCTTGGAGATCATTCTGTTTGGCCTCAGCTGCTTGCAAGAGTTGGTTCCTTTTTTCCAACTCTGATTCAAAGGAAGACCAAAGATCCTCAGTAGATCTCCGAATCTCTTTAGCAACCTTCCGAACGTCTTCAGCTTCCTCTTCCATCACCCACTTCTGATCGTCAAAAGAAGCCTGCAGCCTGTTGACAGCATCCTCTTGGTCGATGGATGCAGCTTCTTGGAGTTCCTCCCGGAGGGCGGCCTTTTCAGCCTCAAATTGAGCCTGCACCCGTGTAAGGATTTCTTGAGCCTTGGCCTTCTCTTCATCGGCAGCTTTCTTGTATCTCTCCGCTCGGGCCTCATAAGAGCGAAGGGCTTGGGAAGAGTATTGAGACTGGGTCTCAACGCATTGGGCCATCACCATGGGCTAAAAAAAGGCAAAAGTATCAGAATAAAAAAACAAAAGGTAGTACAAAGATAAATATATAAAAAGAAGTCAAACCTGAATTAAGGCACTCCAGAGGCAGTCAAAGGCCTCTCTCTTCGGAAGAGAGTGGCGGACGATGGCGTTAGAGCTACCCTCCCCAATCCGGAGTTTTTGTTTCAAGGGAGTCGGATGAGAAGCAGGGGCAAAAATTCCATTGTCATTTTTTGTCACCTCCGCAACAGTAGACCAGAGGGTCTTGTACCCCATCCCATGAACAAATGGAATTCGAGGAACCGGGTTTCCCCGGTGATAGCCCCAGTCCAGTTTTGAAGAAGGACCGCAGACCGAAGGATCAGCTCGCGGTGGAGGAGAGGATCTGTCGCTCGCATGCTTGCTCCTGGCTCCATACTTAGGAGCCTCCTGGGAAGGGGCGTCAGACGACTCCGAAGAAGAGTTTCCCTCTGCACTACCCTCGGCAATACCTTTGCCCTTTCCGGGCGGAATTTCCGAGCCTTTTTTCCCTCTGTGGCACCACCTTCCTTTATTACGACACCGCGCACGGGTCGGCGCGCCCGTTCAGGCTCAGGGTCTGCGGAGGGTGGAGCAACAGCTACGAGAGGCAAAGTCATAAGTAATCAAACAAATACAAAGTTGAAACGAAAAAGAAAAAAGGCTGTGGAAAGGTATACCAGTGGAAAAAATGGAATCGGTATTTTGAGTTAAAGCTTCATCTACGCAAAAAAAGCCATGCAGATCAGGGAAGAGGGATGATATGGGAGTTAAATCCACATCTTTTTTAACTCCGCCCGGACTGCAGGCAGGAGTGGACACGGGAGTACCTGTTTCAGAAGGGACAGCAGCAAAGGGACCGGTGGAACCAGTTTCGGTAACATTGTAACACCCCTACCATTAATACAGTGCTTACCGTCCAATCTCCCTACATATCAGATACACGCAGCGGATATATACTTACATACAATGGGTGATACAATGCCGTTAGTCACCCCCGTGACTAACAAGGCTACTACTTCTACATACAGCATCGGTCTGATGGACCGGAATCCCGAGTACTACAAATCTACGATACATTCTCCATTTACCAAATACTACTACAATCTTCATTCAATACAATACTCCAAGTACAATACAATATAATCTACATACCGAGTTTACTAGGTTCCAAATCAAATACAATACTTCTCCCAAGTTCATACATACTCACTAAGAGTCTACATCTACCCATTCCTCACAACTACTTACTTCCTAAGTACAAGGGGTGTGCTGATTAGTACCCCTCTACATTCTACTACTACTATCCAAATGTAGTCACCGGTCTCGTGCCTTGACCATATCCTCTTCGGGTACCTGCACACTAAAAACGTTCCCCCGAAGGGGGTCAGCTTTCGCTGCGCATGATAACCGCATACCCCGCGTACTAGTGAGGGTACGCCGACCACTTGGTCGAATACATGCAGTTCATTTTCATACAAACATACATGCATACATGCTCTTATACACAATATTACAATACATTACGCAAGACATACACACATACATACACTTCAATACATACAAGAAGTACAACATAAACCATCCAATACATACTTACCTTTTTCCGAATTACACATACACATTACATACACAATATACAATACTTGTTAGCTTCATTGGTCCACCCGGGTTAATCGGGTGGAGATTACTCTTTTACTCGTTACTCCATACATACGCATACATACTCATACTCATACTCATACTCATACTCATACTCATACTTACTTACTCTTACTCTTACTCATGTTAAGTCGTCGGGACCTCCGGCCCTGGGGACTACTCCTTCCCACCTCCGGGATTTACTTGACTCACCAATCCGGGATGCTACCCATTTAAGGGGTTTGGGCCGCGGACCAGTTTAAGAGTCAGGAATCGGATCCAACCTCTTGTGTCTCCTCATCCTCACGCGTGACCGAAGCTATATCGGACTTCTACTCATTCCAATTTACTCACTTAAGTTAGGAGTTAGGTAGTTAGGAATTAGTAGAAGTCATTCATTCAACCACATACACAAATACATGATGCATATACACATCCATACAAAATACAATACAATATACAAGTACACTACGGAATACAATTACACTTCATCATCATTCATATATTTCATGAATTATACAAACTATTGTTCAAGACAAATATCTTGAACAATGTAAACAAGCACAAGTAAGTGCAATATAGTCCGATTCATGCTTTTATCTTATTTAGGTGGTCACATAAGCACACAAATCGGGGTAACCAGATTAGGATAAAGGGCATGAAGAAATCATACCTTTCACCGTTGACTTTGGACTCACCGACTCCCTTCGGTGTTCACTATTTGAATCCTATGACATACATACAATTGAGTGGTTAATTATCCATAACTAACCTTACTCATTACTTCCCTTATTGATTCCCAGTTTATACTTACTAACTCTTTGTTACTTAAATACATTTACTTAAGTTACTTACTTACAATTATTTTCTAAGCTTTTTATAGCCTTAATGACCATTAAACATCATTAATCATGTCTTAATTAACTTATAATATCACTACCCATCCTTACCCTACTTTAGTTTAGCTTTAAAATACATTCTGGGCACTTTTCAGGGTGGTCCGGGTTTGTGTCCGGGGATACAAACCCGGACCAATGCATTTGGTCAGCTCTCGGGTGTATTCTGTGTGTGGTCCGGGTTTAGGGCAGGGTTTACAACCCCGGACCATACAATGGTAGTTCTCTCGGGTATGTTTTATGTGGTCCGGGTTTAGGTCATAGTTTACAAACCCGGACCATGTGTGTGTAAAACCTCTCGGGTGTATTTTGGGGGTGGTCCGGGTTTAGGTCTTGGTTTACAAACCCGGACCATCCATTCTGTAATACATTATGTCGTGTTTTTTGACATGTCCGGGTTTGTGTACTAGTTTACAAACCCGGACAAGTTACAGTATTGTTAAATGTATATGTTTTTGATTCTGTTTCAACTCCAAACTTCCACCAATCTCTTCCCCAATATTCTACCTATAATCTAACATGTTTTGACATTGATTAAGCATTTTAAACTAGCCTAATCCTCCTCCATAAAAATCTGTTGCATCCACCCATTACTGAGAGTTTTCCTCTCCTGTTACCAACCAAGGTGAACATCACATTTTTCTTCTCTGTACACTCCTTTGTTCTCTCTTTACTAACAGCACACAAGGCTCTAAATTCCTAACCCAATTTTGACAGAGGTTCCCTACATTACTAAGTGTTCTCACCACATTATTTTTGCACACTCAACATAGTTCACAACCTGCTCACAATTCACATTACTCACATCTCATTCTAAATACTTGCCACAAGCTTATACTCATACAACCTCTAATACTTACAACACTCTTAATATTCACACCTAGCATATTCATTACTTGTTTTCAAAAGCTTCAAACTACAACTACCATTCACATTAATATACCCATACTCTTCCTACTGTTACGGTGATTTCTAAACCATTGTTAAACAATATACTTATACGTATACATACATCAAAACTGTACAGAGACTTCTCTTTACCTTGGGTTTCCTTGATTCCTTTTTCTTTCCCTCCTTCTCCTTTCTTGCTCCTCTTTCCTTCTTTGTTTTTCTTGGTTTATTTAAGCCAAGCTACACCATGTAACCAAGCACACACATACACACCAAAACTAGTGAATTTTCTATCTCACGTATTAAACCCTAACTTTGTGAGAAACCATTTAAACCACTTAGTAGGTCTTACCTTGAGCTTCTAATGGAGTTTTTGGAGTAGAAAATGACAAGGCTTCAACTCCTCTTTGAAATGCCAAAATCGACTAACAATGGCATAATAATACTCACGTGAGTTTTGGATTTGCAAAGGAAAATGGAAAAGAGTGAAGCTTTGGTCTTTTTCTTACCTTAGAACATGAAGAAGATGATAGGTCTTCTAATGGTGCTCTTGAAGTTCTCCACCAATAATACCCTCAAAATTAAAGTTGGTGGTTTTAGATTTTTGAAGGGTGGAGAATGATCTCCTTGACGATACGAATTCAACGGTATAATTTTTGTAGCATTTGGTGATGGTTTGAGGTTTCAAAAATGATGAAGAAGAGGCTCTGTATATGGGTTCTTCAAATCGCCATGGCTACAGAGAGGAAGAAGAGAGGTGCTGGGCTGAAAAAGAAACGTGAGAGAGAGTTGTGAGGGAGGAGAGAGATTTTGCTTTTTATTTGTTTTGTCCTTTTGCAAATAAGGAGGAAATTAAGAGAGGGGTATGGGCTATTTCAGCCGGATGCACACCGTCCTCACATGGCCCTTTTAAAACATTAATTGCAATAGTGGACACACTAACTTATTTTAATTACACTCTCACCCCACAACTTCCCGTTTTTGACAGTTTTTACTATTTTCTCGTTTTATTGATTTTATTGGTTCTAGACCTTCACTAATGTTTATTAATGAATATTTAGTTGACCAAAATTGTTACGAGTCTATTTGACCCGCTTAAAGTCACGTTTTCCCGGTTTCCTCAAAAAACGCGCTTTATGATTCGTTCATGTTTTTAATCCATTTTAAGGATCCGTTTTCTTCGGGATTTGTTCCCTAATATTATTTAGGCCTTATTAAGCCCATAGAATCCATATCATGTGCTAACCGAGGTCTCATACCTCCTATGGTTATTTAACGCTTATTTAGCGTTTTTCGCTTTTTAAGCATTTCTTCATTTCTTTTGGATTTATTTTTCCTTACCAATATTACTTAGGCGTCATTAGGCCCTTAATTACATACTAGATTAATTTTAAATCCTTATATTTAAGTTCGGGGTATTTCAAACATGCTTTTCCCTTCGTACTAATTTTATTTTTGACTGATCAACTTTCTTGGGGCCCCTCGGGGGCTTTCCTTTTAGCACCAGTAGTTTTCCCACCGGAAGGACTCCGAGCTTTGCTACCGGAAGGAGCAGGAAGGGCCCCCTTTTTCTCTTCAGTGGCTCGGTAATCAACAAGCTCCCAGCTGTACCGGAGGGAGAATTTTCCGCCCGTTTGGACGAAAGCTGCGGAACAAAAGCAAAGGGAAGTAAGAAAACGTCCGAAAATTAATAGAAAAAGGTGCACTCAGAAGAGATACGTACGGTCAATTTTCTTTCGGGTCTTGTCCAGTTTTTCTTCGGAGAGGAAGAAGGTAATGGGATGAAGGGCCGACGAACTTAGCCTCTTGAGTATGTCTCCGATTGGAGAAGAGCTGCCCGAGGAGGGTAACAGAGAGGCAAGTTGCCCCTTAGCTATATCTCCGATGTGGGAGACTCCAATAAAGGTCCCCCTCGGTGGGTAAAAGACGAACCAGTTGGAGGACCAGCCGCTCTCCAGACTCACACGCTTGAAGAAAGAATAGCCGGGTGTGGCCAGGATGGATATGTCCTCCTCCGTAGTAGTTGTATTCACCCTGGTTGTGAAAAAATTCACAAACTCCCACGCATCAGGAGTAATGTCGTTCTCCGCGCAGATGGTAAGGAAGGCGTGCAGACAGCCTAGGGCGTTAGGATTCAAATGAGCAAGAGTACATCATCGACATGAAAGAAAACCGAGAACGAAGGGGTGCGGAGGAAAACGCAAACCACGGTGAAGATGTTCTCGATACACCACGAAGCCATCGCCAAAGCAGTTAAAGGGATGCGCCGTCGGCTCCGGCACACAAATCTTCAACCCCAGTGGGACTTGCACGCCTTTCATGAGTTTCCTCAAGTCTTTCACGGAAAGACTGGAGCCGGTGCCCGGGCGAGGGTAGTCCCCATAGATATCTTCGGTTGGAATAGCAGAATCTTCTAGGACACAGTTCTCCCCATCAACAAAAAGCATCGATCCCGCCGGCGATGGGATGGAAGAGCTTGGGTTTGACAGGTCCATTACGAACAGAGGAAGGCGAAGATTCAAGTGACCAAAGAACAGGGAAAGGCACGAAAGAGAAAAGACGCGAGAACAAAGACCGAGGAACCGGATTGCAGGAAGGGGAATGTACGGGGTAAAACGTATTATCAGCAAGTGTACTGGTCTGTCGTAGCAAGTTTTCCTAGGTAGTATTCCCTAGGTTATCGAACTAAAGGAGGCTGTGTCTAGTTTAATCTTTAATCTATCTAACTAATAAATTGAAGGAAAAATAACAAAAATAAATTGGGGGTTTGGTTGTAGAAATTAAATAAACAATAATAAAAAAAATTAAAAGTGAGTTTCTAATAAATCTAAAAAGCGAATCCTGGTTTACTACTTCTTCCTAATTTATCAATTCCCTTCCTGAGTGTTTTCTAAATTCTAGATTGCAACCTCAGATCTAAATTAATCTAAAACCGGTCTCCCGCAAGATAGATTCTTACTAGCAACTCCCAAATCCTAACTCTCGTTACGAATTTACAAATTAACTAGTAGCATTAACAGTTCATCTGGTTTCTAGTCAGCTAATCCCCAGGAATTGCCATCTGTAGTTTCACTGGTAATATTCCTAAGGTCTAATGAACGCCGCAGTTCTCACTTGTAAGCAATTCATACCAAATAAACTCAAGCAATAATTAATCACAAGAGAATTCAATAAATAACTAGGAACAAAACTACAATCTATATAGAATTTATATTTAACAACTCAGAAAGAAAAACAATAAACTAGTTGTCCATAATAAAACCAGAATTCTAACAATTACTCAGACATCGGAGACAAAGAAATAATAACAATAATTAAGAGATTAGAAAACGTCATTAATTGAAGAACGATGATAAATCCACTCTCTGCCTTCTGCTCCGGTCTGTCAAGACTGACTGATAGTTTCCCTCTGTCTGACTTGGTGTGTTGCGCGGCTCTCGAACGACTCTGTCTTGGGTTTGAGAATTTCTTCTCGTGTGTGATGTGTTTTTTTCTCCTCTCGTCACCTCTATTTATATGCTAATAGCCCATCAGATTAAACAATAGAATAACTTCACGTCAAACTCCCTCAAGTGCATGCGCCTCTGTAAAGTCTTTACACCCATGTTGTGCATCTGTGTTATTATGCATGACCATGAAGATTTGTCGTGAGTGACTAAATGATCTGTTAAAAGATGTCATGCCCATACTCTGCGCCTCTGTAAAGTCTGCGCCTGTCTCAATTCACTTCTGCGCCTCTGTAAAGTCTCTGCAAGTTATCTGAATTTTGTAATGTGCCATATTCCAAGTATGTGTGCGAATCGTCATCCATGCCCTGCAGTCCAATGTCTGTCAAAGCCTGCGCCTCTGACGTTTTGCGCCTCTGTCCATTCAACAGCGCCCGATTGCATCTGTTGGTCCAGATCTGCGAGCAAGCAGGTTTCTTTTCTCTTGCATGATGTGCGTACATGTCCCATGCTCATCCATGCTCAAAGTTGTCTGTGCCTCCAATTTATCAAACGCGGCCCACTAATAAACGATCTTCAGATGCAGCCTTCTGAATTGCTTTGTCGGCGCCTCTGAAGACTCGAAGAGCATGTGCAGCCCAACAAAGTTGTCTGCTCCCATCGGTCGAAGATTTCTGTCAGCCCACTAGAGTCCACAGCCCACGTCATGCTAGTCATCTACATGGGCTTGTTTTGGTCTGTAGGTCCACGTAAACTCCAGTTAGTATGCACCGAAGACATATAAATGTCGTCCCAAGATTCACGTGCAGTTTCATGCGATAATTATGTTAAGCCCATATATCTGCGTGGCTCTTCATATGCATGAATATATATACTCATCGTGAGTGAGATATATAAAGTGATGATAATCGATTGTATTGACCGCGTGATTGACTGCACTGGTCCGGGTTATTTCTTACATGTAAACCCGGACCACATGTCTGGACACACCCTAAAGTGTATTAGAAATGTTATTTTTACTCTCGTTTGGTTCCGGTTTGATTGTTAAACTCTTGACATATGTTCCTAGACCTTTTTCTTCAGTGTTTTTAACCTGTTTTAGCATAAAACCACATGTGAGGAATAATCTAAACATTTAACATAATTAAGCATATAAATAAGGAATTTATCATATAAACCAATAAAATATTAGTCACATTAAGCGTAGAAATATAGACAAATTCCGCACTTATCAGGGAACAAGAAGGAAACTGATCACTATGCGTAAGCAAGAAAACGAAAGGCCAAGGTCAGGAAGCGAGAAAGAAAATGGAGGACAAGTGCGTGAAAACTCTGAAAAGTTCGAAAGTTTGAAAAAGCGGAGGGAAGAGAGGAAAGAGGGAGAATGGCCTTAAATAGGCGAAAATTGGGCACGCTATACCAGAAAGTAATCATACCCTACTACTGCAAATGTGTCAGGAAAAATAGCCTCAAAAGACGAGGCGGCGATGGTTGAAGCAAGGCACGTCGCTGGGCCTCCGATAGATCTCCAACGGAAGGAAATCCAAAAAAAAACCTAATTTTAAGACCTCTTTTCTTTTTCTTAAAACAAAAGAGATCTTGTGGGACTAGGAGGAGTGGAGCAGAACGCCAAAAATTAAAAATAAACAACAAGAAGATCTTTCCTTGCAGAACAAGAAAAGATCTTGTGGGACTGATGAAGTGGGGTTCCACCACGCGTAGTAACCAAGTGACTAGCGAAGGATACATGCCGCCTGCGGAGACAACAAAAGAGCCTTCTACCGCCTGCGGAGACAGCGACCCTTGTGTCCGGAGAACCATTCTTTGGCTAGACTGCGGAGGAACGATAAGCTATATGGTCTTCCCCACCTCCGAAGCGAAGCGAAGCAAGGCCCTCTCCGATAGGCTGGAAGTAGCTATTAGACAAAAGGAATAAATTATAGGAAAACCTTGTATATTGAAGAATATTCTAGAGTAGTGTAGGCCCACAGAAACTGTTATACTATATAGGGGGGCCTATAAATAAGGGTCGTAAGCTATGTAATCGAACAGTTTTTCTGATCAACACATCGTTAGGCATTCTCTTTGCAACCTTTGTCCAAGCACGAATTCTACTCCATCTTAATATCAACTTGAGGACTATGGCATGCCCCAAGCACCAGTTCCTATCTACTGTGATAATCAATCTAATATTGCTTTGTCAAAGAATCCAGTTCAACACTCTCGTACAAAACATATTGAGATTCGTCACCACTTTCTTCGTGATCAAGTCGAGAAAGGGACAGTAGAATTGCTCCATTGTTCTACCGAGCAGCAATTGGCGGATATCTTTACCAAACCGCTGATAAGCCGCAGACTTATCATATTTTATGCACTAGATTTAGCATTATATTTATCTAAATAAAGTTATATTTATGTTATTTATGCTTATTATGTGTTAAAGTATAATATTTGTACAGATTTATGTTTTTATGAGTTTTCTGTGCAAGGAATGATTTTCTAGGCAAAAGTTAATTGAAGTCGGACTCAATGCCGGATGGATCCTGCACGGCATGAACACAGAACAGAAAAGAGGCCTTGCCGGATGCGATGCCGGGTAAATTCTGTCCGGCATGAGTGTAAAGTCGCTTCGGTTGACCATACGATAGCACATGTGTTCCACGTGATTTCCAACCGTTGCCGGGTGTGATGCCGGGTATATCCTACCCGGCATATGCACTGTTTCATGCGGAAATTGACGGTTTCGACCGTTAACAGTTGGGCGCATTTATCACGTGTGCCGGCTACTGGTGATCCGGCACAACGCCCGGCAACGACACAATTAATGCCTATAAATAGGCCGAGGAAGGCAACAATTTGACACACTTCAACACCATATTATACTTCATTCACATCTCAGTTTCTGCCCCACTCCAAGTGTTGGTGTCCAAGGAACGTTTGGCAGATCCATCCACACAAGAGAAGAAGAAGACCTTTCAGGGTTAAGGCTATTAACATCTCCTTCTCCCCCTTTGTATTCTCTCTTGTAGTTGTGGGATGGTGATGCAGAATCCTTGTTAGGTTTTGGTTAGAATGATTTCCTTGTAAAACTCTTGTGATCATTTATGGAATTTTCAAGTTTCTTACCCGAGTTCTAATCTTCTTACAAGTAGAATGAATAGCTATTCATTCTCTTATCTCTAAGTCCTATTTGAGGTTCACAAGACAAGAATAGGATAGATTAGGATTTGGTAATCTTTAACATTGTCTTCTGCGCCCTCTCAGCGGAGCAAGACTTAAGGTTAGGGTTAATCTCTTTTTCCCATTATTCTGTTGTATTCGCGGCATTGGCTATGCACGATGCAAGTATGAATATTGAGTTCCTTTTGTCAGATCCGAATCTGGAATGTTGTTTACGGAATGTACGATGCCGGAGGGCATGCCGGGTAAAGTTATCCGCACGTTCAAGGCCATGAATCTGCCGGGTAGCAAGGATCCGGCATCACATCCGGCATATGCATTTTGGCGAGACCAAATCCTCTTTGAGACTTGCCACCCTATATCATTGGTCATACGAACCTTTTGCATTGATATCTCCATCTTCCCAAATCAAAGTTAGTTATTTATTTATTTATTTAGTTTGGATCACATTTCAATTCCCCCTTGTTATTATAAATAGGCTTTTGCCCCAGATTATGACTATTTTCTATAAGTCCCTTGGGTACGATACTCCGGTCGTAATATATTTACACTATACTACTCCGACCGGGTTTTATTTTGCTACCCGTAGTAGAGTTGTAGGATTAGTTTAGTATTTTATTCCTTTTGTATATAGTTTATCCTAACAAATTCTCGTTTAGCAAATTGGCGCCGTTGCCGGGGACTTGGAATTAGTCCAAGTCCTTAAATTCGGTAAAACGCCCTATTCTTTATTTGTTTGATTCTTTGATTCTTTGATTCTTTAATTTATTTTCGCCCTTAGTTTTGCAGACTTGAATGTGCCGTGTGGAGTGCCGGGCGTCTGTCATCCGGCAAACTCGGAGGAAGTTTGATGCCGGATACGTTTTACCCGGCATTGCGTCCGGCATGTTCAAAGTGTTTCAAAATTCCTTACAGTATTGAGTTCTTGGCAATTTAAATTTGTTCTTGCTTACTCCCATTCGTTATTTCTCTCTCATAAGAGTCCTTATACTATGATTCTTTAATTTAAAATTCGAGTTTGAACATGCCGTGTATTGTGCCGGGTTTTCTATACCCGGTATTTTGGAGGAAGTCCTATGCCGGACGGGTTTTATCCGGCATGTCACACGGCATGCTCAATTTCTCTGAATATTTTTGTCGCAATTGTAGGGACAATTAGGAGTAATCTCCTTCAATCTCTTATTTACTCTTACATTTATTTTGATTATCCTTTACTGTATCTTTTAATTAAGTTATGTTCGATTTTTGGTCACGCCGGGAAACATGCCGGTTTGCACACACCCGGCACTAGTGGAGGAAGTCCCACTGCCGGGTAGGAGTCACCCGACCCGCTGTCCGGCATAACAAAAATTTGTTCATTCGGTATTTTCATAATTTTAATTATGTAATTATATTATTTCTTTTATTTTTACGAAATTTAACATTTTCTTTTGCTCCTCCTGAAGTTATCCAAGTGATGCTTCTTCGGTCAACGAATTCTCCTGAAAATTTAGCCAACTTTGATC